>CM072150.1:8097828-8442828 GCA_036850595.1 Rhyacichthys aspro | reverse complement strand
GGCCAGAGCTTACAACGATGGTCTTACATTTTAAGACACTGTTTTTGCTGCTAATCTGCTGCTTAACTTGTTTCTTGGATAATTTGGTTCACTGTGACGTAAAGGTTTAGGGTGAAGGAAAGTGCTCCAATTTTTTATCCTATTGAAGCACAAAAAACATACAAAGCATTCATGTTCGACCCTAGGAGTTAGGAAGATTAGTTGTTTATTTGCATTTAATCTTAACTTAAAAACAAGTCGAGGTTATGTACCTATCTTTTGAACCAAGACTGAATGGTATACCAAGATCACATAAATACAGCATTTGGCTGAGCTGAGTGGTGCAGACAGGTTTAATTCTCTGCTGTGCCTGCACACTTGGATAAAAACAGTAGTCCATTTAAACAGCCTCATTAAGCTGTGCCTGTAAACATACTGACTAAAGACATTCAGTTAATTCAGGTTTGCCCTTATTTTGAGAAAATGTAAATTGAAATGAGAACCTTCCATACTTTGTGAAAAGGTGTTGTAAAGCTCAAATAAGTAGATTTTTGGTCACATTTATCCGTGATGACTCTTAACATGGCTAGAAAATATGACTTACTTTGAATATCCTCTTTCGCCTGATTTACTAAAAGAGATAAAAACAAACATATATTCAGTGTATTGACTACAATTATAGCGTGTTCAATAAACACAAAAAGAATTTTCATTGTGTGGATTAATTCAGTTGCAGAGAAACCTGTTAAGACCAGATGTTGTCCCACAGAGCAGTGCTTTATAATTCACCCCATTCAAACATTAACTACTCATTTTTTTCAACCTGGAGCATATCCTATTAATGACCTACAACAACCTTATGCTATAACTATCTTCCAATACTGTCACTGCTGCCAGCTTCATGTTGTAAACACAGCCTCATAGCCTGCTCCCACCAACTCTATCCACCCAGTTAAACCACCTGTCTCTCAAATGTCAGAAATAAATGCATGTGATTCTCCTGACACCCTCTGAAGGAAGTGTAGGAAGAGGTTTTAAGCCTATACATGACCAATTGTACATATGCAACTGCTCTGTTAAATCATACCCCAGCATTAAACATTTCACAATGCACAACAAAATAGGAATATAAAGGGATGTACCTTGGGTCATCACAGGACAGGTTATCAAAGAAAGACTTGGTCTTGTCATAGTAGCATGTGTTAATGACAGTCTCCTCCTCCGCAGCCCCCTCATTAGTTGTATGTTCCGAGTCAGCATTTTCCTCACCATTTAGTGCCTTATCAGCTTTGTCATCTGTGGGTATTGTCATAAAAAAAACACTTTTACAACCACCATTCCTTTTCTTCAGCGTAAAAAACAATGCTTCACCCATTGTTTACCTTTGAGTTTGAGCTTGTTCTGGAGCTCCTTGTCGATATCATCTTTGTGGAACTGTGCATTGGCAGTTTCAAAGTCAAAATCTTCTTCAAACTTCATGGTGCCATCCCTGCGCACATTTACTTTGCCTCTGCTGCGGTTTCCTCTTCCACGACCGCGACGTACACCCTGAGCAGCCGCTATAAAAGCCAAAAAAAAAAAAGGGAATGGTGACTCTAGTAATGCTCGGAAACCAAAAATTATGTGTAAGTTGACTAGTACTGCTCAAATAACATTATATAACAATAAACCAAAATAACAAAGAGAAAAAAACTGAACCAATTTGCCTTCTTAAGCATTCCCATGATGGACTGCCAATATTACCATTCACTTTGCTTTCCTTTCCTCTGTGTTTTCTATTTTACGCCGTTTCACTGTGTAAGCGGGCATTTGTGATTGGCCAAAGCTACCAATAGGCACTAAACATTCTCATCAATTAAAATACAATAATTTTACACATTTGATGAAGGATTCAACTGCAAGCCCATTACCAGCTTGACGCCTGTTAGCTTCGTGGTTTTCAGCAGCAGTTAATTCATCTTCTGCCTCAGGAACTTTTTGAGCTTCAGGAGCTGAAGAGGAAACACAGCATTTAGAAAAAAGAGCAGGACAGGGCTATCAAGATATAACACTACCAGTGCAAAATGCAGTATTAAAAAAACTGGTTCAAATTTGGAGTAAAGATTGACTAATATGCATCCTTACGTTTCCTCTGCTCTAGCAGGTCTGGGGGCTTCTGGCTGCCAATAGTCGAGGTAGTGGCGGAGCCTCTAGGGACTGAGGCCACTGCTTGAGTCCTTGGTCCTACTGGGGTTTGATGGGCAGGGGCCACTGATTGGGGTGGTTTCGCAGGTTCTACAGTTGAATTTTTTGTTAAAACATCCAGCTGGGGACTTGTGCGTCCTACACAGACATTTAGAGGAAGTTTATTGTAAACAGAAGGGCGTGAATAATGTTAATATTTTGAGGGCAATCAATATGTCTCAATACATGAAGTTAATTTCTGGCACAATGACCCTTTTAACTTTATTTTGAATCAGTAGACAGTTTTTACCTGCACCAGAAGATCCAAACTGCTGAGAAACTCCAAACTGGCCATACGGTGCGCCAGGTACAGCGCTAAATGGTGCGTAGGACGCTGCAGATGGAAAAGATGGGGCAGCTGCACTGGTAGAAGATCCCAGTGAAGACTACAAAAATGATAAAGAAATATATTTGTAAAAAAAAACCAAAAAAAAAAACAGTGCAAACACCTTTTTAAAATCAGATTGATTGCAAATTGACATTTGCAAAGCATATGTGAGAAGTAACATACTTGAACAATGGCAGGGTCTTGTGGAGGGGAGGTAGTAGTTTTGGGTGCCTCACAGACAGTCAAGTCCTTTATATCACTCCCTCTGAAGATGATGTACTCAAAAACTTCATCTCGAGGAGGAATAGGCCTGTCAGTCGGCCGGTCTTCAGTGCCAAAAGACCGAACTGTAGAGACAATAAATGTATGTAAAGCTGTTGCGGTGGAGAACCTTCAATTAAAACTTTGAAATCATTGTGGTGATGTTTAATTTTTATTTAGCACTATTATTAAACAAAAAAAAAATAATGCAGATTTAAGAACACATTTGATGGCCACGGGGGATATTCATTCACTAAATTCAAATCATAGTTTATAAATCACTGGCCACGTTTAAAAAAAAATTAAACTTTTTCATGTCTTTCAACCGACACAGAAAACTTTTTTATTTTGAACAATGTGACGATGCATTATATTTCTGTAAACTCTTGACTCGTTAGACTTACCTCAACGTAAACAAAGGATGACTAGCTGCCACCAAGTTAGCTAACCTGACCAACAAGGCTAAAAGAAGTCTTTTTTTTCGATATTTTACCACCTACATTCTACCTCGCTTTGTTGTGTCCAGACTTTAAAGTACTCGTCTTACCTTTAGCAAGAGCTACAGTCGAGTTTTCGGTATCAATGGTGTATAAAATGCCTACATAGCGGATCCCGGCCTTAGAAATGAGGCTAATTTTGCTGCCAATGTAAGGCGTCCCTCCACTCATGATTGCTTATCTTTCAGCAAACACAAATAATTAAAGCAGAAAGTATTTTGAGAACGGCAAATAAAGCTGTTGTTTTAAAAACTGCGACACAAAGCTAACTACATTACACAAAGAGATTAGTTAGCCACAGGTTTGAGTCGGTCTCTGGAGTCTAACACGACATGGCCGTTTTCATTTCTCTTCGCCCGCCGCTAAGCATGCTGGGAGGAGTAAGGATGGGGTAAAGTGGACAAAGCAAGGTACTTTCCTCCTCCTTTTTAACCTGCCACCTTTTAATCAAAAATAAACTCAGTCAGTTAAGTCAGTTTAGAGTATTTATTTATACTGAGCATTTCCTTGTCAATTATATTTGCCAAATTTCTATAACCTTTCCTGTAGACATAAAAATGATTTCAGTTTACCAAGTGAAAATTTGTAAATAATGTACCTCTAAGTTACTTCTTCACCTAAACATATGTAAGATGCAAGCTGTAGTGTAATTACATGGTAATAACTTGTTCTGACTTTAGGAGCCCTATGGATTCAGCCTGTGAACCCCCTGCTCCCTTTATGTAATGACGTCAAAATCATTCCCACAATGCCTAGTAACACGCATGCGTACTGTAAAAATACAACAGCTATCTGTGAGCAGAGATGGCGGGCGCCTCCGACCCCCTGGAAGATATGCTCTTTTCAGAGGTGGATGAAAAGGCTGTGAGTGACCTAGTGGGTTCGTTGGAGTCTCAGCTTGCAGGCCAAAGCAACCCAGCTGGAAAAGCAGACGAAAACGGAGGCGCTGGCTCAGTGGCTCACGCTAACCATCACTTGGGAAAAACGCTGCCAGCTCCAGGAGGCAACACAACACTGGAACAACAACAACAAGGACGCCGTACTAAACCTGAGATGCGCCAGGATATCAACTCTAAAGGTGCTTGCCCAGACAAAACCATCACGTCTCCCTCTTCGGGCTGCACACAGTCCTTTGGCGAGCCCTCCACCACTTCCCCTGCCTCTGTGAACGCCACTAGCTGCGGCTCACAATCACATGGAGCATCCGTCACAACACTCAATGCATCTGGCGTGTCAACTTTGACATCTTCTGCCAGCATCAGCACCGCGCCAAACCGGAGCTCTAAGGTTTCTCTGTGCTCAGGTGAAACCTCTCCAGGCGCTGTATCACCGAGAAAACGCATAACGACGCCGAGGAGGAGCGCCTCTGCCCGGGTAAAGAGTTTGAACGGCGCCGCGGTAACGACGAGGAGGAGCAGCATCACAGCAACGGTGGAAACCTCTACCTCTGGAGATAGTAGTGTGACACTCAACTCTACCAGGCCGGTGATATCCTCTATTAACACTTCAACTTATACCCTATCTGCAGGACAGTCTGCTATTGCTCTGGACCGAGGTACTCCTACTATAGCACTTCATAGACTGCCCAATCATATTGTAGCGAGTATAGCCCAGAACGGGACCAGTGTTTCGGCCTTGGTCCAGCAGGGAGCTCGCATAGGACCTGCCAGCACCTCAGCTACACATGACAACACTAAACAGGTCATAGACACAGGGGCTTCCAATACAGACGGTTCTTTGTCTAAAGCTGCATTGTCAGGCCAGTCTGTTAGTATGAATTCAGTCATAAACACTATTTCTTCTGCTTCCCCTGTGGTCACACCAACAACAACTACAGCAGTTGCAGCTGCCACAACCACAACTACAACGACAACGTCAGTCAGTCAACCTCAGAGCTCTCCCACGGTTGCTCCTAGTGGTGTGTCAGTGGTGGCAACTACTTCTGTATGTGGAACTGCTCAAACTACATCAGTAACTACAACAACTACTACTATTAGCATGGTTAGGCCCACAGCTCCCTCTCCAACGCCCGCTGTGGTCACCTCTGCACAGCCTCAACCCCGTCCAGGACTCACCACACCTCAAAGGATTGTAACCCCTCAGCTGATTGTCCGACCACCTCAACAGCAGACAACAATACAGCTCCCCCCTGGGTTTACCATCCCACCTGGTAAGATTTATATGACAGAAGTTGGAGTCTTTTCAGAAATTTCCCAGACCCTCACAATCTGCACGTACAAAATGAGCAAAATACATTATATGAAATTTGTCATTTTCATTGATGTAGAAATGTAGCATTTTTTTTTGCTTTGGTTTCATTTGTCTTATACACAGTATGATTTGTCCATGTATATGTAATTTCAAAATATGTAATTTCTATGATGGAGTAAAATATAAATACTGTATCATAAAGCATAAATACATCACTAGATGTAATGGGTCTAAAGTGTGTCTTTTTGCAAGGAAAAAACTAAACAAAACATGCTATAGGTTTTATGTTGTTTATTTTATTATAGACAGTTTAATGTTGCTGTTTGATAAATTTTTTGACAGTTGCCTAATAAAAAACAAGAATTTACCATATCAGTCAAATATTGCAGACATCAAAAGGCAGCTTCACTGTGACATCATACACAACATGTCCGGTAACTCTGGACAGATGTCTAAGTGTCAGAGTAAACAATTAATCTTACCACTGATGTTTGGTATTTTTCTCATTTAATTCTGAAAAGTCTATGAAGATACACAATATCTCAATAAAACTTTGTTAAATGGGCTAATTATCACTACCAGCAAGGCAGTAATACATATAAATACTTTATAATTGCCATACTTTATTACTAATAGTAAATAAATTCTTATGTAATCATTGTTTCTATATGTTGGCAATTGCTTTAAAATGTATGCAGCCAAAGCTCATTTCTCTTTGATATCAGCAGCTTTTGTACTACTGATAGCATCTCTTTAAACAAGGTAGTTTTCATTCAATATTTGTAACATGAAGAATAGCGCCATCTTGCCATTCTTTTTTTTTTTTAATATTTATTTTTATTATATATGTGCAGCTTGCAGTACCTGCAGAAATAACAGCACTTGCACTTTGTTGTTCTCCAGGGATGGTGTTGGTGCGTACAGAGCTTGGCCAGCTTGTAATGGTTCCTCAGCAAGCTTTAGCCCAGGCTCAAGCACAGGCTCAAGCCCAGGCCCAAAACAACATCAGCCCACGACCTGCAACCCCTACGACTGGGGCATCCTTCAGAGTCACAACTCCACAGGTAAGACTTTGTAAAACAAAACTTCATGGTGGATGCCACTTTCATTTGTTATCACTTGAGGATCGAGGGATCCACATTGCTGATGGTGCTTTGCTGGAACCAGAAACCACAAAAATGGCTAAAAGTTAGATTATTAAGTTATGATACACAATAGATAATTCTTAGGTATAAAAAATAAATACATTCAAATGGGTATAGCTGACTGCTTGGTTAATAGAGAGATGGTTTAATGTAGCATTTGAGCCATCTGTAAATGATTTTATCAGGTAATTATAAGTGAATGAATATTTTATGACAAGTTATGTTTAGATATAAGTAATATGAATAGGTGAATTAATGTCTCATTGTTCTTTAATCACACTGGGGGTCTTCTCATAAAAATTTTAGAAGCTACTAGATCACTAATAGGATTTTGCTTATTACCACCTGTAGATTAATTATTCATTTAAACGTGGGCTTAAGCTAAGACCCTTTCACTTAAACTGTTTTAATATTAGGGCAAGTTGATAGTTTGTCTTAAGTGTGTTCCCTAAGACAAGTGGGGCAGATATAATGACGTAGATGCACCAACAGCAAAGCTTAATAAGTCACATCTATAACATGGAATAATGCAGAAACATTTATTAAATTGAAAATAATCAGTTGGCAAGTCAGTTGGCAATGAAAACTGGTAAACCTGCTATTAATTTAAGTGAGAACCTCAATATTTTGTTAAAAATACTCTTAATTTCTCACAAAAGAGAGGCCATCTAAAAGCCTTTGGCACCTTTTCAAAATTATCACTTACTGCAAGGACAAAGGCCTGACACTAGAGGGCAGCAGATTATTGTCTTTTCATAGAGCATGACTTTTTGTGTTTGAAATACTGATAATACGTAATATTACTATGTTTTAATCAAGTGTTTATTAAAATATATGAAAGGGTAAAGAGAAGAAGGTTTTGAAACATTGTCAAATATGACAATGTTTCAAAACCAAATCTTGTAGATGCATCTGACAACTGTTGATACAACAGTTGTCTATATAGTCTTGTTATCTTACAAAATATTTTTTTTAGAAGTTGACAGTTCTGCAGATCATATTCTGCTGTTTGTGTTTAAAATTTGATTACATTTGTCTTTAGGTGGCCACTAGGTTTAACGGTACCAGCTTCTTCTGTTTTGCCAGGTCATTATTGTAAATGTAAAAACCTTACCTGGTTAAATTATGTTTGGAAAAAAAGCATTCTTATATGTATCTTGCCAACTGGTATCCATCCTAATGTAAGCCCCCCTTAACAGAGAGTCACAGATTGTCATTGCCTTTCACAGTCACACTGATGACAAATTAGCGGGCCGCGGCATTGCCATCTCAACAGGAAAAGCAGTAGCAGGGAAATGAAAGGGAATGGTGTTTATTCCCAGAGCTCAATGCCTCTGTCGGCCTGTCACTCTTCCCATGACCCTGAGGGGAGAAACGGAAGGCATCCTGAGCTTCCTTCCTTCCATACCTGTTAAATCATTCATCATCCAACTGCCTGATTATTTTAAAAAGCTAACAAGGCTTTGGTTCTTGAGTTTGTGTATGTGAGAAGCAGCGCGAGGGAGCTAGAGGGAGGCATAGCTAACGGTAGGATGCACCCGGTGGCTCTAAACATCCCCCAACCCCGTCTACACCACCTCCACCATCCCCTTTTCCCTCATCCCTCTTACACTCACTTCCCCCCAGTCCTCAGTGCAACATATTTTGAATCCTACAAAACTTTTAATGGAGGGTCCCTCCTCCTTTTCTTATCCTACTTTTTCTCTTTGACTCTACCCTGTCCTTGTCAGAGTTCTGTGTTTGTGTGCAAGACAAATTCAGTCAATCATGTGCTGCAATGTGTGTGTGTGCTTCGACCTTATTCCATACATTTACAACTGTGCTTGTTGAAGGCACCGTGTGTGAAAAAAAATCTGAAGAATCCTCTCCAATGGTGACTTTGTTAGTGACATGAGTTTGGCACAGTAAACATACATGATATGTCAGTGTTTTATTCAGGTTAATTTAAATGTTGTATAGCTGTATGTGTCACTGACAGGTGTCTTCATAGATCCATTCTTTATCTCTCGGTGCCTTTCATTGTTAATTAAACTGTGCTTCAAATGGAAACTCAATCAATAGTCTCTAAAATATTCTCCATGTCATTTATGTTTGATATCTTTGATTTGATTTTTTTATTCAGACTCTCTTTTTTTTTATAATTGGTTCTTTGTTTTAGTGACCAGTTTATTACAGTAACAATTTCTCATTAAACTAGGTTTATCATTTGACTGTAAGCAGTATCTTAGATGATTTCTGTTTGACTGATACTTGGTTAAACATGCCTTTTGCTTTTTCTACTACTACAAATCCTGCTGTCCTCATTTTCTTCTACCTCTCCTCAGTCTGATATTGCTACTTTTCTTTTCTTCCTATAGCTCTTTACCTTTGTCTCTTGTCCTTGTCCACCTTCACAAACCTTGTTACTGTCATATTTTTGGCTCTTTTGAATTACTTTCCCCCCTGTATCATCACCCTTGTTTTTCCCTGGTAACTGTTTGCTCTGTCTGCTCCTTTTCTCTGTCTGTGTTGCTCTCCTGCAGTCTTCCGTGACCTCTCAGACCAACAGGCAGTGTGCTTTGACCCCAGCCAAGATGGCCCCTTCTCCCTGTCCTACTCCTTCCAGCCCTGCCCTTCAGACCCCCTCGTCTTCCTCCTCTACCTCCTGTCCAGCACTGCGTCCAGTGAGATACTCTTTCAATTCAAAATCTTATTTGGTTTTGCTGTCTCCTCTTTGCGGTGCTTTGAATTGGTGTTAATGTTGAGTATACACTACATTTTGGAAAAAATACAGTGAAAAAGGACTATAAGAGTTATTACATGTATTTTACTTGGAACAAACCTCAATTTTGTAACAATTGGGGATTCATGATTTGGGCTGAGCTCAACAGGTCTGGCAGCACCTCTTTAGATCACATGGAGAATAAAGTGCTAATAAAAACAAAAATCTTGCCAAATTGCTCATCACGTTCTGAGATGCATGCTCTTAGTGTTACATTGTGAACCACATACTCATGTAGAACTGTCCTCAGCTGATTGCATCCCAACATGTATTTTATTGCCAAGTGTGAGCAGGCCCTTAGAGATTTAAATGAGGTGATTTTAGAGAGCATGCTGATGATCATTTGCAAAATTTGCCTTTGTAAATGAGAGTCATCGACTCCTCTTTATGTTATCATACAAAACTAAATGATAGAGAATGATTTATCCAAACTTGTTTTTTTTTGTTTTTATAAATATGGAATAGGAATCTAATTTTCTCTTTTGAGGTAGCAAACTGTTGTAAATCTCTGATAGCCTCATGTCTTTCTCAGCCCCCAGCCTATTACCACATCTCGTTCTTCCTCCTTGTCTGTTAAGCGATGTCCGCTCAAGTCAGGACACCAGATGTGACAGGAACGCTGTGGCGCCTGCCTCCTGTTCTCTGTGGCCTTGCTGCGAGCAACGCGTCACGTCCTGTTTATCTCTCTGTCTCTTCCCTGCTCTTTCAGAAGACCCCTGTGGCTGTGGCCGTGACGGCTTCGCAGCAGACCCCTGTGGTGATGGCCCCCCAGGCTC
Organism: Rhyacichthys aspro; assembly: GCA_036850595.1. Lineage (NCBI taxonomy): Eukaryota > Metazoa > Chordata > Actinopteri > Gobiiformes > Rhyacichthyidae > Rhyacichthys > Rhyacichthys aspro. The sequence goes on along the minus strand of CM072150.1, from coordinate 8,432,647 downwards.
CAGCCCAGGCTGCCTCCCAGCCAGTGCAGCCAGCGCAGGCGGGCATTGCTGCAGCACCCGGAGCACCTGTCGTGTCCCAGGTCTGTTCACTGCCCCACTATGCCTCTTTTCCACCCACACTCCACCCTCAAGGGTGCAGACACTGTCACAGCTGCCAGCAGGCTGGCTGTGTTACAAGCATAGCCCTGGACTCACAGCTTCTCACAGCTGGCAGTGGACAAAAGTCTCACACATGTCCATACACATTCACACTCATACATTCACACATGCACATAACATCCTAAGGACATGCATAAAGGCCCACATTCAGAAACACGTGGACATGTCAGCTTATTCCGCCTTATTCTGCCCAAACTGAGCCCTTTGTTGGTACTATGATGAGCTTCCACTGCCCTTTTGACTAAACAGGTGTTGTTATTTATATTGCTCTGAAGATAGTTTTTCTTGGGTAGGAGATGCAGGAGAATGTGAAGAAGTGTAAGAACTTCCTGGCTACACTCATCAAGCTTGCATCTCACAACTCTCCATCCCCAGAGACTTCCAAGAATGTCAAGGCTCTGGTTCAGGACCTGCTGGTGAGTTGAACAGTCAGACCGAACTAATGAATCCAGCACTAATGGACAGCATAGAATTTCCTAATATAACAATATGAGAAGAAAATACAATTTAATTTCTATTTTAAGTTTGGTAGTGTTGCACTGGATATTTCAGGCCTGTAGATGGCAGCATAAAACTCTTTCCTGATTTTATCACTCTTTTTTTTTCTGGTTAAAATAAATGAAACTGACCCATCCTATGATGTTTAATTTTTATACATATTAAATCACATTTAGGATTACACCCACGATAGAATTTATTTGTAATATGCCTATCCATTCCTTCCATGAACAGGACGCTAAGATTGAACCAGAGGAGTTCACCAGCCGGCTGCAGACTGAGCTAAAATCATCTCCACAGCCTTACCTGGTTCCCTTTCTAAAGGTTTGGATTTTATTAATTAGCCTTTTGAACTTTCTTTATCCCCACTACGACAAAGATAACTAACTTCATACACTTAAAATATTTATTTTTCTAATTTATTAAGCTGATTAAAAAAATGGCAACAAGTCAGATTATATAACCATTATAAAGAATTTATGATTATGTTTGAAACTTTAAATGCAAAACTTGTAAAATCTGTCTGTAATCCTTGCATTTGAATTGGTGTAAGTCTGTGTATTGAAGTCTTCCCAGATAGTCTCTTCAAATTTATTGTTTAAATCATCCTCTGACCTGGCTCCTTCAACTTGCCCCCTATTTTGTTTTAAATTGATGCCCTAAAGTAGGCCTTTTCCTTGCACAAGGGCCATTGAAGGCTAGGCCTGACAATAGAATGGTATGGACACACACTCTCACTCCACACACACCCCTGTGGCCTGACTCCTGACTGTGTGTGACAGTGGCCCTGCAGCTGCCCCTGCCAGTAGCCAGCAGGTTTCTCCAGCCAACCGTGATGAGTGTCACATCAAGGCGGCTGGCTGACCAGCCTGTCTACAAACACATGTTGTCATGCAATGTTAGGTTGTCCATGTCAAAAACCTGCCTGAAATAGTGCTTATGGGCCAACATGAGCTGCTCAGGTCTGCTTGGATAGTAGACATTTACGGATCACTCATGGCAATAGAAAGTATAGTTACAAAGTGAGATTTTTTGTCTGCTCTCAAATATTTGCTGTACACTCTTAAAATGTCAACATGTTAATCAAACAGTTATTATACTGCTAGTTTACCATTTAAGCATAGTTATCTTTAAGCACTTAATGTTGTTCCCTTATACATGTGTGGGTTTTGTTCTATATACTCTAATGTCACTCTTTCCATCAACAGAAAAGCCTACCGGCCCTTAGGCTTTCTTTGCTGAACAGTCAGCAGTCCCTGACCCAGCCCCCTCAACAGGGAGTCAAACCAGCACCCGGCGGTGCGCCTCCTGCCATCATGACTGGGCCAGCTGTCCGAATACGCCACCCTAATAGTGTCACGACCACTATTGGTGCCAGCACACTGCCTGCTGGGACGCTTGGACATGCAACTGCAGTGGTATGTATGAAGTGGCCAACCACCGTTAAAGCACCAAACTTTATGTTGCTATTGTAAAAATGTAATATTTTGAATTTAAAGTTACTTTATTACAGATTGTAATTTAATTTAACTTTCTCTACATTGATGATAGCCATGCACAAGGGAATATTTCTAAAAACTGATCTGTACACTGATATACTGTGACAATATTTACCAACAATATTTATTTAAAAAAATCTTAGTTTGCTGGTTCCAAATTTTATTACTTTGAAAAATAATAACATACTAACGACATGGAAAAAATACAGGCAGACAGTTAGTAATGGAGCTAGTTCAAATCTGCTTTTGTCTCTTAGGTTATCTTTTTAAGACTGAGATTACTTTTTGTTGGCTCCTTTTTTGATTATGTGACAGTTGGAGTTTTGCTTAAGGTTACTAAAATGAAATATACATAATCAAGTATAATATTATTAAATATGCTTGATTATATGATTGATTTAGAAATAAGTTAATTGTGTCCAGATGGCTTGATGTTTTAATAACATTTCAGTTTTATACATTTGTGTGATAACCTACGCTTGCTTTCCCTTTTGTCACCTGTTCCACAGCTTCACCACTAAGCGTGTGTGAAGGCCACTTTGATTTGTTACTGGTAGCCAAGCCAAGGCTGTGAACAGTTGATCCAGTGTGGGAATACAGCTAGAACAAGGCCAGACACCCTGCAGGGTGTGTTAGCAGCGCTGGCTACACTGAACACCTCACTGCGCTCTTAGCTGTGCTACATTACCATTGCTGCGTGTGTATGTGCACATTTAAAACTGCACTACACTGTGCAGCGGTTCTCTGGATGGGTCAAGCGAGGTCAGATCAGAGCTGTGGTCAATCTGCAGTGAGCCACAGAGTTTTATCTTTTCCTTTCAGCCTCTCATTCGATGCTCTCTCTCTTTTCCCCTCTTGTCTATCTCTCCATCTCTTCTTAGTTTTCTCTTCTCTCACTGTATCTCACCCCACATCACTCTCTTCTCTGCCTCCCCCCACCCGTTAACAGTAAAAGGGTGAAGCGAGGTAACTAGGTCAGCCTCGGGTCAATTTTAAAGCAATGTGGCGGCCGCAGTCTATGTCCAGAACATGCTTCTGGCTTCTCTCACTATCTTTCCATTGCTCCCTCTCACACACACCAACACTAACATAAGCTATCACACAAAACATTACTAAATGATCGCCTCTGGCACAACAACAGCATAAAACCAGAAAGCCAGTGGAATTAGGCAAAATATTTAGTTCTACTGTCGAACTACAGGAATGATATATTAGGGTAGCAGGTTTTAAGTTTAAACTTCATATGTCCTTCTCTTAAAGTGTCCCACAAATAGAGAAAAATGTGTTGACAGTGTACAAAAATACATATAAATTAATTTAACAGTAATTAACAGTAGTTAAGTAAGTAACATTTAAAAGCCGGAAAATATTTTATATGAAGATACTGGATATGCTTTGTCTTTTTTCTTTCGCCCTCTGTTTTCTCCTAAACTTATACCTGAGTTCTTTTAACTGTGTTGCTATCTGGCCAGAGGTGGTAGCTATCTCTGCCTGTACTGCATGTGTTTTTTCTCTTTTCTACTCTCACAAGCCCCTGCAGTGGATCTCTGGGAAAAATGGCCTGTGTCTTTTTTCACTAGCGTGAACAGTAATATAGCATGTGTCAGAGAATGGAAAACAAGGCTAAAAAATATGCAGCAAGAAGCAAACTGGTAAGAATAGATGGCTGAGCCTGGGGCTCGGCCAGTGGCTGCTTCCAAGGAAGGAAGTGACTCTAATAGCCCAGCACAGTGCCCCATTCCCCTACTCCTTCTTCTACTATTTCTTTTCAAACTATTTTTTATGGCGATTTATTACTGCAGAAGCAAATGTAGGTACAGTGGTAGAATTTAACCCCTAATCTTTGCATATTTTTCCTTAATGCGATATGCAGATAATGGTAAAAACTATGAAAAAATGAAACATGTTGAAATATTTTAATACGTTACCAGCTAACAGAAATAAGTAGGAGTATTTTCTCTTGGATTTTGCATAGACATAGAGCACTGGTTCAACAGTTTCCCACTTTTGAATTGTATACTAATCTCAATGACACATTCTTTCACTCTTTGATAATAAAGTAATCTCTATTACTCTGTGTTTCCTCAGGGTATCAAGACGGCTGGGACTGTTGGTGGCCAGGTGCGAATGCCAGTGGTGATCACACAGTCTGTCAGAGCACAAGGTAGGACAGCCCTCTGGACTTCTTGACCACAATTTATAAATCCAGCAAATTATACATTTTTCAGTTTTTAAGATTTAAGTATTTGTTAAGTTAAAGACACACGGTTCTATAAAACTGTCCCGAAACACAAGTACGATTGTCAAACCTCGGCACCATTCAGTAACCTAATTTTCTGTCTTCTCAACCTTTGCTTCTGGTGGGATACGAAGCTTGTGCAATGGGTTAAACAGAACATAGCCATTAGTGAAACTCTAAGTGTTCCCTCAGCAGGCTATAAGATGTGTAAACAGGTAGGAACCACTGAGAAAAGAGAACAGGTGTTTTTCCTGTCTGGTTATAAAGCCTTCCCAAACATTTGTGCCGCTGCTTACTCACACTGATTCACAAACACTCTTCCCACAGAAACCCGCAAATATCGCCCCAACACAAACCGGGCGTCACGCTCCCCGAAGAGAGCTGTGTGCTCTCAGGTGGTGTGTATAAAGTGTAACCGTGTACATACCTGTATTTGCCTGTGTGTCTCTGTGTGTATGTGTGTATGATTGGAGGTGCATACAAATTTGATCTGCCCCCTTCCTCAAGACTGCCTCCAGTGAAAGATCTGTAGGTTGTTTTATGCCCACAAATTGGAATGCGGGGATAGTTCTAAAAATACTTTTTATGCCTCTTGGCTAGGAACATGCCTGTTAAAATCAAGTTTAAATTCACTCTGGCAGTCCTTGTGCCTCTCTGGAAAATGTGTCTCGGAGCAGGATGCAGTTTAGAAGTGTAAGGAGAGACGGTGAAGTGCAGTGATATTGACAGAGCGACGCTTTCCGCTCCAACCTGGGGAGTGCAACAGTCCCACTTCCCCACCCCCCTCCATCTTCCCCTGTGAGAATGACAGAGACAGTTCAAGGTATTCGTTAGACGGATGGATATTTGATGCAGATAGAACAGGACACTTCTCTGATAACATTACTCCTTTACTCTTTTGTTGAGTGTTTTCTTCTTTGTTTCTTCTTTCTTTGCTCAACAGGCACAATGGGGAAAGGAGCTGCCATCCAAGCAGGCAAAAGTCCCATGGGCCTGGCTGTTCAGATCTCTGGGAATCAGAAAAACAAGCTCAATGACCCTGGAGGAGGCTCTTTCAGGTATAACTGACAGACTGTTATGTGTATGAGCTGTCACATGGGGGCAGCATTTCACTTAACTGCACTGTATGACTACAGGCTACACTCTCAGCTACACTCTCAGCGACAGAGTGCTTTATCCCAGTTGCCTTCCTGGCCACCTGGCCGGTTGATGGAAGGTCTCTGTCTGTGCCCACCACATAGCGACACAGTGCCAGCTTATTGATCACCCTCATGACTGCCCTTCTTGTATCAGTGTCACAACCCATCGAAAGAATACAAATGAACAAAATCTTGATTTAGAAATAAGTTAATTGTGTCCAGATGGTTGGGATTTCTGGATGCGGTTCTGAAAATACCTTTTGGTGAAGTCAAACATACGGCATTTAGCCTGCAGCTTTGCTCTCTTTCTCTCTTTCGATCTCTCTAGTCTTGTCTTTGCTTCAGCTGGGCTTTTGTCTCAAAACATAAAAGGTTGATCGCCCACATGCTGGCCTTTGTGATGCATTTTTGTGTGAATCTGGTATCTGTGTTTGTGGTTGTCTGTGTCCATAGTGTGTATACATACATGTGCATATGTTTGAGCATATGTGCATGTTTATGTATTGCCTAAATCTTTCTATGTTTGCTTGTGTCGGTGAGATGGATGACAAATTACAGGAAAAAATTCAAATAACATCAGGCTGTATTCTCTATTATCATCAGAGAATAAATTTGAGTAAGAGCATTTTAGTTTTCAGTTCAATGTGTAGATGTTCCAAGTGTAAAAATGTATGATGTGATTTGGGCAGTTGTTTAGGATTGCCCTGATGTGACCGCAGTGGGGCAAGAAGAGTCTGGGTCACATGGGCCAATGGGTTCATGGTAATGGTTCCCATCTCCTAAGGGGAAAGGCAGTGCCTGGGGCTCTGATTGATAAACCAATAAATCTTTAGCTGCGTTGGTAATTAAGCTGTCAGGCTCGCTTGTTACTGACGACCTTTTACCCCCTGTGGTTATCACAATGGCCCATCACACACATAGTACTGGTTTCACCACAAGCCAGATAATCACAAGAGACACATGTAAGGGATATTTGCCTTATGGTTTGTCATGGGATGTACCCTGTGTAAATTCATCAGCTCATTGTCTGTCCAGTATGGTAAACTGTATTATGAATGCAATAATTTAGTTCCATATTTTTGATGTTGCATTATTAGTTAAAGGTGCAGTTTTGTATTTTCCTTTAGGCTTAGTAAAAGTATTTGAAATTAATTAATAGAAACAAATACATGGCTCAGTTCTACCTTAACTAGCACTTCCAGTTGCCACACTGTTACTTTCATGTCAGTAACTTATTCATTTTATTGCAGAAGATGTGATTTACGTTGCCATTTCATTTTTTGTTTTGAAAAGCTGTCGTTGACAATGACAATATTGCAGTTCAAGCTGCCTTTGAGCGTGGATTTGTGCTTCTTGCTATGACGATACAATTTTAATATATGTGCAGCTCCACTATTTAAACTGTGTGACACCACAAAAGTTACACATATTGTTTGCTTGACAGTATGAAAAGTTAAAACACTCAGACAGGCCTTTTTAATATGTGTGGGCCCATAAAATCTTTTTGCCAATTGTCTCTTAATACAGCACTAGATCAGGGAGCACCCAGCAGCCTCTCACCCAGCCAGACTCCACCATGTTCAGATGTAGTCAGTGAGTGGTGTGTGTAAGGTTGTCACTCTGAGCCACTGGTCCCAGCGGGCCAGCTGTAGCTCAAGCACACTCATACACACTGCAGGGCTTGTGGGGTTTCCAGTACGGCTACAGTGTTCTGTGTTTGTGTGTGTGTGTTGTGTGTGTAGTTTACAGTACAGAGTGAAAGCAGCTGCCTCTGTGCACCCCACCTCCTCCCCTTGCCATCCCTCTGTAAACACTCAACATCCGCTGTAATCACAGGCGAGCCAGCCGAGGCCCTCAGCCTTCTGCCAACCTCCGAGCTCAGTCTCAGTTCCTCAAATCCAACAATGTCCTACATGCTGGACAAAAATCAGTGCCCATAAGCACACAATTACATAGCTGCATTAAAAAGAGACACACAGATACTTTAAAATACAGAAAAAAATGTTTCATCTTCAGTTACAGTCAACTCTGGAGTCAAACATCCAGCAGGTCTTTTCCATCATCGACCAGCAAAGCAACTATTGTCTGTCTCCATGGTCACATTCTTTGTTGCTCAGTAATTTGACATTGTATGTGCCCAGTTTGCTAAGAAGACTTTACAAATAAATGTGACTTGATTTGAAAACTTAAAAGTGACCTCCCAAAACTTTGTTGACTCAAAGATTTGGAAAAGCAGCAGCCACAAGATTAGATTATGTTCAGATTTAGAGCTGTGCCATGAATAAAGTAATTCCAGAAATCTTCAAAGAAAGATGTGAAAATCCAAAAAATAGAAACGTCTGGAATTTTATTATATTTTTATTGACAGCCACATCAAACCAAGGCATTTGGCTGCTTTAGAACATCTTGCTCATTATACCTAGCCAGATTTTTGAATACTTGCAAGTAATTACAGCTTGAGTATGGGTGGTCTTTTGAATTATTAAGAGAGACTGATTAAACATTTAGTGCTATTTAGATTTGGTTGGCTTCATTTACTCCTCTAGTGCTACAAATGTCACGAGTGTATCAAGAGTTTGAGTCGGGTTAACATATGCCATCAGCACCCCATGCTGCATTTCAGTTCAGAGCTCACACTGTGGGTTCCACAGGTCTGCATGGCCTAGGCGTTAGTCTAAAGGATCAGTGAGAGCCCCCTGCTTTGGTGCATGGACCTTTATCCACAGGGGTGGGGGGTGAACAAGGTAGTGGTGCAGGCACATAGATAGATATAACTCTGCACACATCAGCACACACACACACTACCCCTAAATGGCACTGCAGCCCTCCCACCACCCATGGCGTGCCCTCACTGAAACACAAGCTTGATATGGAAACGACATGCATATGTATTCATGTGACCGCCGGCTCCATATCCCCAAGCAAAGCCAAACCAATAACTGAGAGGCTGCTCTTTAGCTTCTGTGGAAGCTAATTACATCTCTGCTCCATTAGCGCTGAGGTATAGGCTGGAATATTTTGCATTTCATATCTCATTCCCTCCTTTTAATGTCAGACCTGTCTGTGGCATTCTCATTTGATTTGAGCTCCGGCAATCAAAAAGAGACCTAGAACTCATACCATCCAAGAAAAGAAATGTTATCACTCCCAATATTATTAGTGTTTGCGTTCGAGTTAAGTCACATAATAGCAAGTCTTTCTGCATCAGGACTTTCTGTAGATAGAACTAGTAATTCTTATATTGTCTCCAACACATTCTATAATGTAATTTTATCTATTGTGTATAGTAAAATAATACTTGTCTGTCTTGAATCTTTTAATGTACAAATATAATGAGATAATTGTAGCCTGTGTCATTACAACAGTGTTACTCACGTGATAAGGTTTTTGTTAGTTGGTAATCATATACAGTTTAGAGATGGGAAAGCAGATGAGGTTCTTTTACCTGAGCTAACATGGCCTTGGGCATGTATCTTTTTAGGACAGGTCACGTTATTCAGGAGCATGTGATATCCATGGGGAAGAAAGCTGCACACCCTGAGGTGCAGCAGAGGACGTAATGCTGTGTACCCATGCTTGTGTTGTGTGTGTGTGTTTTCCTCATAATTAGAAAGATGGGAGAAAAAGAACAGAGGTGTATGAAGTTCAGGGAGCAACTTTAATTGTCTTTGTCAACCTCCCACCGTGGTGTCAAGTTTCATATCGGCTCAATGTGGCTGCAACAAGGAGCAGGAGGGCCTCAGCGGGGTGGAGTTGGCTGATGGTGTGTACCCCCTCTTACAATCTCCAAGAACCCAGGGCATACACAAAAGCTCAACGGCACATGCACAAGGTCTGTTGTCGCAACCAACAATGTTGGCATGTACGTAAATGACTGTGGAGGTGAGCCAGTGAGTGGCGAGAGGCCACTCTGTGTGTGTTCTGTGGTTCTTGTTGCCTTCGTCAAAGCCACTCAGAAAATCCAAGGCTCGCTCTGGGCCAGTCCTGTAAGCACAACACGTCACCTCTCCACTAATTGAGGCCAGAATCACAATCATTTCTTGCCAAGTACAATAAATGTAGGGGAATTTATCTGGTTGACAAGTCACAAAGAAAGTTTGATATGCTTATTAAATATCATTTTTCAGTCACACACAGTTTTTGCATGTTTACCATGTGTTATGCTAAAATGAAATGTAAATAAAGCATTGTGAAGTGAACATTAGGCCTGTAAAAATGACCACCACTTTCCACCATGGCTTGGAAATACAATACTTAATGCTATAAAGATTTTGAAAATAGAGTTTCTGACATTAGCTTATAACCAAATTAATCATGTTAGTGCCAATCCTCTGGAGCATCTTTATCCTGCTAAATTACATATAAACACTCTAAATCTCCCTGTCTCATAGAGCGCTGACACGACTAGGCCCTGGGAATTCTTTTCTATTACAATCACAGCTACCTCTCTGCAGGAAAACAAATGTTTAATTCTATGTTCATGAATAAAAGCAACATTTTAGCTTTATAATGTACTGTAATATTGCATATACATTTCATTATGACCCTTCTTTTTTGTAATAAATTGACTGAATGGGCATTCTTTGCCCCTTGCAATAGCTTTCTGCATGAAATTGTATCGAGTGACTGACCGAAAAGGCTATTTGCTAAATGTACTACAAGGTCACTGTGCCCCTACAGACAGCGTCCCAAGTGATTATTTGCCCTGTTCTTTTTGGTCACAAACATGTGCAAATTTAGCAACTGCACCCCTATTATATGACTGTGTATTAACTCAATAACCACTGTATGACCACAGACTTATACCACCGTGCAGAAAAATGGTGGGATTTTGTGTTTTAATTCACTTTATTTTTCTAACCATACTTCTCTAATGTTTCAGGGATGATGATGACATCAATGATGTGGCCTCCATGGCTGGGGTTAATCTTAATGAAGAGAGTGCTAGAATATTGGCTACAAACTCAGAGCTGGTGGGAACGCAGATTCGCTCATGTAAAGACGAGGCCTTTCTTCATCCTAGCCTGCTTCACAGACGCATTTTGGAAACAGGTAAAGGAACATGAAATGAACATGAATTTGGGCCTCTTGCATAGAAAAGGTGGAGCGAATCTCAGTTTATTATACTCTTTCTCTTTCACAATGAAAAATATTGGCAGGAGAATGTGTTGTCTTTTGTAAATGAATTTATTGTGTCATCCGTCAAGACAACTGTGATTTTGTCTTTTCTCAGTGCCTTTTTTGTTTGGCCTTGGTTTAAATTTGATACACTTAACAATTCTTTCACCTCCTTTAATGAATTCTTCAGTGGCTGTCTGAACTCACTGGACCTCAGGCACATACATAAATACTTTATGGGTTTATCTTTTGAAGGCTGGCTGTCAGATTGTCCTCTGGTCCAAAGGAACAGAATTTAGAGGAATGAGACTTGGCAGTGAGTTTTGGATTCAAGCTCTCTTTTTAGTGGATCTTGACACAGATCATGTTTAGTATGCCTGTGCTAATCGATACAGGCAGAGAGTTCTTAGTTTGCTTGCAGTATCACATGAAAATGATAGTGTCTTCATTACTGCCTTTGCCACAGGCAGTAACTTTTATTGCTTGAAATACACTTTAGGCTTTCACTGCACTGTGAAACCTGTGAAAATGTGTAATGAGCGTTATTACTCAAAATAAAACTGTGCCTAGCATCTTGCTCCTGTGCATCAGATCAACGCACGGCATAATTCCACGTGACGGGGAGTCTAGCGCCCTCATCTTACTTCATCTCAATTAAAGAATCTTTTAGTACAGCATGAGGGCCTGCAGGTCATGTTTTGTTTTGTGGACTCCTGGCATGGTTGTTACCCCGTAACCTTGAGGCAGAGGGCTTGTTTAAAAATATAAATCTTACCTAAGGGGAGCACACAGCATGATACAGGGCAGGAGGCTAGGGCGCCCCCTGCTGGGGAAGTGGCACTTATGCAGCGTTGTTGTGTCAGTGATTGGCCTAGCCACACTCCCAGCTGACAGCAGTCCAAGGGAGGCACCCAAGGCCTGCCAGCTCCATTCAATCAGAAAGGCCCGCTGCTCCTCTTTATTGTAAAGTTAGGCCTTTCTCTTCTTCCTGAAAAACCGTGCAGTGACCCTTTGAAAACTTAAGTTTGACCTTTTCTGATCCCTGTTTCCCACAAAAAGATAATCTCATGTTTTCCTCTCTGTGGATAAGCTTCAATTCCCACATCTTTTATGTTTCACCTGCTCGCCTGTTTGAATACTGATTGTAGGATGGCTTGTTTTTTTTTTTTTATATACTCTTTTATTTTGCTGTGTTTGTCCCCCAGTACCTCTTTTTTACATTTATACCCTTAAGACAAACACTGCCCCCCTCCTTTTCCAAACCTAACTCTCCTTGTTCTCATGTGTTCCTTAAACTTGGGCAGCGGGCATTCATTTGTCAAGTTGCACACATACTCGAGCCCCTCCAATGTCAGAAACCACAACATAGGCACAGCATGAGCTCACTAGAAAAGCCCCTTAAAGCTCTGATAGTCCACAGCTTCTCACACATAAGCGCATACTGTAACTGCACAGACTTCACAGTTTGTAAGTGCAACTCAAGCTGCTGTACTACAGTTTTTTAACAGTACTGTGTTGTACTTATCCTGCTTGTACTGTGTTAAAGGCTGTGTTTTTACTCTCTGGTTTGCCCGCTTTCTCTGAAATATTAATGTCCCGAAAGATTCTTATTTTTCAAGTAAAGCAGAAGCCTATTAGTGTTTGTCTGTGACCTGGTGACACTGCCACATGTATCACCACTGTAATTATAAAGCTAACAGGGTTCCCTCCAACCATTTCAAAGCACAAACCAGTGAGGAGTATATGTATTGTTCAGCTGATTTAAATAATTGGTGTGGTTTACTTTAAAAGTGCCAGAGAGAAAAATATGTTAATGGAATAATTTAAGAGAAACGGGAAACAGATAGTAACCCTCTGTCTGTGCTCTTCTCTATTGTTAAGACTTCAGAGGAGAAAGCCACTTAAATTAACCTTCCTGTTAATTTCAGAGTTTTAGTCGCAAAAGCAATCTAGATATTTCCTCAATGTGCGTTTTTTATATATGTTCATTAATATCTGTGAATATTCTTTTATTATCCACCATTTTAGTTGAGTCTTAATATTAAATTGTGGAAGACATTTTATCCTCAAGATTGTTAGATCGTTAGTAAATTACAAATGTCATGTCATTTATTAAAGCAAAGACTTTGTGTTGATTTTTATTCACAGCTAAAAAGTTTGGGGTCACAGAGGTACCGATGGAGGCGGTGACATTCATCTCTCATGCCACGCAGTCACGACTTCGTACAGTGGTAGAAAAGATTTCTACTATAGCACAGCATCGACTGGACTCCTGTAAGGTAAGAGGAACATTATTATATATATATTAAGTTTACCCAAAATGGTATTAGTTTCAATTCAATTTATCTGAATTAATCCCTAAAGGGAAATTCAGTTGTCAAGACTCTTTGAATAAGCAAATTAATGGCAGTCGGGAAGAAAGAGTCCACTGAACTAAGACTTCCACTGGCTTCAAAAACCCAGTGCAGGAGATGGTTCTTGTTGTTCAGTATAGCACCCGTCTTGTTGTGTGTCTGTTGTTCCACTGCTTCATCCAGAGACTTCAGACTAATACGTGATATGAGGAGGCCGTCAGGATGCTGGGTCTGTAAACTCCTTTCCTAATTTTTCTCCATTGTCCTCTGGAACCAGATAATGAACACAATAGGCACTCATTCCTCATAGATTTTTTTTTTTCATTTGTAAATGATCCTGAATGTAGTCTCCATTAAAATAGTAAAAGAATTCCCCAACAATTACAACAAAAAATGATCCAAATTGAGAGCAAATGTGATGAGGTCCCAACATTTGCAACTCATCTGGAAGTATGAATAAACCTAATAAATGTACTATTGCCTTTTAGCTGTATTGCCTAGTTTAATTTATAGCCAACAGTTATTAATATTAATAAATATATTAAATATTAAATAAATGTTATAAAAAATATTTACACTCTAATAAGACTTTTATGATCATCACTGACAATGTCTTAAAGTAAGTAAAGTATTTTACTCGTAATGTTACAAACTTTTTTACAGCTGGCGTATGACCATTGTGTTAAATATTCAACAGAAAAGAAAGAGCAACAACATAGTGAGTACAATATAGGTTTGTTGGTGAGGAAATTACACTCAAGTTTTGAAGTAAACATGTACTCATCAAACATACACACATTCTGGACTTTCACATAAATTCACAGTTCATATATGTAAATTCCCAAACGTAAGCACACCACACAAAAAAAAAAAAGCTTCATGATACCCTTAAGTTTATAAACTTCTCTGTCAGTCAGACAAACTTTGGGTACAAACAGTTAGAGCCTATGCTTAGTATGCACATATCTCAATATTGGTGTCTTTATTGCATATATAGCCATGATAAAACCTTATACCCACATTTAATTGGTAAACAAGCTCACATCCACCTCCACTCTGGCTCTAAAATCTTGGCATGGAGAGAAGAACTGAGAGAAACTTTGAAAGTGTGTTTTTCCTGACACTGAGATAGGAGGCGGAGGGAACAGGCATCGCTGAAGCTGTCCCCATCTTGTTTTGCGCTTATGGTTCTCATTCGTTCCCTTCCTTTTTTGTGGTTTTGTAAATGAGGTGTGTGAAAGACATGAAGCTCTATGAAGCCACTCTGTTGACATCAGCAAAAAGAAAAAGGGAGAAGAGAGAAAAGACCAAAAGACAAAGCGGCCTTAAAGTGCAACCGGGCTTCGGTGGCGGCGGCGGCGGCAGGAGTTACGGCAAGAGTGCAGGCTCAGCGCTGCTACAAAGACGAGTGGCTGGATGAGAGGGAGTGAGGGGAGGGGGCGGCGGGCTGGAGGGGGGCTGGCGATGAGCCTTCTCTGATGTGTCTTTGTGCTCTGTGCCACCCAGCTCCTCTCATCCACTCGTGGAAACACACTCAAAGACAGAACAGACAGTGATATCCAAATCAAGTTTGAGGGAGCAGATATAGTCATACACATACTCACATGTGAAATAAGCAATTATCCTATTAACTTTTGATGACCCAAAAAAGTTGTTTTGACTTGTGTCTTTTCATTTCCCTCATGGGAGGTGCGTACTATGTGCAAAGAGATGTGCTGCCTGTAAATAGGAAAAGTTAGCATCTTAAAGAGCGCTGTTTTGTTTAGACTTACTATTGTTTGAGTTGAACGTCTTGGTTTAACCAAATATGCATTAATGATTAGGGTTCTTTTATATTTTTTCTGTATATTGGTGAGCTACTCCTCAGTTTTCTATTGCAAACAATGGTAGCTGTTTTTATAATTTTGTTGCAAGATATGTGCCTTTTTATAAAATATTTTGTCTTATAAACAAGAACTCTGCCCCTAAGACCACAGAGCGTGAATGTATACAATAAACAACAGCTGAAACTTTAAAAAGACCGTCACCATATATTCATAATGATATAATTTCTAATCATAGTTAAATGGGTTTATTTAATAGTTGGACAGCAGTGCAGGAACAACAAACAGCACTGTCAGACCAAATGACTCTAATTGAAAAGAGAGGTTATAACCTTACTAAACTCTTGGCTCTTGATGATTGTTCTAGATACCTGGGTCACTTCTTATGTGTATCAAGACCCTCAGAGAGCCACTGAATTAGTCCTTGTGCTAATTGCAGCCATCATCTGTGTCTTCTTGTCAGGATGACGAGTGCTATGAGCAGTCTGCAGATGTGCGCTCCCAGCTCCGTTTCTTCGAGCAGCTGGAGAGAATGGAAAAGCAGAGGAAGGACGAACAGGAAAGAGAGATCCTGTTGAAAGCTGCAAAAGTAAGTTCTTTTCTCCTCACAAACCTCCTCGACAGGTCTGTGTGTGTTTGAACTGTTCTGTCCCTGTGCAACAGTGTGTGCTTGTGTACTGCTGTGTGTACGTGCATGTTGCTCCTGCCCAGGCCCTGACAGATGAATTAGAGTGTGACACCAGTGGATGAAGTGACCTCCATGTGTCCTCTCAGGCTTCTGGCCCCAGGGCTCCTCTGTCCTGACTCTTCCTCCCCGGACACAATGAGGAGAGAGGTGGTGTCCTGTACAATACACACACATTACCCAGCATCAAACCTGCACAGCATCCCTCTGTTACAAGCATTGACAGCTCAGGTGAAACAGAGCATCAGCTGTAGACAGGTTTCATAGAGTATATGATTATGTGTCTCAACAGCCCAATATGAGTCAACGGCCGTTACAGATGTTTAAATATGAACATCTGTTTTGAATATGGCTAGAATATAAGCTCAGTTTGTCCTGTGGTCATAACCTTATTCAGGATTTTTTTAACCAATTAAAGGTTCTTGTACCATTTGCATTAACAATGAAAGGAAAAAAAATCGCTGATTGAACTCCTGATTTGACACAAGGACCTAAAAGGAAAACTAAAATTGAAGCAAAAGACTAAAATTATTAGACTTATGTCTTGTCTTGTCCAAGAGGAGACTATATTGAAATACATCTCTTTTGTTAAACTTTTACCTGTTAAATAGTCAAATCACAACTCTCAGCTTTTAAAGCCCATGTCTTATCAGAAAAAAGGTCTTAAAATTTTGAAAAAAACCCACCACTGACCAAAAAAGAGAGACAGCGAATCTTTTGCAAATGAAAATGCCCCGCAGTGCAGCATTAGGAGAAAGCTAGGTTAATTTAATTAATTTTGAATGGCCAATGTCCCAGAGTAAAGATTCTCATTGCAGCACACCTTACTGTCTTAATTGCATTATTACGCTCTGGTCCTGCCATGCAGGATATTAGAAAATCCTCTAGTTGATGAACAGAGGCCACCGAACCTTCTGACCTGTCTGATTTTCTTTTTAGGAAAATCTCTTGATTGTTAAAAACACAGTCTCAGCAGGAAATGACTTTAAAGTGTGTTTTTATGAAAGGATCTTGACTGCTACTGCACTAGATGGTTAAACAATGTAATCACTTCATTAGCAGGATTAATTTTTAGTAGAAAAGGCTTACCTCACAGTTTTAGGTTACACGCCTTATGTAGATACTTTGGCTTCACCTCTTTGCTCTGTTCAAGTCCAAGAGGAATTTAGCAACAACTTCTAACCACTGTGTTACAGTGGCTTTCTCAATAAGCTAAACTAAAACTTTTTTTAACCTTAAAAAAATATACTGCACACAGTAGTAATAATAATGACACATTTCAGATAAGATGAAGAAAAAAAATTAAGGTCAATTCATGTTTACACTAAAGCTATCTAATTAATTGGAATAAATTATTTCAAATGGCCTGGATTACACATGACCATGATAAATATTATGATTAACTCCATGTAGACTTTATCTCTCTAACCCAACAAGGCTTGTGAAAATTTAGTAGCCACTCCTTTCCTCTTTCCATGTTCTCCTGTAAGTGGAAAAACCAGGGCAGCTGACAGAGTAGATGTAAAGCATGCCACTGGCACCAATGCCCTTTGTAAACAGTCCATCTGCACCTACCCCTCCCTATCTGCTGCCTAACTGCCACCCACCTCCCAGTCCGCCACTTTACTGTTAATTTTACCTCTTAAATAAGAACCCACTAAACTAACCCACCCTTTTCTTCTTTGCTCCTTCCCAACAAGCCATGCCCTCCACTGCGCCGTCCATTTCAAATATGACTCAGTCTTGGGGGATGCTGGAGTTGACTGGAGGGCAAACACATTAGTCTTCGTTGAGATACCGACCAGTACGTGAACTGCCTGATATATTTAAAGCCAATTAGCGGGAAAGCTAAGAGGAGAAACTCAATGTTTATGAGATTTATAAGATGAGAGGAGGACTGAGTAGTGGAGAGTAAAAGTTGCTGAGTAGAGATATATAAAAATAAAGCACATCTGAGCACCACATCAGTCCAAAAACAAGACATTTGAGTACATAATTTGCAACAGAGAAGCAGTAAATTCTATCTTCTATTCTATGTAGCCATATTGTGCTTGGTTTGCCAGCCGTACATATTTAGCTGTGCTGAAGGATTCCCAGGGACAAGTACATTCACCCAGATGTTGGCTGCTGATGAAAATAGAAGTGCTGTGTTGTTACACCAGGGAGACACACAAACACAATGCAACGGCCATCCACAGCGGCTCATTGTGACATACACAGAGCTACTGCCACAGATACTCGCCAACATCCTCTGCCCTGTGTGTGTGTGCTGGCTTGTGCAGAATTTTTAATAACCTCTTTTGATTAGAATCCCCCTCCAGCAGCTTATTTAGGCCCGGATTTGGAGCGGGTTTAAAGGCCACTGCCCCCCGGGGGGTGCTCCATTGCACTTCTCTGAATTCAAATACGATGTCCTTGACACCTCTGTATCCTGTTCCCATTTTGCACTATTTTTGCAGCAGCAGCAACAGATGAATAGTGAAGGGGGGGTGGGCTCCTTAAACCAGCTGTTAACCTGTGTCCCCCACCTCCCTTTACTCCACAGAGCCGCTCGAGGCAAGAGGACCCAGAGCAAGCTCGACTGAAACAGAAAGCTAAGGAGGTAAGCTGCTGCGGAGATCATTACCCTTGACATTTCCCCGACTCCTGTGTATTAATTTTTCATGCCTCACTACATATGTAATGCCATTTAAAGTCGGACTTTAAAAAAAGTTAAAGGAATTATTCACATTGATTGACGCCCATATATGGAAAATTATATTCTGCAGATTAGACACCCTCCAAACCAAGTCTTCTTTTAATTCATCATCTATTTCAGCCTGACCTTCCAATTTTAAGAAACTATTCTTCAATAAGACCTGTGATTTTGATAGAGCCCCATCAGGAGAATGCTATAAGTGACGTAATTATTATAAATTTAATCTGCATTCATATTAATCTGATTCAATACTTTTGGATCACATTGTTCTTCAGAAAGTTGCAGCAATAAGAAACTATCTTAAATGTTAACTTTTTAACTTTAACGTTTTTTTGGGGGTTTTTTGGTTGTTTTTTTAGCTACACAGGATGTTTTATTTTCCGTGGCTGAATAGACCCATGCTGTTTTAATAATTTAAAAGGCATTATACCTAACTTACTTTTGTTGAAAGTACAATGCTAAATGCTGTCATCCTAAGTTGAGGACTTCAAAAATGAATTCCCAGTGGAACTGCGAAAGTAGACCGTGTTCATTTGGTGGTTGGTTGAAGTTGTTTACGCAGACAACATAGTTATGTCACAATGAAAGTTTGCATTTGATTTTTTTTCTTTGTTTACTCCAGAATAACTTCACTGGTGGATGTTAGTGCTTGGCTTGCGAACAGAGATCAAGAGGCTTGTGTGTAGCTTTCTGAGTCTGAGCAGACTGGAGGAAGAAAAAGGCACCACTGTTCACCTGTTGTTGTTATTGTTGATGTTCAACTTAAGGAGCTCAAATGTTTGGTCTGTGCAGCTTGTTTTCTTAAAAAAGCATTTAATCCATTCAAGTAAAGTTTGTTGAGGATGTATGCACTTTTCTCAATAACATAAAGTTTATTTTCTTATTCGACCTGAAAATGAATGCTGCTTGACCATTTACATTAACAAGTATCTGAAAATGCCTGACTCAAGGGCAGCTCATTATAGTTGTTTGGGCAAAGTATTGTAATTTAGTTTTTTTTTTAAAGCCATCCTATTTCACTGAACTTATGACCGACCTTCAAGTGACAAGTGGACTTCCCTGTCCCCAGGTGCTGGCAGCGCTCTGTCTTTTCTCTGCGTCGACTGTGGACATCTTTCTAGCAACATTGAGCTCTGCGGCAGTTAAGAACATTCACAGTAGATCTCAGCCTACCCATAAGCCCCACATATGCAAATGAAGCAGCGTAATAGGCAGCGCGATAGGTTTGCCCCAGGGGCCATGTGATCAAAGTGGATCTCCTCCCTGTTAAGTGGCAGTCCGCTCATCATCTGGATATGGCCAGATTAGCTTCTCGTGAAGAGACGCATCATGCACGTATGCACATTTCCATTTTCATCTGGAATTTTAAGAAGGCGGTTTAGAAATTGTTACTTTATGTAATGCGTTCCCCACAAGAAAGTGTAACTCCCCAGACCTCCAGTACACGCACACACTCATAACAACGCTCATCCACACTCCCACACCTCTTTCTTTTTTGCTTAATGGCCGTCGTTTCTCAGCCCCCGTGCCTCTCCGGTTTTCATCACCTGACTGGCTCAAGGGGACAGAGCTGGCTGTTTGTGTCACTGCCGAGTCTGTCGGCAGCTCACACATCTGTGCAAATTTCATCAGGATAATGAGCCCGAGCTACTCTTCCAGGCGACGGGCAGAGGAGCCAGTCTCCGTTAAAGCCCCTCTCCACCGTTCACGCACATAAAACACAGCCTCTAAACAACCATCTTTTGGGAAAGATGGAATTACAGTGTGTTATATACTTGAACTAAGTGTTTGTGCATAAATGACGGTGGCACATAGTTTGTTTGCAAAACACAGATGCAGCATATTATAGACGCTACTGTTTCAGAATGTACACAGCTGCTCCTGGTTTAAGACCAGCTAAATTATATTAATTCTTAACTCGTGTTCAATGTGATGACTTGGACTATTTTATTTATTATTTTTACTATATTATTCTTAGTTTATTTGGCAGATGGAGAATTTACCGTGAAGGATAATTAAAATGGAGCATGTGAACAAGAACTATAGAAACTGAATAATACTAATACTAAACAATAATGTGAAAAAATAATAAATAACTTCAAAAGAATGACTATTCACATTATATACACAAATAAAATATCAGCTGCATTGTGCCCACACTACGGAGTAAGAAATGTTTAAGTAGGAAGATACATGTCACGACTCCTGCACAAGTAAAACCATTGCATCCAGAATTACTTGTTAATGTCTAGTCTGTGACTGCTGTGTCACTAAGCACAAACAGCTGATTTCTGTTATAAAATATAAGTCTAGAGTTTCTCAACCATACTTGTTGCTTTTCAAATACCTTGGTAAACAAACCCTAGAAGTATAATTGTTAAAATGTCCAAAATATACTTGGTGTAACCAGACCGCAAACAAAAGTTTAATGAAAGTCAATTTTTATAGTTACAGAAGACATTTTATAACTCACTCTCAAAATTTTTAAAGCACTTAACCCTCTGGATGAAGCCTTCTGGACTAGTGACACTTGCATTTTCAGTATTGTGGAGTCTAATGAAGCTATGGCTTTAAGGTGTTGCTTGAGGGATGTTGTTGCCTTGATTTAATCATTCCTTCACTACAGCTCTAAACCGTTAACGTACAGCCTTATCACTAGTCGTTCTGGCTGGTCAGAGGTTTTGTGTTAGGGAGAAACACAACAGTCTAGCGCCTCTTGTTTCCTCTATTCACTACCATTTGGCCGAAAGGTCAGATGGGCTATTTCAGAAATGCCCCCAGTGAAAATCAATGGGCAAATTGTGAAGCTCAGTTCCTGTTTGTTGTTGTTGGTGGTGGTTGTGGGTCTGTGTGTTCTGTCCGCTCCATCACCGAGGCAGGAGGCCAGGCAATGCCTAATCATTGAGAGCGAGAGAATGGGCAAGAGGGAGGGACGAAGACAGAGACAAAGACTTCAGGGCGAGGGAAAGAGGGAAGGTAGAGATCGAGAGGGAGTTATGGCCAGTGGAGATACATCACTGTGTCAGACACACAGAAACACTGCAGCCATAGATTCATCATCACAACCGCGTCTGCAGGCACAACTGGACACAGGAAACAAGTGAACTGAGGAAGAGGAGTGGAGAGCGGACAGGAGAGGAACGATGAGGGGAGAGGGAAAAAGACAAATTGGCCACAACAGCTGGACAAATTTGGCCAAAAGCTTTTGCTTGGGCCGGGTCAACTGCAGAAGCAAACCAGGTCATTGCAAGAATACCAATATTTCTACTCTGTGAAATGTGAGCTAAGGATGCAGCTACGAAAAACTATGCACATGTACCAGGATGCAGTCTGGTATAACTAGTCAAGTTTACTGTGCCAACATGTGGTCTAACTTTTACATTTGGAATATATTTCACTACAGGGGCACACTCTTTACTGTATATTGAAGCTGGAGGAACCTTCTGTAGCCATTAGACTTGTTGGAAACCGCCAGGCGTCACTTTATATTGATAGTACTCCGTTCTGAGCCAAGACCTTCCACACTAAAATGTGCTTGTTTTAGTGTCATTGCTCACTGGCTGACAGCGTGAAATGTGGTCAAGCTTCCAGGGATGAATTTTCCTGAATTGTTGTCTTGAGACATTTAGACGATACAGAACGTAAACCTTGTTTGTTGTGTATTTTGCTTACAATTTCAGTAAAAACAGAACTTTCCAGTGGGAATTCCAAAGGTTTTTATCATAGTAATTTTCCTTAAATATTTTTCCTCTTCAGGCACAATAAGATTTTTTGCTCATTTTGACACAGCAGCGTTTGAAATGTCTTGAACCTCAACTAAATTAATTCTGCCCATGCTAAACTTTGAACCTAGCAAGAGCCCAATTAAAAGCCCACAGTTACTGCTCCACGGATATATATGTGTGAATATATTTGTTTACATATACATTGGTCTAATTTACATGTGACATATGCATAGCTATGGTCAAAGTCATGATATTCACCCTTATTTAACTGTAAGAAGAAGAATTACTTGCCTGAATGTTGTACATTTTATTTAAATGTAACCCTTTGCACAGCCAGTGTACACCAGATCTTAATGCACACTTCCATGTTTCTTGATTGGCCTAGAATCCTCCACAAGTGACCAGGTCATGGAGAGAGTGGAATCCACCCACACTGAGCACCCTATCAGCCAGAGCCTCACACTTTTCCAGAGAGGGCAGCCTTTTGTGTCAGAGGACAATGGAGCAGCCTCTTAGTTTTTATTAGGCCAGTTATATCTGCAAGTTCATAGGCTCTCATCCTCTGGCCCTCCACAAACTGCTCTACTCAAAGAGGCGCTCTTCCCTGTCAGGCAAGCCCCAGGGCAACAGCCTCCCTCCCTCCTCCATGTTCGCTCTCTTTCTGTACTGACTTTCAAAGAGAATTCCTGCTGTTTTGTGTGTCCCAGTCCATACGCATTATATTCTTCTTTTCTGGCCTTTGCAAATGCACCTTAATACCATTTTCTTAAAGACCTTTGTTTTGACCTCTATGATGTTTATGATTTTAATTTTAATGCATTTTTCATGAGTCATTGCCATCATTATTCATTTTAATATATTTACTAGTGATGTTGTGGATAATCTAGTGATTACTGTAAAGGTCTGTTTTTCAAGATGTACAGGCTACTAAACAGTGTATGGAAACCCTATTTTTATTTGCTGCTTTGTTGTCGGTACACCCAACTTCCGCTTTTTTATCACCTCAAGACATATTACAAGAAAAAAGAAGCAGGCTTTAAAAATACCTTTGGTGTTCCTGTGTGTTTTCAAGTATTACAAAGTGCTGTAATGAGAAGGAAAACAACAAAAAGGAGATTTTTTGCCTCAGAGGAAGATACAAACTCGTCTTCTCGCTACAGAAGCCTGTAGGTTCACTTTTCTCTTTGTGTAGCACTCCTTGGGACTGGAGCGACAGGGGAATTGGGCGTGCTGAGCTACGCTGGTGGCGAGGTGCCAGCCTCCTTTGCCTGGGATATCAGTGAGCGGGAGGCAGGACACGTTTCAATTAGGCAACAAAACACCACACACACAGAACATAAGCAGAGAAAAACACCTCAACCTCTGCAGCTACTGTACTTTTTATCTCTGACCTCTCCAGAAACGCACACCTCCCAGAAACCACTCTGCCCCACCTTTTCATTTAAAGGTGTCATTTTTGTGGAATCCATAAGGGAAGGACTGTAGTGAGGGCCTATGAGAGGTGATGCTAAGTGTGCCGGCACGGCCTGCATGTTTCCATTAGATTGTCATGTTGGCTAATTAGAGAGCGGCAGCATGATTCACCTTGTTAATTAGGAGGACTTGCACACCATGTGCCTGGGGGCGGTGAAGGCAAGAAGAGCCCAGCCTCAGAGCCCGCCAGTCGCCTGCTGCCTATGAAGATTCCCCTTCTCATCTACCTTCTTTTCACCCTCTTTTTTTGATTTGCAAATGAATAAATCATTGAGACCGTCCTCTCTCGGAGTGTGAATATCTGAGTTCTCATCTTTTCTTGGATGCAAATTAGACGTGATCAATAGAAGGTGACGAGCAGCAAATCTAAATGTTAAAAAAGAAGAGAGAAAGGGAGAGAGAAGACTGCTAGACGAAGCACGGCAGCAGAGAATGAGACAAAGTGGGAGAACATTTAAAGTAGGAAATTTCCCTTAGACAAGCAGTATTTTTAATGATCACCTCTCTCCCCTTGTCACTCTGGCGGAACACCGACAGAATCTGCTTAGCACTGATTTCTGTCTGTCTGTAATATACATAGTGCAAATAGTATAGAAATAAGTGGCATGCTTAACCTATTTATTATATCTACTTATTGGAGCCTATTGTGGGCTTATCTAATTCCTGCAAATAAGTTGCAGATGAAGAGGAACTGTAAGGTCATGATAGTGACACTCACATAATGACCTTAGCTTCGGGGACAGCTCAAAGCTCTAAATAATTGGTCCTTGGCCCTGTAAACTCTTCTGACACACTCGGCTTCAGAGGAAATGAAACACTGTGAGCCAGGACCAGCTCATGCATGTATTTTAAATTAATCTGCATAGGTAAAGAATAGAGTTGCGAACAGGTTCAGCACATAGATGTTTGTGGGTTCTAAAGGATAACAAACAGACATCAGGGATTTGATTGGTGTATTTGTAATTATTTTAGAGAATTGAAGATAAAAATTATAAAAATTATTTTGAGTTTGGTCCATTAAACATGCAGTTACAGAATGATTAAACTAGAGCAAACTATAGAGTGAACTTTGCCTTGCTTTAGTCAGTGCCAGTGGACATGACAGCTATCAGTATGACATGTGACAGAATGTATCCTTGTCAAATATAAATCTATTAGTGTTTCATTTTGATAAGCCGGGCCATGTTTGTGAGGCTTTGTTGTACATTAGTAGAAAGAGGCCGCTCTCACCTCTTTGTAGCGTTTGAGTGCAGATGGAGAATAGAAACCTGATTGGTTGCTGCAAATGGCCCTTCTCCCTGCAGCAAACTAACTGCCAGGCACTTCACATGAAGAAAGGCCCCAAGATGCTGCTCGCAGATGTTCGCCTAATGTTGGCCATGTGGGTGTCAGGTGAATGAGATCCACGGGAAAACATACAATGGAGCAGATATACATAAAATTGCAGTATACCCTCAAGCGTGCACTTTCAAAAAAGGGCAAGTTTTGAAAAAAACAAAACAATATACATAAATATAAGATGCAGTTATTGTCTTACTTTTATGAATGGTTTTTACACTGGCAGTGGAGGGTGGTAACATTTTTTGCTTTTGATGCATTTTGGTTTTACAGGTTTGTTGTTTGAGGTTCACAGTTGGACTTTAATAGCCGTATTTCACAAGCTGCATCCTAAAGCTCTATAGCTTCTATACACAGTGAAATAAGACCAGTTATAGTAACGTATCACCTGCAACAAACAGGAGAAAGTGTTTTTTTCTAGTTTTGCAGACAGTGAATAACCATACGACAGACTCAATTTTGCATGGTACTCATTAGCAATCATATTGTTAGACACTGCTTTTCTCTTGCTTTTCATCAAGGTTTTATTCCACTTTCTGGAGTTCTCCTTAGTGAGTTTGTCTTTGCTTAATATTTCTGCATAGCCATTAGATGTCTACCACAAACAGATATAAGTTATTCACTTCTGTCTTGTAATGTGTATGCTTAAATTAATGCTTGACTGTGTGTATCACTGTATATGAATGCTGAATTGTAAAGTGAAATTAATGCAGGGCCTTTATGAGAGGTCTGACACCCACTAGTGCACTCATCATTATATAAAATGTATGCACTCAGGCTGTTTGGTGACTAAAACAGCATTGACCAAAAGTGGCATATGTTATATGTGTATAGCGAGATGCTCCCTGCTGTGCCGTGTTGGACCAGAGCTGGCTAGGGGGAGGGTAAGGCACAGACCCACTCCAAACCCACAGTCTGGCTTTTGTACTTTGGTCTTTGCAGGGACCAAAGCCCTTTAGCTTCCTTCACAGCCCCTGAGCTGCTCATGACGTCAAGCAGAGCGTGTTCTGCTCTACCAAGGACATCTGTCTGTAAGCGTCTGGGGGGCCGTGAGCAGCCCCTCCGGCCTGCAGGAGGGTGGGAGCGAGGCACAGGGAGGGAGGGAGAAAAGCCTTTGTTAAAATGGCAAAGATGGAGGATGGCAGGTTGGTCATCGTGGTTTCTACAGCTCTTCTAATACTGTGATCTTCTTCATATCACTCCACACTGATGGTGTTGCAGTACTTTGGACATTTTTGCATCATAGGAGAGCAGATACTGTTGTTGGTTGTATTGCAACAAAAGCCTTTCTTATCTCTTGTTCATATCTTGACATTGTCATTCTATTAAGAGCACAGCGTTTGAAGTAAAACTGGTGAATCATTTCAGAATGTGGAAAAATGTCTTATTTAAACAATCTATATTTATTTGAGGTAATTATATTATAGAAGAACATTTCCAGAAATAAAAACTCATCTTCAAATCATTGGCTCTAGTCAATTGTCTCAGCTGTGTATTTGGATTATTTCCTTTTTTTCCCTACTTTTTACATTACCTGACCTTTGCTGGTAATTTGACTTACCAAGCCCAATCTTTAAAAGGGCATTCACGTTGTAAACACTGTTATTTAAGTGACATGAGAAGCACAGATCTAGGACGGATCCAACCTGGCAAATATATGCATCCTTTCAACTGTATTTTTCCAGCGGTTTCTTTGTTACTGACCTTTGCTGTTTAGGTTGTAGCATTGTAGTATAAGTATAACCAATGTAACCATTTAAAGAGGTAAAGCTTTATATAATATCAAAATATAATAAAGAATAATCCTTATAAACTTTTGCACAAGGGCTGAACCTGTGTATTATATAGCACTTTTTATTAAATGTGCAGGGTATCTAAATATTTGTAGTCAGTTGGTTAAATACAGTCCCCAGGGCACACAAATAACTCTTCTTATCTGGCCTACCTTTGTCTTGTCTCTCTTGTAAGTCATAAAACAAAGGTGGACTTAGCATAATGGCACCA
The DNA here is from genome assembly GCA_036850595.1 of Rhyacichthys aspro. NCBI lineage: Eukaryota > Metazoa > Chordata > Actinopteri > Gobiiformes > Rhyacichthyidae > Rhyacichthys > Rhyacichthys aspro. The sequence continues at coordinate 8,405,895 of CM072150.1, read as the reverse complement.
GACTGACATCAGAAATCTGTCTCCCAGTGTCATGGCGGCTTCCTTACTGTCGGGAAATGCAGAATAGAAGCTTGCAGATGGTAAAATGAAGACTTCATTTATCTTACAGTCATAAATCTGAAATTGCAGGCAGTTGCTGTGGGCGTTGGAAGCCCATGCCTGGTGCCAACTGCCAGGCAGAGATGCCGGCATCCTGGTGCCATCAGTGAGATAGTGGTCCTATCTCTACCCCCCTTGTACTTCCTCCAAGTATAATTCTTTAAGGTCAGGCCCGGAGAGGTCTGTCTATTGTTTGTGACCTGCACACAGTAACATACTCCAGTTACTCTTTGGACTGGACTAATAATCATCTTTCTATATCTATTTCTATATAGCTGCAGACACCGTCACATTTCATTTCATTTCATTTCATTTATTTCATTTGCATGTGGTAAGAACCTGACTCTTGACTCAAAACTCTATATTATTTCATAGATGTAATCATTCTATTAATATTCATAATTGTATAACGCTCAGTATTTTTAGCTTTACAATAAAAAAATATGTTGTGTGTTTTGCCGGTTGGCTCTTTCCTCTTCTTTGTGTTGTCAGCGTGTTTGAATCTTTCAACAGTTCCGCCATGCTAAATGTGAAGTGGCAACACCCTAAAGGCCATGCCTCGCCACTGGGCTTTTTGGAAAAAATCAGAAGCAACTGCATGCACATTTTAGATTAGACTTTGTACACCAAAGCAACCTTTTACAGAGTGCCATCTGAAAGTAACATGAAATTTTCCCTGATCAGACAACATACATGCCTCACGCAAACACCAGCACCCACAGAGCACATGCTGAGAGATAACATAAAAGAACATGAAAGACATGAAAGCGCCCATCGATTGTCCCTGTTCGCTTCAATCCAGGCCTCTCTCCCCCAGCAGGCAGTCACGCAGGCAAGCTGGTGGGTAGACATTCCCTGTGCTGTGGCCAAGATTGATAGTGTGCACTGTGTTTGCATGTCGGAGAGAGTGCTGACACCCTCTGTGCCATGGCCTCGGGCCGTCACACGTCCGACCAATAGAAAGGGCAGCTCTTAGCGTCGCTGGGCTCCCCCTCAGCCCTGCAGCTAGGCATGACATTACTTTGGGCACTGCCTCTCCCCAACCTCCCCCTTTATACAACATCAATTGCAAAATGTAATTGACAATGAGACTATGTGACCTGATCCTTCACATCACATATGCACAGATTCTCATTAGTGTTAATGGCTTACAGCAGGTTTCCAATTTTTCCATTTATTTATCTCTTTTGGAATCCACTTTTGTCTTACTTGTTCACAACATGCATCAAGTCTCTCTATTAGTGTGAGATCTCCGTAACTTTAATGATATGTAGGTTAGTCTGGATCACTTTCCTGACAGTCCATCAGAAAGTTATTGCACTGTTAACATTTTGAGATAGTTTTCATGCTAATCAACTGTCACGTCACCCTATATATGTAACCAGTGTGAATTACTTTTTTCTGAAATGCCGGTAGCTTCCAAAACTTTGAAAGGAACTTATACAGCGGCACTTTACAGCCGTTTAACATCACTAACAAGAGTTGACTTTCTGTCCATCATGCTTTACTCTTAGCAAACTTGAACTTGTTTTTTGCCCATATGATAATTATCTTTCGCTCCAGAAATGTGGCAGTGTTTAGTGGCTGTTTGTGAGTTTATGTGGTTCCTCTAGTATTGTTTTTTCTACTTTTCCATTCTCTTGGAGAAGATTCTTCTTTGTCACACACACTAGCCACCATGCTAAACAGAGATGTATCTTGTCATTGTCTACCTCAGATGCAGCAGCAGGAACTGGCCCAGATGAGACAACGAGACGCAAACCTTACAGCACTAGCAGCCATTGGACCACGCAAAAAACGGAAGCTTGATTCACCTGGGAGCACACCATCAGGGACAGAGGTAAGATCTAGTCCGCACCAAATTTACCCAGTGTTCAGAATAACATTTCTTCAAGAGACAATAAAGTTGTTTACAGAAATGTTTAATCTAACATCTTTAAGTTTAAAATATGTCCACCTACCTGACCAGAATGGATAGTGGACTAGTAATCCTAAGAAATTGATATAGGGTGATGCATAGATTATTTTCATCATTGGTCTTTTACAACAAAATCAGAAACAGAGATAATGTTATATAAATTATACTACTCTACAAGATGAGGGTCATTGTTAGACAAATGACAATACCTTATTTGGTCCCTAAAGGATTACAGAGAAGAGCATGTATATGAGGGCAGTGACATACTCTCCTGAGACTTGCCTCATCCATTAATTAAGCTGAACTGTGTTGTTGCTGAGGAACCTTCTCCTGTTTGAGGCTCCACATGTAATGACTGTAGCATTATATTTCTGCAGCATACAGTCATACATGAAGTCATGCACAGTTTCTGTACCAAGCCATATTCCCCTCCAGGCATCAGGGGATACATTTAAATTCCATGTATTCATCTGTAAATATGATGAATCTAAAATAAGTCTGAATTTTGAATGTCAATTGGTAATTTTAATAACCTGCTTATTGAGTTGCATCTTCACATCCTTGGCTTAGCAGCAATATGCTGTAGAGTAGCATAGTAATGCACCGGCTAAAAAAGCATAAATAACAAAATAAAAGCATTACTTCTGGTCCTTGAGTGCAGTGCCATCCTGTTTCAGAGTGTTTTACCCTGATGGGTAGTAGCCCCTGACCTTGCAGCATTCAGCAAAGATGCTTTCTCAAACTGAGGTGCACAATGTAAACATGAATAAACATTATTCTGAAGTAGTTTTTTCCTGTTTGTTGCTTTTTTAATGTCATGTTCATGTTGATTAGAGGGCCATAATAAGTTGAAGTCACAGTGCCCCCCCTCTAGAATGATTGGGGAGGGGGCGGAGGAGGAATCTTAACTTATTTTCACTTGGTTTTCACCTCCTCACATTTCTTCATTTCACATGGGCTGGAAGCGCCGCCGGCGTTCTCTTTCCCTTCTCCAGAGCAAAGTGAATGTGACTTTTCTAAGGGGGTCACAGGATGCCTGCAGGCCTGTGGGTGTTACTGGACTGTTGCCTGCTCTTAGCTTCACTGAGGGGCTTGTCATAGATTTCATCTCCACTGAAATGAGCCGGGGGCCCTGGCCAGGAGCACAAGCAGCCAACGTTATGAGGGCCCACGCTGATTATTTCCCTCTGACATCGCATCCTGAGCTTTCCGCATTAATCCCAGACAAAGGCAGCCCTTCAGTGCTTTGCCAAAGCTCAAATTAGGAGCCAGATAATGGCCTTGTTGAGATCCTGCTCTGTTTACTGAGAGGCAGAGACCCTGTGAAATCCTTTTTCAATATTCCTTTGCTTCTGCTTGTTTTGTAACTAATCACTCCACCTTTCCCTTAATGTTGAGACTGGTGGAATTCAGGTGGCACAGTGTCCCTCCATTTGCTCTGACCCAGCTGCCCCCCTGTTCTTGCCCACCTTTAATTTGACCGTTGCTTGGCCATGCTTGGGTATATGCCTGGATGTGGATGGCCACAGGCTGTGAAACTGATACCAGTCCAGACTATGATGTCTGTCTCCGGCCTGATCTAGTCTGCAGGAGGGAACAAAGGGGCCTTATAGGGCTCCCTCCACATGGTGGATTAGCCCCAACAAGCCAATGGCCAGGCTCTGGGAGGATCACTGAAGGAAAGCCTTTGTGGCCCCAGCATTGGGTCAGGCCATAGTCAGAGGCCACACAGGAGTAACCTGTCTCAGAGTCCTCACCTTCATTTAACTCACAGGGGCAACCTGTTCAGTTGAAGATTTACCTTTCTACATAAGTCATACCTCACAGACCTGCTTCAGCAACACTGCCCCTCTGACTCCAACCTTCTCACTCCCTTCACCAAATCCAAGCTCCGTGTCTTAGGGGACAGAGCCATGGCCATAGCTGCTCCAACTCTCTGAAACTCCCTGCCTCTGCAGATCCAAACTTCAGGCTCATTACACTCACCTTTTTAACAAAGCTTAAAACTTGTCATAATCTCCTAGTTTGTCATCTTCAGTTATTTTGTATCTCCCAATTGTACCATGTTTTGTTTGAGAACTCTGTGTCTTTATGTTCTTAATGAAATATGTGAATGTGACATCTATTGTTTGCTTTTTGCTCAGTAAAACTTCATATAACTGTAATTTCATTAGGCAAACAACCATCCATGTGCACAGAGCAAGTCTGCAGACACACATAGAGTCCTACTGAAACAGTCAGTTAGTTCTGACGAAAAGTTCTGTAAATCAAAGCAAACTGCATTAAAATAATTTCTATTCTCATTTACTGTTTAAGGTGATGTCATATATACATTGTTCACAGAAAAATACAAAGAGAGAATTGCTTTTAAACCCTGATAGTTTGGTCTGTCAAATAGAGTCTTTTCGACAATGATTATCACATCAGACTCTCTATTTGGCCATTCACACACTGGAAATTACGTTTTCCTCTTTCATTTCCGCCCCTCATTGATTTTTATCTGTTATGATCTGCTGCCTTCCCTTTCAGTGCATCCTGCTTCAGATGTTGTTTTGTATGAGACACATTCCCCGAGTACATCTAAGGTTGGCACTAAAGCCTGGGAGATGTAAAATGTGCAGTGTCCTGTAGTGTAAAACAGAGCTTTGAAACATCCTTGACACATTTACGAGCTCGGAGTTATCAATTATTGTGGCACTTAGGCCATTTATCACATCAAAGGAAGAGCTTTGTTTGTTGACGTAGAGGCGACAATGGCAGCTAAATTGCCTGGTTTGTACAGCCATGCTGCTTTTCCCCTATCTGTCTGTACCAGGCGCAATTCGAGGGACAAAGGTAGGCAAGCGATTTAATAGTGCGCACAGTCTATTTTTCCATTTGAATTCATTTCACCTTCTTCCTTTGAGGCTGTAGATCAGAAAGAAGGAGTGAGGCAATAGAGTGAGAGGCATAGGGAGAGAGGGGAGAAATGCACAAGGAAAACTGATGCCCTTTCCTCCAGCTAAATTAACAGGAATCACGTGGAAAACAATCTGAGTCTCCAATGAAGGAGGAGGAGGGGGGACCATTAAAATTAGCCCCAAGCTATGGACTGCACCCAATATCACTAAAGCTGCACTCACTACAGATGTGGAGGCTGGCTTACAGGCAAACTATGCTCTGTTCTATAGCTACAATTAAAATCAACCTCGCTGCCAAAAAATAGGAGGGGGAACGAGGGGGTAGAAAGGCAGGCCTAGAACATCAAAGACAGATTGAAATGTGTAGTCAGTAATAAGAGTGGTCTCCAAGCCCTGAGGTTCTCCACGGTCCCCTTGTTAATGAGAAATTTTGACCTCTGGTTTGTAAGTTAAACTTGTAATCTCGGTTAATGAAGTAAATCAATCCCAACTCGGGAGTGTTCAGTGTCTCTCCCTTTTGCCTTCTCCCCGCCAACCTACCCTCTATACTTCGTTCTTTTCGCCTCCTCCTCCATCCCTCCCATTGCAGCCTGGGAGTAAAGTGGCCAGGTCTTCAACCAGACAAACAGGAAGCTTGCAGAGTGTAGGGGTTCCGGAGCTGGAGGGGCGGTGTGAGGACTCAGAGGACTAGGACCAACCAGGCTGTTTGGTTAAGGACGTGGGGCTTCTGGACGCTTGTTGAAAGGACAGCGTGATAGAAAAGCCTTGCTCCTCCTCTCATTCCAATCTTCTCTGCCCAGGGTCTATTAGCACGAGTATTTTAGAAGAGCATATAGTGCTTCCTAACATATCAGTCTTCTAGTGTTGCAGTCAAGAGAAGAGCAAGTCATGACTGAGACCAGACCCAGAACCAAAGCTCCATGGTTGCATTAACAATGAACATAGCTCAAACTTATATTTGAGCTAGTTTTGTAAAATTAAGTTTAAAATATCTTAAGTAAAGCAGTCTAGTAAAATGAAGCCCAGTTCAATGAGTCTTTTATTTTAATTTTTTAATAAAAGCAACATTAAAATTTTGTAGGTGTTGAGGAGGTGAAAACTACAGTTGATCTCCCACTCGTTGTTATATGGTAAAACAAAAAATACAGTTCAATATAAATTTAAACTTTGTTCTTAAAGCTAGACATTGGGGACTGAGACATAGTGAAGACCACGATCAAGGAGACAAAAAGAGTTAAAAAACCCTTTCCCCCTCCATGGCCAAGACATAAATACTAGCTCTTCCATCTCCTTCATGTCTAAAGTATCCACAGCGTGGACCTTTTAACCTTCCCGTTTTATTCAACATGAACAACTACTTTTACCCTTAATCACACACAATCCTGGGTTGCATAAACATTAACCCATGCTTTCAGCACTAAAGGAATGCAGTGAGGCTTTAGCATAACTTATATCAATCTGCAATGAAGCATATGTATTCCTGTGTGAGTTGCCCTTCTCTCCGTTCTACATAAATATGATTAAAGAGGGCACACAGAGGCTGCTATTGGTTTTGTAACGTCAAGAAGATTGCAATATTAGTTTGACTCTACGTCTCAAGGCGATTCTGTGTAGATTCAGTGAGGACATACAGAAGACGGAGTGGAGTCTTCTGAATGGTTACAGAGGCTCTTTGGCCTGATGCCATGTGTTCTTAGAGCTTTAACCGAGTGCACTCTGCCAACTTTCCCTTCCCTCACACAATACAGAGCACAGGCATCCTCACCAGCGGTTATTCCATATGGTCTGTGGGTTCAAATATGTAAAATACCACTATAACATTAGCATTAAAGCACAAAGGCATTTGTTCTATATGTACATTACGTCATACTAATTATGATCCTTACGATGGTATTGTGGTAAAAGTTCCTTCCATTCAGGTTATTTCTTGACATTCCTTTTATTTTAAGAAGGAAACATAATAGTTAAAGCAATGGGATAACTTCTATGATTCACTGTCATTGTCCAGTTTAGAGGACTCCAAGTTTGACACATGTGAGTTAAAGGAATAATATGCAGAAATTCTGAGATCATATGTTTATACAAACCTGACCCATGCCCTTTTCTCTTGAGCTCATCACTTATTCTGGCTAATGTGCCAACTATAAATCCCTGTCAGGCGCTTCTGCTCTGTGCCTTTCATCCATGAGGTCTGACAGAAAAATGTCAAAAGCACAGTTAGTTTTAGACATAGATTCACTTCCACATTCTTCATCCTTTATGTTTATAAGCACATATCAGCATTTTTCTTATTATTGTGAATACTCAATAGATATTGCTGATTAGTGTGGTTGTTAATGAATCATTCGTTTCCTCAAACTGATTATTGAGCTGCTCAAAAAAGTATACAGTCTCCATAAAAATATTCTCATATACCTGATTTTTCCACATTGTACATATTTTAAATGTACACATGTTACATTGAATTATTATTTCAGGTAATTTTTAAAGGCTTTCATTATTATTGTTAACATTTTAATTGTGTTATTTAGATAAGACCTTCCCATATATTCATGGAAAAGTAGTGAACCCCCTCATTGCCTTTAAAACTTTGCCCTGGAATAATGGTTAAATATACAGTTTTGACAACAAAGTTAAGCCCCAGGCACTTAAAAAGATACCCATCTTAAAGAAATTAATTACCTCCCTTGTTAATCTTGATATAATTAAATTTCTAAAGAATGAAATTGCTGGCTTTTTCCGCCTCGATACTGTGGAGGCGGGCCGATAATGGCTGGGTCTCTAGCTAGCCTGCTGGCCAGGGATACGGGGACCGCCTAACGTCCTGGGCCCCTGCTGCGCTGCACCGCACAGTGAGAACCCACTCCTCGTCCTACGCCTGCACCACTCAGGGATACATGCACAATGCCTCCATCACTGCTCCTCCATTCTGCACCTGTGGGTTTGAAGATTGAGATTTTAGTTTTAACATTAACAATGCATTAGAACTGAGAGTTGGAACGCTGCTAATGAAGTTGTCAGTGAGAAGCCTTTGTAACGTACATACTGAAACCCCCAAAACCCCACAGACTTGTCTCTTCTAAGAAACTCTGTGTCTTTGTGTGACTACTGTCGTTATTTATAGGACCACCCGCAATGTTGTTAGATTTAACCTTGATTGCTTTGTGCGCCACAGCACTGTGGCATTACCTGAGAGCAGTGCATTTTCTTGTTGTTATGAATTTAAGTTTGTTTTCTTTGACTATGAGTTTTTTGTCAGCTCCATTGTCAGCTGTCAAGGTTTGAGCCTGAGGAAAGAAAGGAGGAAAGCTGGAAAATATCTTTCATTAGTTGCTGGCAGGGGGGCAGAGGAATGCCAATGAGGGCAGAGGAGAGGTGCTAATATGTCTGGAGTAGGCAAAATACTCTAACTAGGTAGAAAAAATGCCAACGAAGAGTAATTTGTATTTTCCAAAATCTGATTCAGGACTTTTCATTGTAAAGGTGTACATTATGCATCCCTCAAGCAGCAGCCTTCTGCTTAAAACTAAAGCAATGGTCTTATTCACTCTGTCACTTTGTATTTTCTATTGTATAATTCATTTTCATAATGTTTCCATTTCTATAAAGAAAAATGTTACAGTAAATCCATAACATCTGAAAATATATACATGATGTGAGTGCAAAGGTCACAAACTTGACAAATGTAATAAATATTTCAAATGTCACTTGACTCATCAGTCAGTTCAATCTCATCAAAATATGACTTAACACGACTTTATTAATGTCCTGCTTAACCCTGGAACCAGACACTATTGGATGAATGTCTTTTGCAAATACATTTTTTTTTAATCCCTGTAATTATTGAATCAATTTTTACTGTTTTAGCAGAGAAGGAGCTGATCGCCATTGCTCTTAACTATCCCCATTATTCTATTTTGTGAGCTTTTACCCAAAAGCCCTAGAAGTGTTTTTTCTCTTAGTGTCCCACTGGGAGAGGCCCAGTTTTTTGGCTTCCAGATCCACTTGAACAACCCCAATAACTTAGACAGACCACCAGTTATTTTATTCACTCGCAGAAATTGACTGCTTTTCCTGTCCTTCACGCTAAGGGCCATTTATGTCAGTGTTTTGTATTAAAGCATTGTTGTGGTACAGTGTCCTCAATTTTTGTCTTTTTGCACAAAACAGATCATCTAAAATTAGCTTCAGAAAATTGTGAAAAAGAACAAACAAGGCGATCCATTAGTGAGGATGGGTTATTGGCTGACTTGCCTCTTCTTATGGCGGCCCATTAAAAGTGGTAATGTGTGCCTGCAGCAGTGCCTGGGGAGGAAGAAAGAGGCCATGGAAGCCATATTCCACATGCATCACACACTGGAATTAAATAGACCAATGTTCCCTAAAAAGACTGAAGTACATCTCTTTCTGATGTGCGTCCCGGGCAAAAATTCATTGATCTTAGAATGTCCCTTGGCAATTATAAAATATTAAATCCAAGTCGCACTTTTCGGCTCAGCTTAATTTTTTTCCTCGCTCTTCACTGCTTTCCATTTGACCAATTTAGAAAAAAATGTTAGAAATGGATGGCCACAATAAAAAAAAGCTCCTGATAATAAAGTCTGTGCTGACTTTTAGAAATCTTTTGTTATGTTTCTATATTGTTTTTGCAGAAGAGCTCAGATCATTAAATGGGATGAGGTTCCAACAAAACAGTTTTAAAGTATGATTTTCTATTAGAGCATGGGAGAAGCGTTTACTGGGAGAATGAAAGACACAAGGGAATGACATTTATGACATCTGTATTTCTGAACACAGGTCTTCTGAGACGCTCGAGTCGGACCAGCACTCTGGGGATGACAAATATTTGTCAGCTGTTCTTCATTAGGTCTGTGGCCCTGGTGTTCTGGCCCCTTTGTGTCCCTCAGAGATTAGAGGAGAGTCTCTAGTTAATTGCCCCAAACATTACATTTTACATATCTCTCAAATATAATCAGCCAGCTCATGTGACAAGGTACACAGTTCATTAGGTCCTGTAGCTTGTTTGTCGTTTCCCTAATTAAGATTTAGAATCGATCATTGACTGTGTAATGTACAGTGTAGCCTGTCTTGCACTGGGAGTCTCTCTGCTCAGAGAAAAAGAATGGCATCCGCTTACTAAAGCTTTACCATTTAGCACACTGACTGCAATGGGAATTAGACATCCTGTGCTAATTAGAGAGGCCAATTAACTGTGAAATTCAGGCATTTTTTGACAAATAATCTCAGCAGAATTTAAACATCACTGTGCAGATGAATTGTATCAGTCTGAATGCAGAGAGGATAAGGCTATTGGCTTTGTTTTTTCTCTCAGTATGATGAAATGTTTCTTGCCACCAGTGCTGTTAGTTAGCGCTGAGTGTTACCCTTTGTCTCTCTTGACGTTTGAATGGGCCTGGTATTTACATATTCTACACAAATCCATACAAGCTGTATGATGTACTGTATGTAATCTGCATTGTATGCATAATTGGGTTAGCTCTCCAGAGCAGAGTGTCACCAGGTCTGGTTGTAGTGTGACCCCTTTATGACAGAGTAGTTGTGGCTGTGGCTGTTGGATGTTTGGCCGTATCACAGTTGGTCCGTGACCTCTATACCTCTCCTGACAAACCCTAAGAATTGGCATCACCAGAGTTGGCCTGTTTCTATGTCTCTCATTCTCATCTTGATTCATGATCACATGTATTTTTTAGATTGTATAAATTATGTATTTGTTGGACTAATGAACACTCTCCACTGATAGAACTTTGGGAAGTTGGAAATAGCTGGATATGGCCTCTATTGCCCACATCAGGCTTCTTATTATGTTAAGGCAGTTTTAAGATGTCCTTTGAAAAACTATGGAAAAACCTCCATGGCCTTTTAGACCAATTTTATGTACACATAATACAAGGTTGAGAGAGCCACAGAATGTAAACATCCCTCCTGGGCTCGCCTGTGTCACTACACACCACTGCTTTTGTGCACTAAAGGTGTGCATGTGTGTGGTCTGACTTGTTGATGACCGTAAAACAGGCCCCTGCTGCCTTTATTACCCGTCTAACATAACCTAACTTCTTTGTCTCTTCATTCATGGAAACACATGCAATGACACTTCTCTGTTCAGTGAAATAAGAAGCCACCATTGCACCATTGAAGGCAACAGCTGAGGATGTATTAGAAAGCTGTTTGGATTCGAGGCTGTGCCGGAGGTGTGTTTGCTGGGCGCCAATGGGCAACTCCTGCAGCGGGCCGCCTCAGGTGCAGGAAGAATCAAGTACTTCCTTTTACAACATGTGTAATTATTATGGCAGACAAGAGTGTGGGTTTAAACCAAGTCAATATGTAGATAAGAGTTATATACACACACATACACTCAGCTGCCTAATAATGGATTTGTATGCAAGATAATGGAGCAGGATGCCAAAATGCTGTGCAGGTAAAAAGAAAGCCTCCTGGGCCTGAAGAGAGGAACTGATGGGAGGGATGCAGCTTCAGGAAAGTGCTAAAAGAGACCGAAACATACAGTCAAGCCAAAATCTGAAGACATCCTTATCGTTACATTACCTGACCTTTCACATTTGTTGCTGATCAGATGCACTAAAAATGTAATATATATTGTTGTTGTATCTGGAAACCATTACTTTATGGTTATTAAGCACTACTATCCATTTATTTGTACGTACTTAACTGTAGGGCTGAACAGAAGCTCAAAATCAATATTATTGTGTGTTGAGTTTGATTTATAAATGATTAATTTGTCTTTTGCCCTCAAAATGTATAGGTAGTCTGCGTGTCTTTTCATGATAAGCCTTTCTCATCAACATAATGGACAAGATTTCATTGATTTGAGAGAGATTTAGAGTATTATTTTCATAATTACCCAGCTATTTTTAATTGTTAACATCTTGACGAGCATCTGTAGGGCCGTCTATGTATGTCTAAAAAAAGTGTAAAACTTTATATTGTTGTATTTTTTCCAAACGTGAAGAATTTCCTGATAGCGCTGTTAAACTTCAGCAGCCTCTCACCCTGGTATCTTGTTGCATAAAAAAATGGCACTGTGGGTCACAAATGTTCACAGAGACACTGCCGCAGTAAAGTTTGAGTTCATCTTTCCGGGCCACTTCTATAAAACATGAAATTCTGCTCTTTCCCCAGAAGAGCCTTGATTTCAATGAGCGTCTTTCTTCAGACAGCATTGCCCTGTCTCTTCGAGTTAGCAGGCGTCACATCAGGTGCATTGGGACCAGCTGCAGCACCACGGAAGCAGAGCCTGCGTTGGCTAAATGATGTCAAAAAATGGCCCCATTTATGTCAATTTGAGATCAAGGACCAATTCATAGTGAGAACCTCTGCCGTAAATGTGCGTTCTTATCTCCTCCATCTACATATCTGCTGTGGCCCCTCGGTGCTTCCTTTTTCTTGTAAGTGAAACATGTCACTGATCATATGAGGATTTATGGAGCGACTGACGGTTCAGTTTAGTGCGTGTCTGCTGCCGTTTGGTCTCGTAGCTCATTCTCCAGTCAGTTTCTCTAAGTGCTCCGATCTGGGTCGTTCATTGCCATGTTGTTTTGCTGCTCTCTTTTATAATGAGGCCATTTGCAGGATGCCTTCCCTTAACTGTGGTCATTTATGTTCGATACCGCGCTGAACTCTTTTGTTAACTGGTTATTCCTATTTTGTGCAAAGACATCAAAGGGCAGACCATGAGCCTCATTTGGCAACTTCTCCCAGCTATCCATCGGCTGCAAAACACCCTAGTGCCGTGATTATTAACTCAGTCACCACCCTCTCATTCAACTTGAATTAAAAATTAAAAACCGGCAGAAATGACAGTGCCACACCATTGAAAGTAAAGTGTGGAAAACCAACAAGGGCTCATTAGCGAGTAGTTCTGAAGACAAGCATTCTGACTTGAGACTCATTACACTTCTCCTATTTTAACTCTAATTGGGTTCATTTTATATATGAAACGCCTTGAATATTTAATGTGGAAAAAGTTCTACTTCTGATACTTAGCCAAAGATACTTGGCCTGTGTTAATTGTCCAGGTTTTCAGACAATCTGCTCTGCTGTTGCTGCCGTCATCTCTAAATACTCAAGAGACATTGGGCACATTGTTTGGTAGATTATTGACTTGACAATCATCAGACCAATAATGCAGCATTATATAAAAATAACAATACCAATTTTATGATCTGAGGTGTTTGTAGTGAACAGTTAGTTGCTGTACTATGGTAATATTATTGTGTTATAGGACAAAGGCACATTGCTTTCACTTTGTAGTCAATAATATACAAGTTAAAAATAAAGTCATGATCCTTCATGATGTTGGCATCTTAAGGTACAAAGACACAGTAATAAAGCCTTTGTTGTATTTTACAAGTTGCTCAGCTAGCCGTGCTTAGAGCGTTTTAATTAAACTGATTAAAAACATTGTTATGGTTTCCTCCGCTCTTGCCTTCACACAATCTTTTGTTTCTCCCAGGTTGAAAAGAAAAGGAGAAGGGAAAAAAGCCACAATTGTGTTTCCAGGCAGAAAAGTTTGAAGTTCTTTGTTTGGAAGCGAGGTTCCGGGTGCAGCACACTCTTTAGCTCGGTGACCCTGTGACTGTCTTCTGAGGAATTGTATGAGCAGCCCTGCAGAATACGCTGCAGGGTTGGCTTTCATCTTAGCAGTAACCTGTGGACTTTGAAACTCAGGGCGATGGAATTGCAGCTTTGTCAGTACACTACTAATTAGAAAATTCCTGACCTCCAGCAAGATGTTTTAATTATGTGTTGTGTCAACGAGTTTGCAGATTTAATCCACCGTTGATACACACTCAAGTGTGCAAACTGTGTCGCACACTGTAGTACCTCAAGTGGAATGGCTCCATCGTTGTCTGCCCCTTCTAACCTTGTGCTGCTCCTTTTCCCTGTTTGTTAAGAGCCATCACATGCTTAAGTAGCCAAATTAGACGTGCACTTAATGTGTTAGCTCGTGAAAAAGCTGGTCTGATTTGCCTCGGTTTGTAGGAGGTTGTACAGTGTGACAGCATTGTGCTGGGTGTGAGCTCTCTGTAGCAGTGAGTCAGTGTGAGGGAAGCCAGGAAGGGGTTAAACAGAAATTGAGCGGGGATGCTGGGGGCAGCAGTGCTGCAGAACATAGCAGTGTTCGTGCGAAGGCAAGTCATTTCCCGAAACACTGCAGACACATGGCCTGCGGCGCTCTAAAACCTTTGGAGACCAAAATGGCTTGCAGGAGTTAGAAGTAATAAGGTGTTTTTTTGCCTTCTTTCTCCTTGACTGAAATTCTGCACGGTTGCTATGCATCGCCATGGAGCTGTGTAGCTGTTGTTATGTTTTATGTGGGTATTAAGATGCTCTGGAACTGGCCATTTTTGAGATTTGTTGTTCTTTACTTGTGAAGCAAATGGAAGTTGTTTATTTTTAAAGTAATTCTCTCATTTTTTGCCATGATCAAAGTGTGAGACCTGGCTCTTATCCTTTTTTTTATTTTCTGTTCATTTCTTTCTCCTGTTACCAAAACAACAGGAACACATATGAGAGGTGAGGAAGCAGGTCCAGCAAACATTATGCACTCTTCTCCTTTTTGTAATGCACAGTAACAATGGCAGGCTTTAGTTAAGAACCTGTGATTGGAACAAAGGCCGCCTGTGTTGGTTGAACATAAAGCTGTGGTATTAGTCCATCCTGACCTCTTTGATTATCAGTGTGCTGAGCCAAAACCCCTTTCATCCTTTCTCCTGGTTCTGTTAATCTTGGCTGACTTGTCTGCTTCAAAGAGAAGCTCGGCATATAATCTGGCTACGTACATCTGTGAATTATTATTCTAATTCTTTATACGTTTATTAGAGCTGAATAAACTCCACATCAAATACATCACTCGGGCAATGTCAGAAAGCCTGGGGCACATCAGCCGACATCTGTTAACTCTTTCAAAATGGCCTCATCCAGCATGTCTGTGGGCGTAGGGGAGCGAGAGAACGAAGAGGCGAGAGCGGCAGAGAAAAAGTCTCTGGTGCTGATTAATGGCGGCCGTAGAAGAGGCATTTCAGGCCGAGTGCAGAGATGAAGCAGGGCTGCACTCCCACGGCTCGGCTCAGCGCTGTAAACACTGTGAAGGGACAAGGCTGCGTTCCCCGGATGAAATGCGGCGTGGAGGAGAACATGTGGGAAAGCTTTGCTGCCTGGCACATAGTCAGTCAACCAGGGAGTCAGCCTGTCTTTCAATAAATTAGCCAGTGATGCAGTTAGCTAGATTTAAGTCCAGAAAGGCCTTTCATTAACCAGGTTGTCCTAATGGGCCGCGGTCATTGGGTCGTCCACTGCCAGCAACTTCTATAGACAACTGGACCAATGCTGGAAACGTTCGAGGGCTGCTCGCATTAAACACATCATTCATTAATAGTTGACCACTAACTTCTGCTAATCTTTCATCTGACTTTAACCTTTAAAACACCTAGTGTTTCTTTGTTTAGCTTGTGAACATTCTGTCTCTGCTGTGCTATATATGTCTTCCTTGCCTCGAGCAGAGATATCAGAGTTTAGAGAGATTTTTAGCTTCAAAGTAACAATAGAGTAATGTTGCATCATAAACAGCTTATCTGCGTCTCCACCAACATTGGGCTGGTATTTATTCTTCAGCTGCACTGCTAACTGTTTTCTTTAACATTATAGAGAGAGCTTACACAGTACATTGACTTGCATGTTGTTCCATATCAGTACATAGGATACATGTGTGGTGTTCTGTGCGTTTTGAGCTGTGAGGAGAGCAGTGCTGACACAGCAGCTTGGGCTGTGCGGCCGAGCTGCTCTGTGTGCCTGGCAAAGTGGGCCATTAACCCACCGCCTTGAGCTGTGACCTGGGCCAAATCCAATATTGGCCTCAGCATCAAGGCACAGGTGCCACTCAGGGTTCAAAGCCACACATCAGCAAGAAATGACGCCCTCGCTCCCCTCTAAAACAATCCAGGACCCAATGGAAATTCTCAAAGACACCTGCAAACTGTCATGCTATCACTGCAAAACAGCAGTCACCAGTCACAGTGAATGTTCATCAGATGGACTAGATGACCTGTTGCACAACTGTGGATGATTAATTGGCATGTTTCACAATTGCTGAGGTAATTGTCTTTAAATCTTAGGAACATGAGCAACATTTTTGACTGATGTTATTCCAACTAAACAACAATTGTCCATTGAGAAAAAAAATGCTGTAAAAATGTAGAATAAGTTCACAAGAAACAGCATCGACCAAATTCAAGTTGCTTAAATTATACTCAATGTTATATAATGATTAAAATATCCTGATAGGGAAATACTTCAGTAGTATTTATTCATATTTGTAATGTACAGTATTATCAACTGTCTCTTTCTCTGCTCTGCGTTAACATGCAGGTGTGAAATAGTGTAAAGTCTTGTCTTTGGACAATTGTCAAGTTGTCATGACTGTCAACACATTGTGAATGAACACAAGAGACCTGAATGTGCCTCTCTCCTCAGGTTCTCTCTCTGTTTTTCCCTGTGTCCCTTGTTCCCAACAAGTCAAATGTCTGAAGAGATGTATCGAAGTATCCCTGCACACTCTGTACGATGGATATGTCATATGACATAATGCCTCGGAGCACCCATCACAGATAAAATGACAGATGCTGTTTTTTGCCTCATGGATCTTTCTTGGCCAAGCTGAATTTTGAGTTTTGTTCTTCCTCTGCTCTGCTTCAGCTCCTTTTCTCACTGTTTCCTTTTCATGACCTTACAAATCCTGCCATTTTGTTTTTTATTACATTTCAGACATAATTACTGTGTAATCGCTGGTGACAGGAAAGCGTGGTGGCTGATGTCTCGTTTTCTTTTTTAACTGACACATTGCATTCTGCTTTGTTTAGCGTTGGTGTTTCCCCTCCCATCTCCGTTTCCTCCTCCACAACATGATTTCTTGCATGCACTGGCGAGAGTGAACTGTCTCCATAGAAACCGACGACAACATGCCGGTGTTTGGGTTGCTGGCATTCAGTGTGGCGAGTGCGAAGAAAGACAAAAGGGGAGACGAGAAGATTTCTGGATAAGATTTCTGGATGGGGGTGACCTTTCTGCTTGTATTTGAATCACTGAAGGATGCCACTGTCCCTAAAGGGAACAAGGCATTCTGGGAGCTGCGGTACCTGGGCTGCCACGGTTGGACGTGCTCCCAGTTTCCCGCCTGCGGCCACTTGGGCACATCCGTTCAGGTGGATGGATGGTCATGATTGGTGAAATCTGTGTCACTGTCATGGAGTTTATTTGTGAGTGGCAGTAATTGGCATATCAGTAGGCAGGCCCCTGTTTCACCTGTGGCCAGCTGGGATTGACCTGAATAGATAAGGGTCGCTCCCAAAAGTGAAGAATTGGTAAGCTGTGGGGTACTTTGGAGCCAGCTGCACCCGATGGACCAGCCTTGGAGCTCTACCCAAAGTCAGGGATATGGACTGTCAGTGGTGTGGCTCCCTTCACTCATTGACTGAGGGTTAGCGAGTGAACGCAGAGAGAAACGCAAGACAAGGCCCGTTATAGACTGTACACAAAAAGAACACAGCCACTCCACTTTGGTTTGCTTCTTGTAAATTCATACTCATCATATGTTTGCAATTAAGGCCTGTCTGTACTGTGTGTTTACAGAGCGCTGCAATCAATGTAATTGTGAGAGGGTGTTCCTGGCTTGAACGTCTGACTCGCTTCTTGCTGCTCGAGTTCAAGTGGGCACTCGCTGGATTCGTTTCGTTGTGTTTCTCATTTCTAAATGTAAACTCATGTCTTGATTTGTATCATCCGCTTTATATGCTTGCCTTTTTTGTCCTTCTCATTTTTCTGGGATCACATACAAACAAGGGCTTTATTTCAGAATGGGGGGAGTTAGGTCAGATCTGTCAGCATTGTTTATTTTGAGGCAAAATGTTTTCAATTCCAGGCAATGTTAAGAGCCTTGCATACTTAATACATACATAAAAACTTCCCTTGTTGCAGATGTTGTGCATAGGCCTTTTACTGTATGTTGTGCTCACCTAAAATCTCAACACCTTTTGAATGTCATTTAGGTTCTCCAAAAGGGATTACAAGTGGTGAATTTATTGGTATCACTGCTTATACATTTGCCTTTTTAAAAGTAAAAACCTTTGTAGTTATTTTTCAAATCTAAATCACTTTAATAATGATAAAACTAAGTGTATACCTTTCAGTTTGTCAGTGAGGCACTCGCCTCGGCATAGTTTTTTCATATGACATAAATCAAGTAGCTTCAATCTATTAATTTCTCATATCTTAGCCATATTCATACCAAGTATAACTTCACTAAAAGCTGGAAAAGTTTTTAATGATGCTATTTTGAAAAAGAGTGGGGCCCTGTATTATCTCTGTTTAATTACACTCTGTTGATCGCTCTAACCTTGTCGTTTTCTCCACAGGTTTTGGGCAGTGCCACAGGTTCTCCAGCTGGCTCCTCTGCCTCCTCCTCTTCGTCACGCCAGTACACGCGCCAGCGCATCACTCGGGTCAACCTCAGGGACTTAATCTTCTACATGGAGCAGGAGCGAGAGATGGCCCACTCCCTCCTTCTTTACCGCGCCCTGCTCAAGTAGCCTCGGCTCCGCGGCCAACAAAACCTCCTCCTCGTCCTCCTTCCCAGCCACGTGCCTTCAGATCAGGTCCAGCGTTTCAGCTCTTTGTCTTCTCTGTCCTGTAGTGTTGTCTGTAGTAGCTTTTAATATAATAAACATGAGAAAAACTCACAAAAACTGTACTTGTCATTCCATGTCTTCATGTAGTTGTATCCTGCAATTTAAACGCTGTGTTTGTACATGTGGGGCATTTTTTATTTTTTTTTACTTATATCATGCCCCACATTTGATGGTAGCTATTTACTAAACATTGTTGGCAGTATCTCTGATTATCCACCTCAACGAACAAGATTATTTTATTGCAACCTACAATATTCTGTTAGAGCTATTAGTTCATGAATGTAATAGCTGAACACTATGAGAGAGATTTCTATACTTCATACATAATACTGAGATTCCACATCACAGCATCACCTCCTTCCTGTACTGTACATGTAAATACTTTTAGAATTGTTTTACAGCATGTGTATTTTTATTACATGTAAGCTTTGTAAGAAAATGAATTATCCATGTGTCAATGTTATGAAACCTAATGTTTTTTAAAACAAAAGACAAAAAAGTGTTCTTTTGAACAAGTCCAGCTTAGTTGGTTTTTATCTGGTCATCTGTGGAGTATTATTTAAGAGACAGACCCCAACCCCTGACTCCTCTAAAGATCATGTCACTATCTAAGTTTCTGGTAGGTCATATCATTTACTTTACCCACTCTGATGTGAACATAATAATGTCTAGTGTCCTCCATTTTCAGTAGTTCAGCTTCAGCAGGTTCATCTGACAGTGTGACTGATCTGAGTAAAACGTACATGACTTTATTATCACATTAATCACATTTTTATGAATGAATTTCCTAACGTCCCCTGAGTCTTTACAGACGACTGAATCACAAAG
This sequence comes from Rhyacichthys aspro, assembly GCA_036850595.1. Taxonomy (NCBI): domain Eukaryota; kingdom Metazoa; phylum Chordata; class Actinopteri; order Gobiiformes; family Rhyacichthyidae; genus Rhyacichthys; species Rhyacichthys aspro. The sequence continues at coordinate 8,386,429 of CM072150.1, read as the reverse complement.
GTGTCTTGGAAGCACTTGGTTCACAGCTCTCTATTTATTTGAATCCAAATCTTAATAACAGCTGTACTCATAAAGAAACAGCTGTGAAATGATTCCAGCCTCAGCAAATTTTAATTTGCCTTTTTATCTGTCTGTGTTCGGGCTTTTAATGTATTGCATTGTTTGTTGCCTTTTTTAATCCTTTTTATATTATGTACCATTGTCCCTTATGTTTCTTATTCTATTTAACTAAAAATCTTGGCCTCTATGCAGCTTTTATTCTTAAACCTATGATTATGAGTGACATTTGAAAAAACTCGTATGAAATTTTAATTCTGATGGCACTTTTTTATTACCTTTTTTGCCTGACAACTTAGTTGTCACTGTAATATAGCAAAGAATTGTTCTTTTAATTATGAAACAGTATTGCCAAATTCTTTCAGCCTTTTTTAACACTTAATATATTTTATTTGTTTGTTTTAGATTGGCTTTTATTACTGACACATTTTGGTCAAATTGAGCTCCATGTTTTCAGACAAGCACAACAGTCCAACAGTTTCTATGCTTTCAGGCAGTTTCATAGGAAAACATTTCTACAGCTTTTTAGCCAAAATAGTAGGACAATATTCCTGATGTACACACAGAGGAAATATCATTTCAGCGAGAGGATGATTTGTAAATATTGTTTACAGAACTATGTGTTTATTAGAACCACAGTATTTTTGGTAAACTGTACATATCTTGAAAATTTCTTGTTTGTGTGAAAAACAACACTTATGTATTTGTACCTATTTTGTAAAGGAATAAATAAGCTGTTTACTAAATTACACTTAATACTTTCTTCTGTTTTATGGTTAAACTGTCAGAGCAGAATTCACTGAAATCTACACAGCCACTTCCTTTCTTCATTACTAGGAAAAATAAGCTGTTATGCTTTTTCCAGACAATTTTACCAAAGTCAACTTCTAATGCTGCCTGCTTCATTTCCATTTCTAACGCTGCACATGCTAAGTACAAACTGAGTCAAGCACCGCTGCTCAACGATGAAAAGTCCCTCTAGGTTTCTGCTGCTAATTAAGCAGAAGCATTTTTGAAAAGACCAAAACGTTTAACTCGGTGCAAAATATTGGGGTTTGGGAATGTATTGGTTTTTTCAAGACCCCGGCCTGTTCCTCAGTCCCTCCGGAGCTTTAGGCAGATCTGCAAACACGCCTGAAGATCACCTTTCTCCTCATGGACACGAGACCAATGACACACCACATGTACAGTACATCCTTTTATTATCGCAAATAAGAAGAAAAGTCCAATGGAGACACTGTAAATGAACACATGCCCTTTAATACCACAGTCTAAATGGTTTAAAACACTTTTAAATAATATACATTTGCACCTTATTATACCCTTTGAAATCTTTAGTCCATATGTACACAATGTAACGCTGGGAATTCATTTCCATTCTTTTCATGAAGAGGACTAACAGGTCTCTTGAAAAAAACAAGGCTCTGGTAAAGCCCAGAGTAATGATCTTTTCATATACAATATCTGTACAAATGAAGCCGCCCAAAGGTGGAGGTAATGTCGTGTGAACAGGCTGACCAGTTAACAGTACATTTTGTTTTGTTTTGGAGTGAGGTATCCCACCGTGTCCTAGAGTTGGTCGCGGGACGAGCTGTTCAGATTTGAGTCATACTTTTGTTTGTCTTGTTGCAGTGCGCTCCAGTGTGGCGTGGGCAGGCGTTTGAAATCCAGGGCATGGGGATGACACAGCAGCAGGGGGTGCAAACCCAAGTTTTCTAGTGGCATCAGAGAGCCTGTGGGGAGAACGCAGGGGGTTTGAGCAGAGCTGTGAAGCCCCACACTTGAAAGGCCCTGGTTGACCATTCCCTTTGAGGCGAGTGGATGCAAAAGCCTAGGCCACTGGCAGGTCAGAACAAACATGCACTTGATTGTGAGTGAGACCTCTAGGGAGAAGCACACAGGACTGGGAGCAACATTACACCAAGCTTGCTGTTATCCACTCTTTAATCAGCAGCCATCTGGACTGAGCATACACCAGGACAACACAGAGCCAGTTTTTAATAAACATATTTCCACTTTGTTGGAATAACAACTCAAACAACTGTTGGCAACCACAAAGAACAGTTTTTGGAATGGAAGAAACTCTAACTTACACACAAATAAAAAGCAAGAAAACTTGGCCTTTCTTGTTGCTGTCTTTGATCCAGAGATGTTGAGAAAAGACCAAGAGAATGAGAACAGGATAGAGTAAATGCCGCCCACTCGGCTTTTTGTGAAGAACACGCTGATGCTGGGAGTACAGTTCACTTTGGGTTCTGCCAAACATACATGTGAGATCATCTAGGCTCAGAAGTGACAACACAAAGAAAGACTTTCTCTCAGACTTAGACTTAGTTAAGCGGACAAGACCAGAACCCTACGGCAACAATTGCCTGTGCCCTTTATCTAGTTGTTAATAATGCAGTGTCTTTTGTGCTGAAATCTTGGATCAATCACATCAATATAGACAGCATGTCACGTCTGGTAGTTTCAGCATTTGTACTTGAAGGGCTCTCTCCTGGCCGTGTTTGCATGTTCCCCTAAAATGCGTGGAGTTTGGCATTGATCTCTAGTGGAATAGGGCTGGACAGCTCTCTTTTTTATGTGCAAAGAAACATTAAGCATTTATAGTACATCTCTTCCCCAAGATGGAGACATACTGGTAAACGTCCTGGTTGTCCTCAAGACATTAACATTCTAACTCAACAAAACTGCAATGCATTTCAATTTGTGCAACCAACCTGACCTGTTTGGATATCTGATCAATTTCTGCTTATAAGAGATTCTAGATATGTTTCAGCGTCTGTTCGAATTACAAAGCACTTTTTAATGTGAGCTACACATTGGACTATAAACAATGTTGAAACATCCAGGTTCTGCTCCATGCACCATCTGAACAATGGGACCTATTCCGGCTCTGAATGCACAGCCAGCCAGATCGCTTTAGCCACATAGCCTGCAGACATCTGAGTTTGTGCAGCTACTGCCAAGAAACGCTCTCTCACAAGCTCTCCAAGCCTAATGAATACAGCGTTCATACATCCTTCATATTGGAGAAAGAGAAAAAGTGACGTAGAAAATAATCCTATTAATAATCATTGTTTACACCATGTCATGATAAGAATAGCAAGAGGAACATTAGAAACAACAATGAAAAAAAAGAGCAATAAACAATCATTTTGGCAAACAGTGCTGTTTTTCTCTGAGGCCCTGATGAGAACAGTGAGGCCTGTTGGGGTTAATGACAATAGGGTAACATGGGCAGGGGGTAAGGGAGCTTTTAGGAACTCATGAGTCCCAAGTGTCAAAATTGTGTAGTCCCACAGAGGGCTACAGACAAGACATGAGCATGAGAGTGTTCCCCAAAATGACCACAAATAAAACATAAGAACAAAGAGTCACAGAGTTAAAAGAGTCCCAGTCCCAGATTCTTTGGGCGTTATTTAAAATATTCAAAAACTTTTGCTGCTGATGCTTGTTTTTTCCTTTGTTTGGTACTACATTCCCCTTAGAGTTCTGCAGAGCTGGCAAGGTGTGCATGCCTCTGCTAACACTTAAGATACTTAGACGAGTCATACCTATAACTGTCCACTGCGGTATGTGTATTTTGGCTGAAAGAGCATGGGAATAGAAAGGAGCAAATGGGGCAGCTGTTTTGTTGGGGCAGGAAGGGGACAGGGAAGAGAGAAGGTGGGGAAATGGGGTATATTGAAGTCCATCTCCAGACTGCTTTAGTCCAGTGGTTCCTGTTTTATTCTGATGGGCGTGTTGATGGAGAGACTCCGCCGGTCTTCGCGACACAACACATACTCGCTGAACTGGGACGAGTCCACTCCACCGCCGCATGATGCAGCCACACTGAAACCTTTCTGGAAGAGACGCTCCAGAACCTGCAGAGGAGGAGGACACAGACCAATAGACAATATGAGCTAATTATCAACTTATGATTACAAGATGATGTGGTAATGTGTCTTTGCACTGATGCCAGGTACTCCAGTGGCCATTTATGGTACTGCAATCAAACAATCCCTGAAAGCATTTTACTTAAAGCAGCTCTGCAGCACTTTTAGCCCCAAAATACATATTCATAAAATCATTTAATGGTTCTTAGACATGAGAATAATGCATTTCTCACTGATACAGCACCCTCAGCTGGACCAAAACCTCCAATATAACTTTCTTGTTACCAGGACATGAACATTTCTCAAGAGATTATGTGTGTGATGCGCATTTAAACATTCAACTCACTGATGAGTATTAAAAAAGAATAGGGATTATTCACCTGGAAATTCGATAATTATGCCCTTATAGCTATAATATTTTTAAGATTTCTATTTTTAAAAGTTATAATTAATCCTCAGAAAATTTTATTGTCTTTATAGTACATTCATTCTATTATTATTCTATAATTCAAATGGCCGTCTAGGTGAATATAAAATAATATAAACGGTAAAGCAAGCATTTTGCAATTTTCCTTTATTGGTAATTTTTTTCAAGTGTCTAGTGCTCGGCATTAGAGTAGAAACTATTAAAAATTAGAACAATTCCAGTTTTCACACTATGTATGAACAAACAGTGTTATTTTAATACTAAGGCTTTCCTGGACATTCCCACATACACACGTCTTGAATGACCTACCATGCCCTTGGCCCTTAGCCAATCACAGCTCACAGAGGTAGTTGTCAGTTGTCATTGTCAAGTTCATTCAAAAGTCAGAACAAATTACTTGAGAACTCAGTGAAAAATCATCTCGGGCCAGTTCAGCTTTTCTAGCACATATCACCAATAACTCAAATGAGTGTCTCTTTTTGACAAGCAGCACTGGTTAATAATGTGAAATTAACCTCATCCAATCACGCACAGCAATAAAAAAAACCAGAGGGCAGTCCAACATCACACCACCTCTGCAATATTCATTCTGCGTCTGAATCAAACTCGGGGCATGAGCTAAAAGGGATAAGAAGAGCTGGGCATGTGTGCGAGTCGAGGTGTGTGTTAAAGGCTCTGCTCAGTGTGGTGATTACTAGAGCTCCTAATTTGAGTAATGAGGCCCGGGTTGAGAGGAGAAGTGAGGTCCACAAGTGAAGGAGAGACAGACGTGTAGGGAATAAGGATAGAGAACGATCAGATTAAGAACACGACGCTAGCACTACAGGCAAAAAAGAGAGAAGCGTTTTAGCCGCCAGTGTGGCCACAATACTTTCAGACTTCACATCTCTTCAACATTCTCCTCTTTAGCTGTGAAGAAAAGTTTTTTTTCCATTTTTGTTGGGGGTATATCTAAATCCCAGTGCAAGGAGTGCAGTGTATTTACTTATTCCCTCGTCCTTTTAATGGAGTGTGCAGCACATGAAAATGAAAGGTCTTGCTGAGGGCTAACCCTTCTTCCAAATACACGGCTAGAAAAGTTCTCCCAAAGTAGATTGCTTTAGACACCCATGGACATCGCAGTAGTGTGTGTTTGTGGGAATCTGATCAGAGTTTACACAAGAGCGCACTGACACATCCAAACATAAACAGTCAAATTCACTCCGCTCACACACTCCCACTTGTTGAAGCGATCGGAAAGCCAGCATTTCCTAATTAAAGCTCAAATGTGGGACGACATGCTGCTAGCGAGCAGAAAGGACCACTTGGAAAAAGTTAAAGCCGCCCCCCTTTTTTCGTCCTTGGGCCATACGGCGCTGACAAACTTGGTAATTTGTGAGACAGAAGGGGCGGCAGACAGCTGATGGTGAGGACGGCTAATTAAGAGACCTGCCCAAGCATCAAACACTCCCAAATCCATGACAGATGACGGAGGAGCCTAACGATTATGGAAATGATATTACATAGCCTTCTTTGATCATTGCATCACATTGCATTTTCCCCCATCATCTCTAACGCATGTGGGACTCACTGGTGTTCGGCGATGATTTTGGTCACAGAGGAGAATGGCCTGATCAATAAAGATAGTCGCAGAATACTTTTATCATTAACGCACCGCAGCACAAAAGACTTGAGGATATTATTATAGATAGTTGTAAGTGACTCAAGGATATACTAACGACTGTCTGAAACCAAACATTCACGTTCATTTTGGCAGTGAGCGAGTGCCATAGGGGAATAAACAATACTCAAAATAATTAAGATATGCTGAAGCAAGGGGGTTTAATGACCACAGGACAATGTCCTGAAATCAATCCCAGCTGACGACACACACAAACGCAGCCCCTCAAAGAGCTGAAGCATGTCCTGGTGGCTCGGTTCAGCAGTACATACTTCTGACCGCAGGCCTTTAGATCCCAGCTTATGTTGTACTTATGCACATTTCTCTGCTTATTTTCCTGCCCCACTTGAGCGAAACCATAACAAACTATAAGAACAGCAAGTTGCATGCAAGCAACCTACCCGTTAGAAGTCTTTTTTGTCAGGGCATGATGATTTGCGTGAAATGGAATTACAGTTTGTTAGCATTCACTTCTCCTTACAGAACATGTACATGTCTTTGTGCTTAAAGACTGCTTGCAGAGTCTGGAGATCATGCTCCAGGGATTAGTCTTCCTGTTTCCTAAACACAAAATTTACGAAACAAAGACAACTTTCAGCCCTGAACTTTTGCCTGTGACTGAAACAGTGATAATAAAGCCTATTCTCAATGCTCCATGCCTCATGACACTGATAGATTTGGAGCATTATCAACTATTCTTATTGTGACAGGGTCGAGTGGCTGCACTGGGATCTGTCCTCATACACTGTGCACCTTTCATTCAGCTATAACCCCTCACTGAGCTGCCACTCACTTATCAAGGGGCAGACATGAGGATTTATCTCAGCTTCACTCTAAAACTAACCTCACAGCATTTAGAGTGAAGATGGCGGAGCAGGAATCAAAGTGAATGAGTCTCAGGGCTGTAAAGCGGAGCACAATGTAATATTAATGACCAGTGGAGTGCACACACACTGGTGAGGCTCGGAGACACTGGCTCCTCGTGACACAAGGCTCACAGTTGATTGACACCAGTGACACCCAGTGTGTGTGATGTGAGGGGTGTGACTCTCAGGAGGTCCCTTTTATTTAGCTATTAACAGTCTTTATTTTATGTCAAGGAGCACTTACTGCACCCTCTGCACTGTCTCCTTTACTTATTGCAAGCATCTGGCAGAAAACAGCCGAGGAGCTCCAACTCATTCTAATTCAGAGAGCCATCTGCCAACTTATTACGAATCTCAAGCAACAAAAGAAAATAAATTTGGACAATAAAAGCTACAGTTGGCAGCAGAGAATCCTCTAGCTGGATCTCTGAAACTACACAACATCGATATGCTTTAAAGCACATCACCTTCATTTAAGTAATTTGGTTCACAGACGGACTGAAATACAGCTTGTGACCCTCAAAATATTAATGCCTTTGTCAATGGTAATAAAATGGTCATATAACAGAACAAGTGAAAGACTACAAAGGACTGCCGGTAAATCTGTACTTTCCACTGGTCAAACCTTTTAAAACATGGGGATGATAATCGATTAATGTTTAATTTTCTTCCAGTGTTTCCCTTTCATTCTACCACCAAATACAACTAATGCATCAAGAGCAAATGCTACAAATATCATTATGCATCTTCTTGTGTTATTCCACAGCCTTTTGAGTGGTGTGGTAATTTTCCATTGTTTTTCGCAATAGAAACAGACATGGCAGAGCTTTTTAATCAGCACTGTGAGAGCCTGCCTCAGTTTACAGGTAGATCTCACCGGGTGCAAGGAGTTATAGATGAGGTGATGTGGCAATTAATTCATGATTAAGGGATAAACAATTATGATTTTAGTGAAAATCTATTAATGCCCTCTCTTATGTCACATTAGGATCTGATGCTGATAATCTAAAGCTGTAATTTGACTAATAGTGTTGTTGTTGCTGTCAGTCTGAAATCTTAAAACAATAATATTCTGCAGCTCTAATACAGCACTCTGACCTTTTGACCTGCTATCTGTTTTTGAGTATTGTGTACTTTTCTCATATCTTTGATGATAATCACATGATCTGATAATGTCTGTCTAATAACTGTAACAAAAACACTGGCAGCTATTTCTGACATTTCAGAAACACTACAATAAAAAACTTCCAAACATAAACTTTTGAGGGTTCTGTCAATGTAAGAATAAACTATATGTAATTTTTCACACTATAATCGGTATTTCCTTCAAATGATATTCAGTGAATACACTATTTCAAAAAGGCTCATATTAGATGTCAAACAAACAGCAGTTATGGATCCAAATGTCCCATCTTTATTCTGGTTATATCTGGTGAGCTGCGTTCTTCTTTCTACACACAGTAGGATTGATAGAGTGGCAGAGTGACATGTAAGAGTACGCTGAAGAGTGTTGCGTTGTGCGGCGGGCAGCGAGGGGACAGGGGGTCCTTGTCTAACACTGGCTGCGCTGTCACATTGATGAAGGACAGATTGGCTCCAGACTGATCCGTGTGCTTTATCACAGTGATGTATGGAGCGGCAGAGCGACTCCGGCTCTGGGACGAGCGCGTGGGTACACCTCTGTGGCTCTTTGGCTAAATGTTTTTGCTCCGTTAAGTGCCGTTGCAGTTCTCTCTGCGCTGGAGCTACATCACAGAACAGGTGGTTTGTATTATTCCCTAAATTCCATTCATGACTTCATGGAGAGTCACTTGCCAATGTGGGGTTGTTTATTCTCATTCTCTCACATTTGAATACACAAGGAAGAGGAGCATGCAAGCTAAAATTAACAAATACTGTCTTACTGGAAGATCTTTGGTGCTAGTTTATAGAAGTATTTAAAGCTCTAAACTTTGGAGACATTCACTAAAAGTTTAGCTTTAAATAAATTCCAGTAGATCTGGATAATAAAATATAAAAAGAGGTTCTGATTGCTGGGGCTAGTGGAGAATAAAAAACGAGAAATACTATCTCATTGTGACCACAGTATCACATGGTTTTGCAGTTTTAAAGCCCCAGGCGAGACAGCACCTGTACCTTAGCCATGATAACATCACTGGAGACTAAAATAAGTTCTCTCTCTGTGACACATAATAAATAAAAACATTTATAGGCCTTCAGAAATGGAGTCTGTGTCCTGTCAAGACTTCACTCATAAATGTTGCCCTCCACGTCCCTGCGCTGCTCTTTCTCCGTGGGCAGGGTGTGGCTGTGTGTTCCCCAGGGTTGGGGTCCAGTAATGAAACCAGATCACAGTCTCATTGTCTGGTGGCCAAGGCAAGGATTATTTACCTAACCTTCTCATACCTTCACGCAACAATGAGAGAGGACAGAATGAGTAAGTTGTTTAGAAAAATCTCCCCTTACAGTGAAAAACACCTCCATCTGCTCCGAGTGTCTTCATCAACATCAAGCCAATGAGCCGGGCCGTCTACTGCGCAGCATATGTGTGTATCTAACAAGCAACCAGAGTGTCAGTGTGGGAAAAAGAAAACGTCTCATGCCACAAATAACTGCACTGAGACTAAAGGTAACAGCGCTCACAGAAACCTTGAACATCCAGATGCTCTTTCCTTTGCACTTTGTCTCAAAAGAGGATTTTAGTTTACCTAATAAAACCTGCACAGTAAAAAGTCCTTTCAGACTGTGTAAGTCAGACGCATTTACATCCAAGCACCAGCCTTACTGGTAAACAGAGGGAGAAAATGTTGTGTTAGTTGATGCGGCCAATTAATTATATTGCAAGTCATTTAAAAATCTATAAAAGAAGTATAAACCGGTTTAGGCTGTTTGAGAAATTGTAAGTATGGTATTAAAAAATGCAATACGTGTATTTCAATTGCCTCGAGCAATGTTATATTGGAGTCTTTTTAAAAAAAGGAGCTGTGTCTTAAAAAGGAGTAAAGCGTAAATTATGCATATCATTTCCCCCCTTTTTTCCATTCCTCCTCTTCATTTTTCTCAGGAAAACATGGCCGCAGTCCATGCGTGCTTTGTCCCGCCTGTTCGGCTATGCTCTTTGGAGCTCTCACTCAGGCAGGAGGGGGGCGGAGGTGTCAGAGTCCACGAGCCGGCCTGTGAGACGCTATGCTTGGCTGCTCCAGGGCCGTGGCTCTTCTACGCCTGGGCCTTTACGTGGCTTTGGGCCTGCAGTGTGTTACACTTTGCCTGTGGTGTGAGGTTGTTATGTTTCCCTCTTCTCCCTTTCACACAGCTCTTTGGTAACACAACTACTTACTTTGACTTACTTTATATATTATCTGACTGTGATTCATTACAACACACAGTTTTCCTGAATGTGGCAGAGGACAGCGAATAAAAAGTGAATAAAAAAACGCACCCAACACCTTTTCACAAATTCATTGGCCGTGTTTATCTTTAGAGCCCAGAACAAACAACAACAAACAACAACAGAAATCACTGTCCATTGAGCAGAAAATAGAACTACCTTAATGAGAAGAGATTGCCATTAAGGTGTCAGTCACTTATCCCACTGCAGCAGCTTTAAACTTTTAATCAGAGTTTATCGCAGCGGTGGACCTGTACAGTTGCCATCACAGCAATGCAAACACTGGCCAGGTAGTTTAGGTCTGCGTGAAGGCTAAAGAATATGTGCTTGTTCAGCAGAATGCTTTGCTGGGTAAATAAAAATGAGAGAAAAGTCTGTACTGTGGTAACATGCAAAGAGTATACAGGGCCACAAATCATACTGACTGAGACATGGCACTGTTTCAGAGTCGAATCTGTGTCCTACATGTAACCTCAAAGGAGACTAACTCCATTAAAACCTGCAGTGCAAACAACAGCAAACTTTTAGAGCTGCTTAACCACGTGGTCTCCACACAAGACATAATAGATTTAGTTGCAAACCCAAATAAGGGACAAAGTACATTAAACACATATGCATCTGCCTTTGCATGAACACATACATACAATAAAACACTGATCATAACAAAACTATTTAGCTTAAATCTTCTTCATGAACACAGACAAAGTGGAAAGTATTTATAGTGACTTTTCCCTAAGTTTGTGCAGTTCTGTATCAGCATGGTCACACTCATGGTCAATGAAGAATTGGAAAACTATCTAAATGCTCTAGATGTGGATTTAAAAATTAACTCACTAAATTTGAAGAGGAAAATGAGAAGAGGTCAGTGACTCACTGGAAGATGAAGGTCTGGGGTTTCACTTTGTTCCATGTTATTTGTGAATATATTTATCGTATTTGTAACTAAAATTTGGATGATCATTAAATGTAACCTCAGACTAGACTGAGACTAGAGAACTGTATAAAACTAAAAACATGAAATATTTTTAATAACCCTTGGGTTTGATGAAGAGTTTTAAAGTAAGTGATGCACTGGCCTGCAGAACATCAGAGACATAGTACCTGGACTGAGTTGAGCCTGCAGTAGCCATTGAGGGGGAAGCGGATGACATGTGTAGGGTCCTGGTTCCAGCCAGCGTTGACAGAGTTACACATGACATCTCCAGTCTCTGGGAAGATCTCTTCGATCAGGACTTTTTCTCCACTCAGAGCGATCCTCTCACCCAGGTCAGGTGTGACACGCACCACCAGGCAGTCGCAGGGCTGCGCCATCCGACGCTGCTCACGCTCCTGCTTCCAGCGCTCCAGCTCTTTGATCATAGGTGTGAGCTGGTAGTAGCGCGCCTCTTCATACAGCAGGTGGAAGTCCTACACACAGACACACACATAAGGTCACATGGGCATTGTGCTCACCTCCTAATCTGGTTGTGGCTTTAAGATGACAGCAGTAGGTATATTTGTAATGTTGCTAATGGATGGCCTGCAGCCATTAATAACAAAGTGTCCTTGAGCAAGACACATAACCTCTAATTACTGAGAGACTGCTTTTCTACCTGCTGTGCACTTTGGCCTTTCCAGTGAAACACTGTCTGGCTGGTTCACAAACACGCTGTAGCAAGTTTAAACCTACCAATGTCCAACAGGATAATTTAATATTTTGTTATGTACAAAAGTTTTATCCCTCACATCCATAATTCTTGTAAAATCTAAAGTGTAGGTATTTTGTTCATCAAGTGGTATCTGTGCCTTGTGGTTAAAAATGATGCCAAAGTATTGTAATGACTAGAAAAAAAAAAAGAAAAAAAAAGGAGAATCAGAGCCGGCCTTTGATCAGAAGAACCACAGTGTCCATAAACAAAGCATAGCCATGCTGCTCTCCTCCACAACAGCTCTTGGCAGCACTGCGTTAGCCTTTAGCATGTTTCAGTGAGCCGACTCCAGAAAGGCCGTGAGTGGAGCTCCAGTGAAGTGGGACGGTGCATTCCTGTATGCAGACAGTCTGCAGCAGATTGCCTGCCTCTCCCTCCTGGCCGTGACTTGCTGAGGGCCATTTGCCCCTGTGCTCCTGCCTCTAATTTCCCACAAGACCAGATGGCACAATCATTCACCGCTATCATTGAAAAAAAAAAGAGAGACGGAGGTTCTCTATTGGAGTCAGAAAGGAGGTGAGGAAAAGATATGTGCAAGTGAACATGAGGACAATCATAAGCCAAGGAAGAGTTTAATGTATTCCTCGCATGAAGGGAAATTTATGCTAATGAGGCGTGTGTCCCGATGTTAAGCTCCTATTAAAACAAGATTTAATTAGGTTATGTCTAAACAAAGCAAAATCTTTTGGCTAAACAATTAGTAATTAATAAATCTGTGTTCTGATAAGTGGCAGAAAGAAAGACAACTTCATTCAGATTAATTAGTCATCTCTGTCATTCATTGGCTTTTAGTCTGAATTTTGAATAAACTTCCAGCGCAGATGTGACTTGTATATCACTGTGCTGTACAGAGATTAAAGTGAGACGTTGTGTGTTTGTACTGCGGAAACAAAGCATGTTTAGTATAGTTTTCAACACTGGTGGCTTTTGGGTGCTAGAGCCTCCAGGGAGCCCTGATGTCAAAGACTTTTCTGGACCACTGCTGGGTACAGACCAGAACATGGCAGCACACAGCATATTCATTAACCTCGCTGTTTCTGTCAGACTGTGCAGCCTTGAAATGTCTTCCTCACTGGTTTACCCCTTCATCTGTGGCTTGCGAATGACACTGAATATAACTCCATCTGGTTTAGGCGTTGACGCAACACATCTTAAGCTGATGGTCTAATATTTAGGATTGCAAAGTGTGTGAGTGGGTCTTTTTTCCTTTCTCTCTCCCTTTTTCTCTGTCTTTTCCTGCCCTTCTTACTGCAGCTGACAAAACTCATACTGAGACGCAGCGCTTGGGGCAGCTCTTTGTATCAAAGTGTAGCTCCTCATCCTTCACAGGTCTGAAGCCATGGATGGATATGTTTTTAACAGGGGTCTGTCTGCGAGGCACTTTAGTCATTCTGAGCAGCGGCAGAGAACAACAGCGTAATCCTAAGCGCTGAGGTGATGATGAGAAGGAGACAGGGCCAACAGCTCGGTCCTGGCTGCTGGAGCTGCTGCTACCGCTGCCAGCTCTACGAGACAATTCATCCCCCAATCCCATGTCCAGACAGGCCGTTTGAGCTTCAAAATAATGATCCGACCTGATCGCCTACCGGCAAGGCAACATCTCAGGGAAGGACAGGGGGAGGCACACACAAAGAGTGAGACTGAGATGAAGAACAAGTAAATGATGGAAACTGTCACTAGGACTCAAAAAGTCTACTGTGTGTTTTGGCAGAAAACCCACACAAGAGGAGGTTAACAGGCTGCCCATTACCAATCCAGTAAATACAACCACTAAATACCTGCAAAAGCTAAGCGTCATTGATTTGGAGCACAAAATCCTGAATCCAGCACAATGATGCCACTAACTATTTCCGCTCTATAACCATACCCTCAATACGACTGAGCAATGCTTACACTCTTGTGATTAATTGTACTTTGAATAATGAGATGAAGAATGTTATTAATAGTGAATATTTTGTTCCACTCATGTAGGCTGAAAAATTTCGTTTTCTATTCTGCTCAGACTTTCACATTGATTTAACAAAACACACAGCGCCGTGGCTGCCAGCAGCAGAACAGACCCAGCCCTGGGGCGACGGCAAGCCTGATTGTGTTCAGATAAGGACATGCTCTATTCCGCCTCACACTATTTGCATTTTTTTCCCCTGCCTTCACGCAAATTGAAAGGTATGCAGATCACACACAAGCTTATACCAAAGGGTCATAATGAGTAGAAACAATGACTCTGTTGCATTTATTCAACGGTCGTGCCTGATTAGACTGTCAAGACTTTACAGTGAAAGGAGGAAATGCACGAAAAAGAAAACTAATGGTTACTGATTCAGCCCGTCATTTGCCAAAAATGCAGCGCTTTCATGTCGCAGTGTTGTATGAGGTTTGGCTGTGGTTCAAGAGCGTCTGTGAGGCCTGGAGAGTTTGCCGCTGGCTCTGAGTGACTCGGCCTCACCTTGTTTCATCAAAGAGAAAGAGGAACAAATGGCACTGAGTGGGAACGACATCAAAATAATGGTGCAATATATAGGTCATGAGTAAGATGCAACTGCAGAAATATCACTAAATATACAATCTTTATCTTTGTAGATTTGTGTCCAAAGACACATAGTGATACTCCTTTTGAGTGACTCAAAGTGTTTATTTTTTGTTTTTATTATAAATCCGAACGCTGGCTCATTGTAATAGATTTATGCCTGCAGCGTTTTTTATTTCAAAGCTGATCAAAAAAAAAAAAAAGTTCAATACCTGCCATTAATACTTAACAGCGGCTCACATGAAAAAGATTCCTTTTTATTTTGGTTAAACAATATTTAACAATGTGCTTGGTGGCATTTTGTTACATGTAATTTGGATCATTTGTCACAGAATGTATTATGTCTCTGCATTCTTTATATAAACATTTAGATATCACTGCATGGAATCAATTTGTGAATGCTGACAAAATACTGCAATGTGGAATGTAACTACATTTATTGAGGATGTATTTCCGTGATGAGAAGGTGCAATTCCATAAACTGCTACAAACTCTTTTACCAAAGATTGTTGTAGACTTTTTGGGAAAGTTAGTTGCAAGAGATCAACTTGTCTTACCTGTTAGAGAGTACCTTGAGTACAAATCAACAGCTCAAGGCTTGGCACACAACATTAGGCCACGCTCCATTTAGTCGCATTGAATTATACCTCAGGATGACTCTTATTACTGCTTATACAACAGGTAATTAACATTTTGAGTAAAAGGAGAGTTCTTAGTGATATGTGAGAGCTCTGTTTACTTTTAACAGATATGATTTTAACACAGTGTTACCGCCTGGCCGCACACTGGTAGATGTCTTTACGTACTCAGGCTTTTTTATGTTGTTATGGTGCTCAAACTGTGCAATCCCACGGAGCGAACAAATACACACATTACAGTATGTTGCGCTGTGGTGCGAGCTCATACCTTGAAGTCGTCTGGAAGGAGCAATTTGCTGGTCCTGAGGAAACTGAGAATGTAGCGGAATATCTCGCCGTCCCGATCTATGAAGTAGTGCTGCTTCAAGCTGTCCAACACGATGGGCTCTGTGCCATTGAACAGACGACTGATTCTGAAAATTGAAAAGCACACGCAGCCGCACACACACACAAACACACAGACAGACATAATGGAATAAGCGACTCCCCCTTCAAATGCATGAAACAATTACCCTCCATTTATTTTTCAATTTTATTAGCACTGGGCTTGAAATGCATTAGCATCCCAGGTTGAAACAAGGGGCTTAAGGCAGAGTTGCTCCATTTCAGACGTGTTTGAAGTGTCCCTTCTGCAGAGATTACAACAACACACACACGCCTGCTGCCTGTACTTACAAAAATTAATAGCATCAATGTAGCATTACAGCTCTATTATTCCACCTGTCAGACAAGTAGAAATGCAGCAGGGGTAGGAAACGGTGAAGGACATCATAAGCACACCTGGAATTAAATGTTTAACTTTTATAGAGTGAGTACATGAGCAACCTAGAGATGTCTTTTAGAATTAACTACATTACGATGACTGTAATAGATATTTCCACTTAAATGCACTGACATAAAGGTGGTACATTTATGTAATAGACATCCACTTGTTGTTTAACTCTTTCTGCTGGAGCTGTGAGATTAAGGACTAAGCTGAAGGTGGCTACGGGGCCTCATCAAAGCCAAAGCTGGAAACTGTTGTTATCTTTAAACTTCCATCACATCACATTGCCTCGAGAAACCCTTAGACAGATATTCGTTTTGCCTCTTTTCTTCTGCCTTTTGTTATGTATTTACCTGTGTGTCTCCATACTCTTACAGGTAATCTCATCTGGGCAGCTCTACAATATCACTTCCACTAAACATACTAGTGAGCTGTATGGACCGCAGTGAGACCAAAGCGAATAGTCATTTTCTTTCATCTCATGTGCACTTCTTTCAAAACCAAACCTCTGTGCTCCTGCAGCACAGAGACGTGGCTTGGCGATTGACACAAGAAATCTGTTGCATGTAACCTCCTTAACAGTTTCCAACATCTTTGTAGAAACAGCTCTTGGCAGGGCGCCGTGTTGCTGCTATTATCATCATTTTTGATGTAATCAGCTCTTTAATCACAGCAACTGCTTCTACTTGAGGTGACAAGGTTGTGTGACAAAGAAAATGATAAAAACCTATTTGTACTCACACGTGTCGGCCTGTAGTGGGGATGATGCATTGTCTTGAAGCATTGATTTCTTGGCGAATAACATGAAACCAAACCAGGAACCACAGCAATTTATCATTTTACACTTTAAAGATTTTAGAAGTCCCTTCAAGTCCAGCTCTTGTGTTTCTTTGAGTGGACTTGGTGGTTTCACCCTCGTTTTCGTTTTCTTTCTTTTACTTTCTCCCTTTCTTCCCGTCTCCATCTTTCTTCTTCTGCCTTACTCTCTGGAAATCGATGCAAAATGCTTTATAAAAAACCAATACTCATCTCCCTGTTTAGCCCGAGGTGTTCCTTTCTCATATGGTCTTGCAATTCTTCCAGCTAGAATTTCACCATACCCCTCCAGGCTACCTCTGTTTTTCATCTCCACTTTTTTAAAAAGCAATTAAAATGCTGCCTGTTTTTCTTTTTCTTTCCCTCTCTCTTCGACTCCCTTCTCCCGCTCCCTCTTTCTCTCTTTCTGTGTTGGTCTCCTCATTTTCGCCTCTCTGTTAAGCTCTGATTTGAAGAGAGGGGGAGTTTTCAAACAGGTAGGGGCTTAGAGGGAAGGAAGTGAATGGATGGGGCTGACAAAAACAAAGAAAGGTGGACGTATATATGAAAAAGAACATTCAGAGAGAAACAGAATGTGTGTAAAAGCGCCAGAAAAAAATGACAGAGTGCGGGAAGAGTGGAAGAGAAAGAGGGAGGTGGTGGGTGTAGGAGGTTATCAAGGACAGAAACAGCTCAGATCTTCCACCCCAGCGGTACCAAGTGAGGCCAGGCAGGAGGGCAGTAGGTGGGCAATATCTGGCAGGTTGCACGCTGCAGTAACTCTGCACAGCCAGCGGCCAAGAGCTGGCAGAAACATGTCTGTAGGAGGTGGGAGGACCCAGGTATCTCTGACTCCACTTACATACAAGCTCTCTGGAAACGCTCACACTAATGGACATTTAATGAAGCCAAGAAGTACTGCTGCAACCAAAGTGAAGCAAACACGGATCTGGGTCGGCCTAAGATAAATTAAAACTGGATGTCACTACAGAACATCCAATAAATCCTGGATTCATATGACCTATAACCAATGCAGAAAGCAGATGAAATATCCCATTAAGGACTGTTTACATCAGATAATAATATCAAGCACCAGACATGTGACATTGTGGCGCATTAGACAAAAGCGACTCACAGACATTTGAGATTTGATTATTGTTGCTTAACCAAACAGAATGTGCAGGCTACTCTTTTTGGACCGGCGGCAGGGACGAGGGAGACTCCACTGTGATTGGTCAGTTTGTCTAGTGTTGAACTGCCATTGTCCAATCAGACCACGCTGTTAAAGGGGCCCTGGAACTTCAGAGCCTACAAATCCGGTTCCCTGTGCATAAAATAGTGCATAAAGTAATACACAGATCTTTTTCAAAATAGTCTGGAACATTTGCCCTAATTTTCCCAGCTTCAGTTCAAGTGACTGTGAGACTGCCCTGTGTGAAAGCGACACAGAGTGGCATCAAAGTTTCATGACCCCTGTCCCTTAATTTGGCTCGTACAGAGGAAGATGAACAACCACACATTAGTTACTAGACTAACTTTCTCTTGGCACGCTGCATTATTTAGAGCCAATCTATTAAAAGTAATCATCAACTTGAATCTCCTGAAACCTCTTCTTTGACTTGTCGCGTTTCGCCGCGGAGCTCGACCGGACACAGCCATATGCAGCGTATATGTATGCCTGTGCCAGTGTAATTGTTTTGCTTTCTGCTGTCAGCCATTATCCTAATTCACACAAAAGAGCCCCTCCTTCCACTGGCTCCAGCGGAAAGTGAAGCCCCGAGGCCAAATGTACACTGAGGAGGCTGGGAGAGAGAAACACCGAGTGAAAAAAAAAGAAAGAAAGAAAGAAAGAGAGTGGGAGAGGACGCAGAGGAGAAAAAGGGCTAAGGGAGGGAAGGAGTGTGTGGTAAGACAAGAGAAAGGAGCACTCACACTGGTATTTGGGCTTTACTGCCATTGCTTGACACTGTGATAGGTGCTCGGACATGACTGTGACCTATTTCACTTTGCACTGTCTGATCTGCATATGAATAACCCCTATATAAACTTCAATAAACATGGCAACCTGAAATGGTGCCAATGTCTGTAAAACCTTTAAACATTACAGCAAACTGAAGCCTTAACTGTCTTAATTCCTGCTTCATCCAAATCTATCAAAATACCAGCACATTCATTTGGTTTTACGTTCTCATGTTGGGGCTACTGGTCGTTCCAGGCGGGATAATGCGTCTTAATAAGAAAAACAATGAAAAAGCCTTGTCTGGGATAAGCCTTTTTTCTTCTTCTCATGACATCTTACAGTGAGGAATAAAAGGAGAGTTTGAAGGGATTTCCTGTCAGCGGACTCTGTGAATATCAAGACTTTATTACCAGGGGATTATGAGGATTGTTTCCTGTAGCCAATTTGGCAGAATGTTCTAACAACCTGGTGTGTGTTTACCTTGGCCCACATGGGAACCTGTCAGCTGATTCGGAATCTGAGGCGGGATAAAGGGATGAATGACAGGCTGTATACAACGCACAGGGCCACGTTTAAAGAGAGGAATAATCACTTCAGTACAATCATTTTCATTATTTATTTTATTTTTTTTTTCCATTTTTGGCCTGCATCCGATTTTTGTGTGTGTTTGGAATCATAATAAATTGTGAGGGTGGGTTATCAAGACTTCTGACACAACCTGAATCATCATGAATAAATCAGCTATAAAAAAATCTGTTTGTCCACACAACCCATAGTACAAATATTAAGATGAAGATTATTTAACGGAATACGATCTACATAACAACTTTACTCTTTCAATTTATAGCACGGTTTTGATATTTAAAATCCATTCTTTCAATTATTCAAGGCAATGACTAGAAGGTATAAAGGCTTAATGAGCATAAAACACTAAACACCTGCCACAACGTAGCCTTCTACATCATTGTCATTTCTCTGAGGAGTTTTGATTCCACCTTTATGACCAGAGCAAAATATGCCTTTAAGGTCCTTGTATTTATTAGACTATATAAAACAATTACTGCTTAACCAAAAAACACAATTAAATATATATGGTCACAGGAGAAAACTTTAGCTTTTGGATGTATTTAAGAAGCAAAGCAGTTATGAGAACTACATTTGGGTATTATTTATGCCTTAAATATGCACTCAAGTGGACTAATAAGAAAGTAGAGTTTAACTAAGTAAAATGTGTTAAATACGCAGTTTACTTTAAAGCTTCTAAAGGATGAGTAATAATTTAAAGTCTCTTAAAAATAGGCCCATAACAAAAGCTACAAGGTGAAGGGTAAAATGCTAAAGTTTACACGCGTGTTACCTTGAGTCGGGGTACTTGGTGAGGGTCGCCAGGCTGCTGGTGTACATGTGTCCCCCTACGTCAATGTGGACAGGCGCGTTCGCCTTGGTGAGCTGCGCCGGCAGAGGGATGCCCTGAGCGGCCAGAGGAGAGACCGGGGACCGGGTCAGCGACAGCCGAGACATGCTTCTTCCCTCCTGAAAGCAAGTGTACAGAAAAGCCATGGGAACCAAAGAAGAAGCAGAAGAGAACACTGTCCGCACCGGTGATCCTACACAGGGAAGCACCAAGTATCTTTTCTGGATACTATCATATCATCTCCATGTCTGTCTGGTCGCATGTTTAGCCCGGAAATGATTGCCACCGCTCTAATTAAGTATGTTTGCATCTTTTCTTGCAACACCGCAGGCGAGGATCGGAGAATGCTTATTAGAGGAGCAGGGCGAGAGAGAGATAGACAGGCAGATATGGAGAGAGAGAAAGATGCAGAGGGAGGGAGGAATGCTAGGTGCCAGCCTCCAGGGGAATAAAACAAACTGCTGCTGCAATATTCTAATTAAAGGTCGCCTTATGTGTTAGACGTGATGTGCCCAGACACACCAAGCACCAATCTGAAGCGACAAAACACGAGTGAAAAGAGGGAGGGACAGAGGGGACAACTTTTACCGATGCTTTTTACAGGAAGCACTCATCTGGTCTCAGACATTAAAGCTATGGCACATCCAACACAAGAGAAAGGTCCAGAGAATCACAGGTGGGTTTGAAATAACAAACCATAAGGGCGCAGGCGGAGCGGAGA
Source organism: Rhyacichthys aspro (assembly GCA_036850595.1). Lineage (NCBI taxonomy): Eukaryota > Metazoa > Chordata > Actinopteri > Gobiiformes > Rhyacichthyidae > Rhyacichthys > Rhyacichthys aspro. Next base: position 8,365,641 of record CM072150.1, on the reverse strand, counting down.
TGACACAAACACACACTCTGAGGTCAACACGTGGCTCAAAAAAAATGATAGATACACATCCAAATGATCTCAACTATAAACTTAAACAACATGCAACATGCAGGTATGGTGACTTAAAGAAATAGCAACAATTATCGGTGGACTGGGATAAGTTTCCTAAAGTGGCACTATTCTAACCTAAATACAAAAGGATAATAACCTACATTCAATGAAATCATACAGTTCTAAAGTCTGGGAGATGGCAATACGGTTCTGTTACTGTGGCAAAATTAGGCCAGCTGCTATTTGAGTGTAACTCAAGGCCAGATCTGCCCTGGGGCTCTGGGCTGTAGGTGCCTTTGGATAAAAAGTGAGACAAGGTTTTTTTTTAAACCTGGGTGTTGTCTGTCTCAGTGTGAGGTTAGGTTAATAGGAATACAAGAGAACAGGATTAGGCTAAGGGCAGAGAAAAACTTGGGCAGCCTTCACAAGTTAGGGGTCTTACACATGTCACTAAAATATCTTTTATTCTCCAGTGTCCCTTTCGCTACAGCCTCTTCCTCAAACACTCACCAAACACTGTGCCCCATGACAAATTCCTTCACAAAACTGGAGTGGCTGTAAAGGCATTAACTTTCTCATGGGAGCCGCTATTCTCTCCGCTGACCCTGTTCATTTAAGCCGAGTATCCCATTCCCTCTCATGACATCCATCAAACACACTGAATACCCCACACGGAAAGCGGTCACAAAACCAGCCCAAAAACGTCCGAACGAGAAACAATCAGAGAGCAGCTAAAGACCCGCGCATCCAGAGCCTTGCCTAATTCTACCAAATGCTCAATATGGCGTCGTATTCCTGCCGTGAATTAAAAGCTAAAGCTCGACACATGTAATTCATCACCGGCTTGACAAAAGCCACACGCGCAAAGTGTCCTGGCGGTGGAAAAGAGGAAACACAGCAAAGAGCGTATCACCCGGTGCTGGACCGCTCTAAACTGAACAGACGAACAGAAAACACAGGATATGCGGAATGAATTTAAGCCCTACCGTTTCAAACATTGTAGGAAGTCCAGAGGAAATCCGTACCGGCGGTCAGTCCCAATGGATGTTTGCGCAACGTCAAATAGTCTAGTATTGTCTCCAAATGCACTCGAGTTTGGCACAACTAGCTCCAGAATGAAAGCTACACTGCCGCTCGAAAAACCTCTGTAAAGGACTTAAGTGTGTGACCGAGATGGACTGGCTGCAAAGAGTCTCTGTGGCTTTAAATGGTTCAATTGCAAGTCTGCCTCGACCTGTCCTCAACAAGCCTCTTTGTACCAAAGCGCACAGGAAGCGTCCTTACCTTGAACATAGATGAGACGATCTCCTTCCCCTTTTACGCTCTTGTTTGGATACGCGTAAAATCGTGCGCTCCTGTTGGAATCTGGCTCCGTATTTCTGCTTCTTATCAGCCTTTTTGCCTAAATGAAACTGCCCCTTCAGTTTGTTATGAGAAGAAGAAAGCCAATAATCCGTCCCTAAATAACAGAGCAGAGCTAAAAAAGAAGATTCTTGCTCCGGGCTGCCCAGGCGCCTCTGGGCCAGGGATTAGGCTACAATTAGCTCAACTCCACTCTTTCGCCCAGGCAATTTTCTCAAGGAACACAACGTGATACCCCCTACTCCACAAACGATCCCTGCTCACGTTCAGGAACTTATATCGTGTTTTTTCGCCAAAAGTAGCCCGTTGCCCTTAACGGCGTGAAGTTGGGATTTCGAGGGGGAGCCCTAAGAGGCGACTGCCAGTCTCTCAGTAGACTTACAACAGCAAAAATACATTTGAATCATTGTCATTTGGTCTGATGTAATAACTCCCCAGGCAGTTCCAGCTAAGAGGCATTCATTTCCATATCCATCTCCAGCCTCAGTGTAAAGTTTAAAGCTGCCATAGTCCCTCACTTTGGCAACGTTTAACGGAAGCAGTAACTTGTTGATGAAGTCTCAGTAGAAAATATGTTGCAAATGAAGAGATATCCTTGAACCAATATGTTTGACGCGGTGCTTTCCCCCGCGCGCCCGCTGTGCCTCTCCCGCTCCTTCCTCTCTCTTTGCCTTAATGTCTGGAGTTGTAATGCCAAATTTCCTGCAGGCCATTAAAATCAAATGACGTCTATGGACATGCATGCGCGCTGCCGCAGAAAGCGCCCTCACAACCTGCCTGCAGCCAAATGCGCCATTTCAATTATAGCACGGGGCTTAGATGGAGATATCTACCCAGAATACCCCCTCCTCACTCCACAGTCAAAGCAGGCACGAGCTTCCACACTTTGGGGGAAAGAAAAAAAAAAAAAGACGGATTCTGTCGGATTATTGTTGCCTTTTCCAAACATGAGACAATGACGAAGTGTCGTGCTTCTTTTACAAGTCAAGTTTATATTCAAGCAGGTGCTCTAGCACACAAGAGTATCATTTATTTATTTGTGTGTTTGTTTATTTGCGGGTAAATAACTGTGAATAATTGATGCAACATTGAGCCCAGTGATGATTCTGGAGCTGCTCAGAGGAGGCACAGCTCGCGTTGGTTTCTTGATATTTGGCGCCAACCAGTGTAGAAAGTTATTATTGGCCCACGGTAAAGAAATGGATTTACTTTAGCACCTCACAAAGCTTAAGTGACTACCTTACCTTTTTCATTATTTCTCTCATTTCTAGCTTTTTCATTAAAATCGATGCTTAAATGAACGCCATAGTCATTGCATGCGTTTCGTTTGTCCTCAGCAGACTTATGTGTTGTCGTATTTCTTTTCAGCTCCAGACAATAGAAGGAATATTAAGTTGAATAAAAAAGCAGAGCGTTCTTTTGGTGAATCTGACAGCAGAACTGGTGGGAGTGTGAGAATGCGTCTCCTTGAAGCGGGCCAAGTCTGCGTAATTAGACAGACCTCAGAAAGCTCCCATCATCCCCTCCGGCGAAGATTTGTTGTTTCCAGCCAGGGGTTCAAACTGGAGGGGAAACTGATTTTTTTTTCTCATTAAAGGAAACAAGCCTGGAGTTACTTCAATTACATGAAGTATGCAGGCATGTTGTAAATTTAAAGATTTAAATAGCTTACAAAGTGGCCCCAGGCTCCATCAGTTAATTTCCTTAATTTATGGATTTTAGCGGAGTGTCTATGTGAAAGGGGAAGAAGTAGGTCATCTGGAGAATTTGTATCCAGTGTTGAGATGTAATAACAGATCTAAACATTTGTCTTAATGTCCACCACCATTGCAGCAGGTCAAAGGGCAAAGCACGTTTTCACTTCAAGAAAATCTGTTCAGGCAAAGTTATGTAACGCTGTTAGTTTTGTAATTTGTGAAATAATCCATGACCAAATACAAACAATAATGGTGCCTCTAGGACCAAATGTAAATGGTCTGAGTATAGTATGTTGTTAAAAGTTTCACACAGAAGATGAATGTTGTATGATTTTATCCTGGTAATCACACATTATCATCTGTTTTTTTTCTAGAACCCTTAAAAATAATGGACACTGAATACACAATACAATACACAGTGGAAGTAGGTTGAAGAGAGCAACATAGTACCATCTACTGGTTGGTAGCAACATTACTCTAGAACTAAGACATTTGATTTTTTTTGTTACCTTTAAACAGACTGTACCTGACAATTTCTTCTTCTATTTGGGAAAATGATTTAAACCCCATATAGTTTTGTGGAAAAAAGCTGTATGATGCCATCAACTGTTTATTATAAGGGATTTTAATAGATGAGAACCTCTGTTCAGGAACGGAAAACCTTGGCCGTGAAAAGGAGTGCTCCCATTGGTCTACACCAGCTTGTCATATGATGTTCCGGGAAGTTTAATAGCTGCAGGTAGTGTATTTTCAGTGCTGAATACGTCTTTCAACACAGAAAAACAGCTCAATAAAGAAAAACATCATCAGAGAAATGTGAGGCAACGCCAAATACTGTCATTTCAATCTCGTAGTGTTTAATGAGGAGGAGATATCTGCTGTTCTGAGGCTGAAGTCACAGCTAAGCTAAAGCTAAACCCTAAACTTCTGTTTGGTGAAATGTGTTGATATTTTGTGGAGGAAAAATTGGTCTGCTTTTATTTTTTTAATAAAAGAGAAACAGGAGAAGTCCCTAGGCTCCTTTTGGGGGAGAGTGGAGGCTGAGTCAGGGACAGATATATGAATATAATGTTCATTGCCCAGTCTTCTTTTCTAGTAGGTTTACTGTACACACATCAAATCAAGGGAATCTCTTGTTTTTTTAACCTGCTTCAACTCTGGTCATCCATACTGTACAAACTGCACTGATGCACCGAGAAGCAAAAAAGTAGTTGCAATTCAGTCAGATTCACCCTTTTAAATGTGAGCTTTGCAAAGATTTCTTTCAAGTGCTTTCACATCAGATCAACACTCCTATACTTTCCCCTCTGGCATGTGGAGAAAGTTCGAAAAGAACACTGTGTGAACTTGCTTTCTGTAATCTGCATGTTTCGCAGAGCCGGTGGCTGTCAATTGCTTGGTTCTTCCAGCCATTTGACATTCTGCTTGATGTTGCTTGTGTGTGTGACTGAGGTGCCGCAGTGACACTTATTGTTCATTATTTCAGGGAGAGAAAGCGAGTGATGCAGCTCGAGAGAGAAAGAGAGGCCTTGTCAGTTTATTAATAGCATTTGTGGGCTTGACTTGCAGACAAACACCTAACACGCACAGCCCCAGATTCCCTCAAGTGCTCAATGCCGGCAATTAAGCCAAAAAAAAACAAAAACAACAATGTTAGCACCTTGATTTCTGTATACAAGACGCACTGTTAGGAGACAGTTGTACTTGTACAGTGAGTCTATGGCCCTGATGCTTGTATTATTGCACTTACTCGCTTGTGACATTTGCTGAACCTGGAATTTTATCTAACATTTTACACACACGAATATAAAGGGAGTGAGCTATACAGATATTACGGATATTATAAAAACAGCAAAATTATATGACTCTATACATAGTTATTATTTGATATGTTTGCTGCCATCATATAGTTTGTTTGAATCTCTAATCACAGACTAGAAGGTACACATTTTCCACCTGTGTAAAGGACCTCAAGGTGCATTGTGTAAAATGTTTCAGTATAGTTCAACAAAGTTATTTTATAGTGTATAAGTGCCTCAAAATGACAGTTATTGCATTATTGTCGGTATTGAAAGAATATAAATTTCACTTTCCATAGATCTCAATGAAGAAGCCATTACTTCCTGTTTCTGTACAGCAGCCCAGAGAGGACAAACTGAGAGTAGCCTTTTTGTCTTTATTTGATAGTTGATAGTAAACTGACAGGACACAGGGTGAGAGAGAGGGGAGTTACACAGAGCAAATGACCCGAGCGGGAATCGAACACGGGTCTTCCAAGTATGTGGTGAGCTGAGCAACTGTGGCGCCCCTAATGTTTCTTTCTGAGTGCAATTTAATTTCCTGTATTAAGGCCTATGCTATTTGTCAACTAAACAGATTTTGTTTAAATTATTTAACGTAAATCTCCATCAGATTTGTTTATAGACAGTGTCCCGGAAGCGTGGCATAGCTGTTCACATGCTCTATAGAGGAGGACTGTGCTTTTCAACCAATGTGTCCCAAAAAGCCATAAAAACATCTCTTTGCTGTTCTCTTATAGATAAATGTACTTTTCGTCCTGTTAAATGCTCACCAAATCTTTCTTTTCAATGCAATCAATTCTTTATTTTTAAAAGTTGTCTTGTGTTACTTTGCTTCTGGCTTTAACCAGTTCAACTCTCATCCAGCGCAATGTGTTCACTGTTTGAGTGGAGGAAAAATGATCTGATGCTTTTGTTGCTGCTGCTATTTGGTTAGCAGTAACAACAAGAACTGTGTGATGCCTGAGATCACATCTGGTATGCATCATGTAGCAATCCCCCGGCTTAACGTGCCCTTGGGGTAAGTCCCTGGCATGGCAGAGCACCCACAGCCCTCATTATGATGCATGTGTCATGATGGCATCAAGCAGCAGCCTTGACTTATGCTTTATATTTACATTCATCCATCAATGTCATCAGAACGGGCAGGGAACAGGGATCTGCTCTTGAACGGTTTAAAGAGAATTGTGGAGCTGATGCCTCTTGTGTTTGTGACTCCTGGTACATAGAGCATCCTTCGGGGCCTGTTTCTGTCTGGAGCCATGTTGTTGGGACTAGTAATGGCCTGAGACTGAAACTTGAGTCTCTGTCCTTTTGTTGTGCGCTGAGAACCCTAACAGTGTCGAGGAAGGACGGGGTTTGATGTGTCTTCTGAAGGCGTGCTGCTTTGTCAACACCCAGGCCTCGGCGCTGACACCATGGAAGCTGAGCGCCTCAGGGCGACAGCGAGGGGAGGGTGGGTCGTCGCAGTCGGGTTAAAGAGACGCACAGAGACAGACAGACAGACTGAGAGAGGAGAGACGGAACGAGACAGGGGGAAGGGTGCCCGTTCAAGTGGCCAGTGCCCAGGGCGAGAGAGTGCTCTGTGCAGCAGACTGCCTGATGGCAACTGAAGCTGCTCGCTGATGACATTTTATGGTCACAACATGCAATCCCACCAACTTTATTTGGTGAAATTACAGCTTTTTATGCACTCAGTTTTTTGTGAATAAAGAACAACATAGCTTTGGATGTCTTTTAAGTTTTATTCTATTATAAAATGGAGCACATTAGATCCTTTTCAAATTTTTATTATCAAAGGAAAGGACAATTTGTTCTCTCTTCATAGACTTTAGACCAGTTTCTTTAGTAGAGCCCTTTCCCTTTGTGCTTCATTGAGACTTAGTCAAATATCTTATTCTGTTTTCTGTCTGTGAAAAACTGCCTGCTCCTATTTGTCTGTTTTACTACACCTACCCTTAAGTGATGAGAAATACTTTCACCAGAAGTTAACAGTCTGTAGGGTCCAACGCACATGAAGGATGGCTCACCATTCACTTCACTTAAATCCTATTTATAATAGCACAAACATAATAATCAAATGAGACCTCACATCATGAAATAACAGCAGTAAGATTCTTTTTTTTTTTTAAAGCCTGTCAACAACACTGTAATATTTAAACTTTGCTTTTATGAAAGCACAGAGTGTGCAGAAGTGGTAGGCAGCTTTTGAGAAATGCTCAGTAAAAATAAACTAATAATACTTTATAGACTAAAATATGACATTAGATGACAATGATGTTAACATCAGGGCTTTCAGGGGCCATACCATCACTTCCAGGGCTCATTGCTTTTCTTTACACTGGAGAAAGTTATTCAGGACATTGGCTTTTTGTTTGTGTTCACATGAGGTTCAAGGATCAACATTATATTCTTTCATTCTATTCTGGCATTCATGTACGTAAATGTAAGTAAACCCTTGCCAATGGCCATGCCCATGACTGGGCCCGTGATATGGAGTGCTGCTGTGGAAGGAGCTCTGTGACTCTGCATGGTGCAGCTGCCTGGTGCCAGGCCACAGAGCTGGAGAGCCTACAGGCACAACAAGATAACTCCTGTCTGATTAGCTCCTAAGGAGGACATTGTTCCAAAAGCAATTCACTCGACTCCCAGTATTAATTTAGTCCCCAGAGAGAGCCATCCATCGTGCACAGGACGGGCCCTGCTCTGGGCCAGGCCTACGGCCTGCTAATAGCACGGCACCTCCTGGCCTGTCACTATAAGTGATAGTCTCTGCAAGTTTGTAGCCTAGCTGTGTGTTTCTCCCATCAGGCCGTGTGCCCTCCTCTTCCTCTCTCCCCCTTCGATCTCTGCCTCTCTGTCAGCAGCAGTTCAGGGCAGGTGTCTTCACTGTCACCTCCATTACTCAGGCTGCTTGACAAAGAGAAGACACAGTTCACGATACAGCAGGGACAGGGGCTGATTCATTGAAAGCCTACCTCACGTGGAAAGAGTGTAGGAAAAAGGAGGTATGCCTTTTTGGGTGTTTGTGAGGTGTTTTCAAGAGCCACAAGAAAACAACAGAAGAAATGCTTTCAGTATCACTGAAGCTTTTAGTGTTGCTCCAAAGAGTACACAACTTGTTTGAAGCAGCGGCTGACACATACCTTGATGTGAGCTTCACATTCTTTGGTAAAGAAAACACATGCTGTTTGAACTTGGCAGGAAATCCCAGTTTTTCTCTTTCTTTTTTAATGCACCAGTTCTTTTGAAACTTGAGTGGTGTCTGTTTAAAAACACAACAGTGCATTGTTGTTTTTTGACAGATGAAGAAGAAGACAGCTATTACTAACTGTAGCAAGGGTTTTCCACTTTATCATCAAAGACGATTACATTTATTTATATTTTTTACAATTATTTACCACTGCATAAATCTGTGGGTACAAGCATTTTTTTCCCAAGAGAATCTATCATCTGATTGTCTTGTTTTCACAAACAAAAGTCTCTGGTCTCCCAGTGTTATGAGAGGCCTTTCTATCATTTTGTTCATGAATAATAGAGTGCAGAGCAGAGCATTGTGTGACCAATCCAAATGTTGCATGTATTTAATGACCAGAGTCATCTCAGGAGAGTCACAACCCCAGGTTAAAGATCCACGTGCCCTCAGAACAATGGCTTCATTATAGACCGTGTGTTTATTGATTCAACCTCATTAAAGCTGCTGTATAATTCATGTCAATGCAGTTGTTTGCCTAATCACTAGTCTTTCAGTGGCTAACATAGGCATCACTACACAAGCATGACAGGTGCAAGCAACAGATTATGAATTAGAGTATGGATGTGCAAATTAATCTAATTACATGTGTGTGGAAACACAAAGTGTCCATCATTCTTCAAATGATAAAGCTGTAACAGGGGTCTGTGGCATTTGGGAAGCTGCACTGCCATCTTGTGGTTAAGCACAAAATGTCACACAAGGCAAAGGGAATGAGGAAAGAGGAGGAAAGGAAGAGGAAATGAGAACTGCAGTAACAAACCCCTTGGAATTATTATTATTATATAGAATGATGAACTGGAAACTGTTGTGCATTTGTAGCTTAGTTCAATAGAATATTTCACTATATTTTTCCATTATCTGGTGTTTTAAATGTGATATTGCATTTCCTCTGACAATATATTGACATAAGTTGGTTTCATTTCCTTCAGGTTTCATCAGATCAGAAGCTGTCCTCCTGCTGAATTAAGAAATACAAATGTATCCTGACAGTATCTGCACTGTACCATACAAAGTGTGGCGGCTCTGTAGCATCTTTTTTTAGTTACAGTTTGTGAGGGATGTGAGACTACCCTATGTGTCATGACAGTCAAATATCGCAGCCCAAATTGATCAGTCTGTGAGTTGAAGATTTGATGAAACGCTCGGGGCTAATTTCCGCAACAGCTCGTGTATAAGTCATGAGCACTTTGAGGCAAGTTAAAACTGTGGAGAAAACAAAAGCCATCCATTTACCTCATTAGTGTGCGTGGAAAATCTTGACATGCTTTGAAGAGAACGTGCTTATGTAGCTAAATCTGCTTAAGGGCCCGGCACAGACGTACGAGGGAGGCAACCAAACATCTTCCCAGTGTGATAAACAACCGCGGCATGCTTCAGAGCGCTGTAAAGGGAGACTTTGCTCCATTTTTCAAGTATTATTATTATAAATTCCTCTGTTAATCTTCTTGTTTGCCTTAGAGCCAGCATTTACATGGCCCATGACAGGTTTCTGCTCATTCTCTGAAGACACACAACTGGCTACAATGGCATCAATTCTATCAAGACCTTTTTAAAAATCTTGTCTTTATTGCTACAACAAAACCTGTTTGTGGTGGTGACGTTCGAGAGTTGCCCCAGACAGCTCACAGTCCTCTGTGTGTGGATGCCAGGTTCATTCTCTCACGATCACATGAAATCTTGTATTTGTTTTGGCAACGTGCTTCAGTTTGCTCCGGATCCATCTCCCAGTGATAGAAAGCTCATTAAAATGATCTGCCTGAGCTGTGTTGTTAATCAGGCAAAACCAAATGACATGAGGGAAGTAACATCATGGCGCACATCTTAGACATCTGCACTGAGGACAAATTCTCAAACCATTTGGTGAAATTGTCAAAATCAAGCACCTACTACTGTAATGATTCAGCATTGAAACAGCTGTTATTAGATTGATAATTGATTAATCCGTTGTCAAGCTAAAAATTCGGGAACACCTAAGAACAGACTGATGTGATTTGGAGTAATGGCCTGCTGAGATTTTCTGAAGGTGTATTCATTTGATGTGGGGTGCAGGGTGGCAGAGTGGTCAGCTCCTTGATTCATTCATTCATTGATTCAAGGCAAAAAGGAAGGTGCTATCATTGGGCATTAGGCAGTACACATGGTGGACTATTTGTCTCTGAGGTTTCTATTTTTCCTTTCTCTAATAGAGGGTCTAAGGGCAGGGGCAATATAAACAAAATTTAATTATTTAGTCTAAAAGGTAAGCTCTATGATAACCTGTAGTCTAAATTTTGAGAAACACAGAAAACAGAGAAACATGTCAGTAACTCATTTTAGGCATTAGGTAGTACACATGGTGGACTATTTGTGAATGACTGTCCTGGATACATCTTTTACATGGCCTGTCTGTCCTGTTCTGTGTTTTTCCTTACTCTGATAAAGAGTCTAAGGGCAGGAGGTGTTGTCTACTACAACCCATTTGTGTATTTGTTGCCTTTTGTTTTTGTTTTAGTAAGTGTTATTGGGCTATACAAATAAAATTGAATTATTAAGCCTGAAAGGTAAGCTCTATGATAAGCTATTGTAGTCTAAAGTTTGTGTATGTGTGCTTTTTACATAAACAACAGAGAAACATGTAAGTAACTCCATGTAATAACTCAACTTTTTACACTCCAACACCATATTGTCCCGAAAACAAGAGGCGCACTGAAAATGCTGAAGATAGTTTATTAGTAGACACTCATCGGCAAGAGGAATGTCTTCCTGAAAAACACCATTTGATTGGCAGTGTAAAATAAGGCAAATGGTTTAAGATAACATTTTATACACTTCTGCACCAACAATTAACAGTTATACATTCACTTGTTACTGTAATTTAGCTTCAAATAAACTCTTTTCAGAAACCCTAGAACTGAGGAAACCCAGAATAATGCCCCATAAATTAAAGTTTGTGTCATATAAAGTAGGTAGCCTAAGATAAGGAGGAAAACGTCTTTTAGTCTTAGCAAGTTGATTATAGAGTGTATAACTTTAAATCACGTCATAGGCAAAATACATCTTAGTATTTGGTCACATTAAGCACATTTTCAGTGAGATGCAAAGGTACACCAGCCACAGGTCATTCCTAGCACCAGAGGATTAGAAAGCGCTTTGTTTGTAGCAATTAACATATTATTTTGTTTTTTTTGTTTGATTGAATCATTGTACAAGTCAGATAACAGAAAATAGAAAACCAATTGCTTTGGCAGAACCCTTTTTCTTTTACACAGCCGACAGTAAATATAAGTGTAAGCATTATCTGCGCCTTCCACTCAAGCACACTGCTGTATAGTGTATGTTATGTCTGCGAAAACAGTGAAACGACTTTAGCTTTAGATAAGTGCTGCAACAAATGTGATAAAGCAACACAGGAAAACTAAACAGATGCAATACCTGCCGAGTATGTTTTTAAACAGTGGGTGTCCAGAAGTGACATGTGACACGTCTCGACAGCTCATTCATTTGCACACAAACACTTACACACATCCAAGGCTCTCCGACAGTGGTTGTCTGTAGCTGGGATATGCCTCATGTTGAATGCAGCTTGTCTGTACAGGGTTTATTATAAAGAGCAATAGTAGAGACCAAACAGTTCAGAGAAGCGTAAGTAAGGAGCTCATTTCCAAAACTCCATATTCATCCAGTTTCACGTTGTGTTTCAATTTGTGCATTCAATTGCAGTTATCTTAATTATCAATACGTTTTGCAGGAGTTACTGAGAGTCATTTTTAGCTGGTGAGTTTTCAGTTTTGGAAAAGAAACTCTTTAGTTACATCACACATGTATCATCTAAGATAAAAACAGTGACATCAAAAAGCAAAGGAACATAACTTCACAGAGAAGCACTGAATAGATATAGATAAACATTTATATACTTTAGAAATCCATAGAAAAATATATATATATATATTCATTTGAATGCCCATTGTACAGTTTTACACAGTAGTATCTGAAAATAGAGGAGATGAGATAGATACAAAGGGTACTGTGTGGATGAGAAATGTGGATGAGAGGCTTCTTGCACTTGTCTAAAATTTGTGTCACTCAAGTTTGTACCAAAGAGTTTGTTTCTACAGAAGCCACAAGTGAGGTTTGAAAAGTGGTAAGCATAAAGTGACAAGGTTAAAAGAAGAGAAATGCTACAATTAGTATAAAAAGCTTTTAGGTGGGCAGCACGTGACACAGTTCAGAGATCTATACTATGAATATAGTTTCATTATAGTACGGTTTATGCTCAGTAAGCATAGTAAGCAGCTTAGTAAACCACCACACAAGATATAGAAAGTATTAGTACGCATTTACACTCAGAGGTATACTGGTGCCAAACTTACTGTAAGTCAAACAGAAAGTGCTATTTGGAGCTGGTTCTCGCATAAAGGGCATTTTTTTGTTTTTTGCTTTTAGGAAAAACCTCTTTTAAAGAAGCAGTCTCAAATATTTGCAGGAATTGAGTTGGTGCACGTAACAAGAGAATTCAAAAGAAATCATAATCATTCTGAAATGAAATGAAAAAAGCCATTTTTATTAAACTTAAAATACTTAATATGTGGCACAGCATATTCTATATCTGTCCAGTAAAACCATAAACTTGCAAATGCTATTTGACTCACAGTTAGTTTCAATTTAAAGCCTGTTTAACAATACAGTTAAACGATACACTTTATAAGCATACGATTTTTAGACTCCAACCCCCAATAGGAAAAGAGAATGCACAGTAGCATTTAGGACAATGACAGAATATTAGAATAGTAATATCACATAAACCCTTTGTAATATTTGTCTAGATATTAAGATATCTAATGAAGAAGCAGGAAGTTTTTCTTGCTGGAGAAACCTTACTGAAGATGCAGATGTCGTGGAATGTGATTGTAGATGACTCTTGATAGTCTCTCAGTGTATATCTTTAAAAGGTTTTGAATAGTTAAACATCTGATAGTCCATGTAGTAAAAGTCATAAACCCGTTGCCTCTGCCATGGGCTGACCTGTGCAAAATACTTTCCTGTGATCTCACTTGAGGTCTTTTGGTCTTTTGGGTTTCTATCTTTGAACTGTGGTAGTGTCAGGTTACTTGGAGCCTTCATAATTCGCAACAAAAAGTTAGACTCTTCTTGCATTTTCTCAAATTTGCCTATAAAGTTATAATCTATTAGACATGGGTGACAGAGATTGTCTACCAGATTCCAGTGGATGTCCATTCCCACAGGCCGGTGGACATCCAATAAGTACTGGACAAACTCTTTGAACGTGACCCCATTGCCTGTGCTCAAAGCCTCTGGGGAAGGGTTTGCTCTGTATTTAGAGATAATGGGTCTTCCATAAATAGTGTGATAGTGTCTGTTGGGATTCTCAAACTTGTCCCTGTATGCTGACACCAGCCGTTCCAAGGGCTCTCGTACAAATACCACTTTTGTGTAGGTTTGTAGACGATGCATGATGCCTTTGTAGTCGAAACTGTCCAGCTTCTTGAGATGGTTGTTATAGTGGGCCGTGTCGTGTGTGATAGTCTGTGCGTCAGAGGCCAGGCCGGCCAACACCATCAGCGTTCTCTTCCAGTTGGAGCAACCTGCTTTTGGCACCTCACAGTACAACAGCTTGTATCTGTCCTCCACATAGATCATTTTTACATGCTCACGCGTGATGGTCCTTGAAGTGTGGCTTTTGTACTTAGCACACATGTTCCTCATTAGTTCCCTACGTGCTTCCAAAGTACTGCTGAGCTTTCTCCAGTTTTCTAGAGAGCCTGAGGAGGAAAAGGATGAAGAGGATGGTGAAACATTGGTAGTGCCACGGATCAGTTGCAGCTTTGTTGACTGATGTTTAACAGGCTGTTTACTCCTCTCAAAAGTTGGTGTATGCATTGGAGGAATTGGGGTGGACACATTGTGTTCTTCTTCAAGGTGGACTGGCATGCTGTCAGATTTGTCTCCGTCCTTGTCCTTGGTGGACAGCGTCTATAATGACAAAAACACACCAGTCAGTACACAGGCTGTAAGTTTACATCATCTTCAACCCTGAAACACATTATAAATAATTAGTGCAATGACAACTTTTTGTATTAATAAAAGAGGCCACTTGGTGGTGCTGTTTTGCCACATGTAAAAGAGTTTTTTCTTAGCTCCATGGCAGACACAGCCCAGTGGCATCTATGATCTACCAATAAACCAACTTGTAATTTCATATAAATGTCTTATAAACACTTAATGGGGGATCTAAATTAGAATCATCTACTGCCTGATTACCATCAGATGATGCCCAAGGCCATCATGCATTCTGACATTTTATTTCAATTAAATGCTGTAATGGCATCATAAAGCCAATAGACTGGATGTATAATTTTAATTTTATCACAGACAAGGTAATGGTACCACCATGAATCTCATCCTGACTCCCCCTCCTGACTTAAATGGTCACATTATTTAATGTGTAGAGGCTTGAAGTGAAAGACGGGGGGAGTGGTTCTCCTGATTCTGTTTAATGTGCACGGGGAATGCTGGCCAGTAACTTGCAGACAGCACGTTCCTCTAGGGTTCACTGGAGTGATGCTCAGTGCTAAGAACAGATATTGCTTGATATAACTTATATTTAACAACCTACTGAAATATAGTGTTTTTTTCTTCATTGTACAGTTTGACAGCAACATCCAGATACAAATCCTTTGAAACTTGCAAAAAACATAGATGCTTCTATTGATGCTTCTATCCCCTTTAAAACAAGGCCTTTTAGGCAGTAAACTGAGACTAGCTGTGCTGTGTGAGGTCAGTATCTGTACAGATACTATCAGTCTGACAATCAACCTTTCTGCTGGTGGCCTACATGTGTTTTGGGAGAAATGGAGTAATTAAGTACCTCTCTGGACTGTCGCGGAGTGCTTCCAAGCTTCACTCCTGGGGAGAGAAGAAAAGAAAATCAACACTTTGTTGTTGTGGAGGACAGTCAGGAAGTTTCTATGTATTACTCATATTTTTCATATCCCGTTTTATTAGTGGGACTCTTTTTTTTTTTTTTTGTTATGAGTTTTGTTTAACCTATGTCACTTAATTTAAAACTCAAGCTGACTCCTATCCATCCTCTAGGTACTTTTTGCAATATTTGATTGGGGAACCAACACAGACAATTGAAAACACAGCGCAGCTTGAGGAAAAGCACAAATTGGTAACCTTTCCTGGAACAAAGCATGTCTCTGTGTTGTGATAAACCACAGCAGGTCCTACATTTTTGTCTTTTGGTATTGTGCCACTTCTTCTTTGGTGAATTCATTTATGTACAAGTATTTATGATGCCACACAATTGGCCCTACACATCCTTTTGTGAGGACATTCAAGTAGGACAAGGCTTCCTTCTCCACTCACAAACATCAAATTAAAACTTTTCAAAGTGGACTTATCACACATTTAATACCAATCTTGTCGCACTGGCTGTCACAAGTAAAAAGTTGCCAACTGTAGAGGCAACTGGCAAAAAGGATAAAACAGCTGTTGAATTAAGTTGATGTGTTATTTGGTGGGAGAAGATTGAAACTGTTCAATTGTGAGATGTGATAGAGAGCGCAGATTGGCGCCGCTGCTGTCAGGTGGGATGTGTACTGGCAGATGTGCGGCACCGGGACAGACGATGTGTTTAGTGGTCTGTCTCCAGCTGGACATTTCCTTTCCTTAAGCCCCCACCCGGCTGATATGTAATCAAGCTGACAGCTCTGAGTGAAGCTGCGCGGCCACTGATCGGGGGGAGCACAGACACCTTCGCCTGAGTGGCCTGTCACTTCCAATTTGATAGTGGAAGTGATGTGAATCTGCACGAGGGGGACAAGGGGGGCCGTAGAGGCAGGCCACAACCTTCCCTAAGTGATGAGATCTGCAGAGCCCTATCTCACATTAAATACGCTTCGCTGGGCAGGGAGGAAAATGTGTTGCTGAGATGCAATGTTGTTTTAGATTAGTATGCGCTCGAGAGCTTCGTGTCGGTGTCTGGCTCTGTGTTGATTCTGTCTTGTCTTCATTCTTGTGGGGCTGAAATGCTGGCGGAAGAGGTATATAGAAAAAAAGAAAAGGACTGGGCTGAGGAGGCAGCCTGTGACATTTTCTAATCTTGTTTGGCTGCTTCTGCTATTTGATCCTCTAACCCTAATGATAGTTCATGTAGAAGGTGTACCTATGCAATCAGAACATATAAAAGACATGAATATTTATCATGGCAGACACAGCTGCCTCTGACAGGAACACATCCAAGTGCAACAACAACAATGTTCCTTCATTGACTGTTGTTCTGAACTGATGAAGCAGAGCAAGCCTCTTGTATCCCTGGCCATCTTGTCAAGAAAACACTCCTGCTTATTGATCTTGAAAACCCCATCAAGGTGGTAATTGAAATCTCCAAAGGTCTAATTACTTCCTTCAAGACGTTTTCATGTGCAGCTGTTACAGGTTTGTCAAAGCTGTTGTTACTGTAGCACATCTCTACAGTAGCAGCTAGTTCAATTCAGTTAATTCACTTCATGATAATGCAGTGAACCTCTGACCAAAAGCTTTACAGCTTGTGAGGCCTTTGACCCTTTATATTACATCTTACTATTTGCAAGCATCAAAGCTGAAAAACATGAATAAAAATACCTAAAGGTTTGATTAGACTCAGGCACATCCATCTCTGAGAACATCCTGGTCTCAGATGAAGCACTTGAGGCTCACAGGTGTCGTGTTAAAGTTATTTTAAAAGTGAATCTGACACAAATGTTCTGAAAAACATTTATGATAAGGTTCAAAGTCTCATTCTGAAAATGCAATATTCTCTCAAGTGTGAAGCTGAAATTACATTTTACAAGGGCAGTGTTTTAGAAAATAACTGAAACAAGTAAAATAAGAATTTAAACTGAATTTCAGGGGGATTTGTAAACATCATTCATCTCTGTAGTATCTGTTTGGTTGAGGCTAATAGTTGCTGTTTGATTGCAATTTCACACTCAGTCAATTCCACTCAGTATAACTATGCCATTGATTTTTACTGCTGTGCAGTGAAACAGTGATAAATTGTTAAGACTGTGGTTTCATCCTGAGAGAGGCAGAATATTCAGCCTTGTAATTCCACAGAGTCCAAGTAGACATGTAAGAGGGCATCCGGCAAATGTTTAAGTGTGTGAAGGAGGTATGACAAACAAAAAATATCTACAGTTTTGACTTTAGGACAGCAATGGGTTGTATAACAAGAATATCACCAGAAGACACAGTGCCTTTTTGGTTCATCTTTTTATCCTCAGCTACTGGAGCAGTTGGTCCAAGTTCAACTTTCACACAAATAATATAAAAATGTTATAAAATCCCTTTAAGTTAATAAATTACTGTGACATTCTCAAAGGACACACTTCTGTAAATGAGAACACAGTAATTCCAATTTTTCTTATGCCACACAGTGGGGCTCTTTTTGCTGTCTTTTGTTTCATTGATGCAACCTAATTTAAAACCCAAACTGACTCTTGTCCTCTTTTGCCCTGGAAAGTCACCTTGAGTGTGGCCCTTACTCTGAGATGAAGCCTTTGAATATTCATGCAGACAGCCCAGAATTACCGCCATGATCCAGGGCCACATCATTAGCAGACATTATATCGTCCTTCTCTCTCAAAGCCCCTTGTACGACTCTCCAACTGATCGACACATCAAACATCTCCTTTCCTGCCACTGCGGCTAAGGAGGAGCAAAGGACAAAAACAATGTGAAATAATGAGCTTGTTAAGTGACGGATTGTGGCCTATGTGTAGTCAGAGGGCTTATTAAATGGCAGACTTTAAGCAGCGACCAGGGCAGAACGACGAAGCAGCCAGACGAGGCGTGTCTTCTCTATCCCACAAACCGAGTAGGCACTAAACCTTTCATAGTCATTCAGCACGGTGAGTTAGTGTGACCCCCGAGCAGCCGCAGACCCCCCCCTCCTCACCAGTAAACCACCCACACCTGAACTCTGCACACTCGCTCCTCCTCCACTCGACTCTACGTGGGAATACGAGGCTCTCAGAAGTGTTCGGCTTTGAGATCGCCTTCATTGATATTTCACTTGTAAAAGATAAAACAATATTCTAGTTTAAATCCTTCAGGGGGGTGGGATATAAGAAAGCACTATGAGTCATTTGGGATTGAAGACTTGCAAGTAAAATGACAATTGAAATGATGAGATGCTGGAAATTGTTACATGTCTGTTTCTGTGGTGTAGTCTTTAATCAGCCATTGAATATGAGGCGTGCTAATTCCTGATGAAGTAATTATGTATCCATGACTTGCTAACCAACACAGTGATTCTCCGTGATTCTCCATATCGTGACATTCTCATGACCCCCCTCAGCACAATTCATCTTTCCAGCATGTCAGCGCACAAACAGGCGGATTGAGTTATTAGTCAAATTCATAAATTACACAGCGCTCCGCCCGGCCATCCCCTGACACCTCTGACCCCGTGTGAAGGTCAAGTGTCAGCAAGCTTCATAAATTGTCCGCTATTAGTTGAAATTCAAGCAAGAGACACAGGACATTCCCCTCGATCTCACCCCACGGCGCATTAATTCAGTCAACCACGTACAACACACGGTTTGTCTCATAATCATTTGTCGTGCTTCATACAAAGTCCTCTCTGACTTTTGGCGAGATAAAAACTGTGCTTAGTGCGAGGCTATTTATAATGTGAGACTGTGTTGCTGCTTTGACACCTTTGCTCTATTTTCAGACCACTTTGGCTTTGCTGCTCTGACGTGCTGCAGATGCTTGGTGACTGCATCATCGCTTTCATCATCATATCACACCTACGCATATGCTACACTTTATTAATTAGTCTTAGTAATAACAATAACTTCTCTTTGCATTAATGGCAAAGACAAGTGCCATGATGGGAAACTAAAAAAGATTTCTGTAATAACAATACACCTCTTGATTTAATTGACTCCAAATTAGGATATCTCTGCTTTTTTTGTAATCTTCTAATTCTTTCCCCTGCTGGTAACTTAGGCGCCAAACACAGCAGGAGTGGAAATAATGAAGCTCACAGATAGGAAGGAGCTCAAAGGGGGTATCAAATGTGCCACTGATTACTGTTATGACACTTCATCCAGACAACACTATATTTTCTGAGTCAATCCTACTTTCAAGGTTAGGAGCTGTAAAGACTTCCCAGGGCACATTTCCATGGAAACAGAGAGTCAGAAAGCAGTACGTGGGGGTGTGGTAGGAGGCAGGTTGTTTTAATATGCCATCAAGGATGGACGAGCAGCTCCACAAGGAGGGATGTGTAAACAAATGCTACCTGTCGGCTGAGAGCCCCAGGTTAAGTGAATTATCTCAGCTCAGATGAGACATGCAGAAGGGTTTAATTGGGACACATCTTATTTAGATATGAAGCACACACAGTGGCCGATGACAAGAGGATAAAACAGACACCAATGTTAACCAAGCAAGGTACAAAATTGAAAGGTAAAATTATACGAGAAAGGAGGTCATAGACAGGGTTGTTGTTTGTTTGAATAAAAAATCCCATAAAGGTCTGCCTATGTCAATAGAAATCAAAACTTGAGCCTCTGAAACTGTCTTCTCTTGTTAAGAAAGAGAAGCAGAAGAAAAAAGTTTTAGTTTAGCATTTTGCTTTAAATATGACGCTGACAACAACGCCTGATGCCAAACACAGCAAATGCCAGTGCTGTAAGCCATATACCAGCGTGCTATCTGTACTCTTTGAAGAGGCAAAATATGAGCATGTAAATGAACCCAGCTACAGTCACAAGCTGAATCCGAATACATGAAATTGCTTAGGAAACTTCCTAACTCCTTGGTGATGTCTTGGCTGTACTTCATGGCTGCCATGTTAAGAGTGCTCACCTCTCTTAAGATCCTGTAAAACATCACTTTGCGCACATTTTTTTACATTCACATGGTTAATTTGCACAAATCCATATTGGCATTCACTGGATCAACAAGCCAGATATGCCACTGATACCTATCAATAAATCAAAACAATGTGGATTTGGTCAGACCATGATTAGAACAGTACCAGTGGTTAGATTTAATTATGACGCATTGAATATGTATTGAATACTGCCTACACACTACACTGTATGTTCCTGTTTAAAGCTCTGAATGATGACATTGAATTGCTCCTTATTCAAAATAGTTCTCATTACATTGCACTGAAAGGTCAAGGAACAGTGGTTAGGAAAAGGACTTTGGAGCTTTATTTGTGAAGTATTCTGCTTCAGCCATTGGCTTCACGAGTGGACAGCTCCTGGTGCTGAAACACAGGGCAAGGTTGAAGCACACATGAGAAATCCAACACAACTTCCTGCTTTACCTGCTTTGACACAAAATTCTTTAGTAATAAATTTAACGTGTCTACCATTGTCGGTGGAACTGAATCATTTGGTAAAGGTTAGCAATGTCATTTAATTTTAATCCCCAATTTGACCGACTTAAACAATGCCCTTTAATCACAGAATTGTTTTCAAGATAATGGCACAGCTCCAGTGTAGTGTGTTTGCTGACAAAGAAGGGGATTACATAAATAGTTGATGACCTTTCATCACAACACTACTTTTCCTTTTTTTCTAGATTTACGTCAGTGTCACATTGTCATATCCTTCCGTGACAGCCTATAGGTGCACTGGTGACATTGAGGTGCTATGATCAGAAGCTGCTACATCTTTGTTAAGTCTCTGTGCTCCCTGTTCACCTTTATTTGCGCTGAGATTGGTAACGGGAATTGGCCCTGTCACTGTTTACTCTGGTCTCTCATTTGAGTTTGCTTCACGTTCTCCTCCACAGGCCGTGTTTTCTGACATTGCACTACTGATTACAGCAGGGACTGATGAGGCCAGACATGTGAGTAAAGCGCAGCCACTGCAGCTGAATGCCAATAGTTTGGGGAATGCTTTGGAGTATTCATTATTTGCTTAAGTGAAGTCCATACCTTCCAGGAATATGCCATGGTCAATTCTAATTTTCTATGAAAGTGTATGTAGAACTGTAGTCACTGTTTTTCTTTTCTGTGGATTTTGTGCCAGCAAAATATTGGCAACAGGTAATCAGTGGGTTGTTAACAATTTGCTTTATTTTCCACACTATTGCAGTTGAAAGGAAGCATAAAGACTGTATTTAGAGACTGTGGAGCTGGCCTCAACGTCACATCCTCTGGCTGTTTCACAGACCATATTTAAGCCTCAGTGTTTATGACTTCTGTTAGAAGCCTGCAGTTTGTTCCTATGAGGGAGCCAAGTTTTGGATTTATGAGGATTTCCATCCCCATACATAATAAATACCCATAGCATACACTGGACACCACCACAGCCAGGACTAGTCCAGAGCTTGCAGGGCTTAAGCTCCATTTACTGGATTTGTTTTACTGTAAGGACTCATTCACTTGTAATTATTGTTAATTGGTTATTATTTTTTTATGGACATGGGCCCTATCTCATACAAACATATCTAAAACAAGTGTGAGTGAAGAGGAAGTCTGGGTCAGTGGCTGGTGTTTGTCACCAGAGGCTGGAACGTGTTTTGCTGTACAGAGGAGGGATTCCTTTAAAATGTAAAAATATGTATGATACATGTACTAGCAGACATGGTATCAGTGATTTGTGACAATATTACATGCCCATTCCTAATATGAGAGACTATGTTGGCAGAACATGTTCAGTTTCAGTGGCTGTGAGGATAAACTAGATGATACCATTGTGCAAGCAGTGAAATTACATGAAAGCCTAATTCCATATGAATACATTTTAATAATATGACAAGAGGGTAATCTTGTTGAGGGAACAGATGACTGTGTTTAAACATCCTGTGCTAGTAAAGATCCATTATCCTCCAGTGTGCAAACATTATGATGCAGAGGACGACAGAGTGAGCACCTGAGCTCTCTCCTTGGCGCTGCCTTATTACTCTGTCAGTGGCCTTGCAGCCATGCATTGTTAACATGCCTGCTGGCTCACCCCTGGGCTCCAAGGCAGCCCACAAACACCACCATTCCAGGCCTCCATAGCAACTCCTGATTAGCCTAGAGCACTGGGCTGTTTTCTTCTCCGTTGCCTCTGGTCTGGCCTCTGTTTGCCTTCACATTCTCTCCATTATCAAGCTCTTCTCCTGCAGACGCCGGCCTCTTACCCCACCTTCCCCAAGTATGTTATCTCCCCAGTCTTACGTCCACTGCACCTCTCCGCAGCTGCTCACCTCTGGCCTATGTCCTCCAACCTATAATTTCCTCCTGCTCCAGTCTGTGCCCTCTATATTGCTCCCTGGTTACATTCATGACAACCAGCAAAACAATAAGCACAACTCGAACTATCAACATAACATGCCTACACATCTGTTATATCTTTCAGTGCTACAGCAGGTTCCTCTCTATCTTTGGCTGCATCGCCACCTTCTTAAAGACTCAAATAATGATGGTAAAAGTTTCTTCTTTGACACTTTTTATAGAGGAGCCTCTTGTTCTGCCGAGCACTGTGTGCCTGACAAGTGTGTGTGAACATCTGAGCAGAGCAAAACTTAGCGGAGCCTGCAACAGCACTGTGCTAATGAGGCTCTCTGGCTGTGCATGTGTGTGTGTAAATGCTGCAAAGGGCTGTCGCAGTGACTGACGCTCCCTTATGCCTGAAATAACTCACACATAACACACGTCAGGTGTCTGTTGCCCTGAGGTCCCCAGAGCTGAGGTGTCATTTAAGAAACACAGCTTGTTTCTGGAGACAGTGTTCTGCTAGCGAGCAGCCAACCCTGCCAGAAACCCGCGCTCTGAATTGTGGAGAAAACAAAGCACAAAATAACCTGCAACAATGCTGGGCTGTACATTGAGCTTAAAAGTGACTGTATGGCATCTGCAGCTGTACTTATGTTCTTATGTTGTGGCTGTTTATTGCTCTCTTGCCTTATTAGAACAGCAGTCTAACTCTGCAGTTACATAACTCCTATATATTCTAAGCACATACCTCTTCTTCTTCAAATGTTCTCTCTCCTCTATTTCTGTGAAATACCGCAGAATAAGGTTTGTACCGTTCAATTGTTTAGGGA
This sequence comes from Rhyacichthys aspro, assembly GCA_036850595.1. Classification (NCBI taxonomy): domain Eukaryota; kingdom Metazoa; phylum Chordata; class Actinopteri; order Gobiiformes; family Rhyacichthyidae; genus Rhyacichthys; species Rhyacichthys aspro. Next base: position 8,342,440 of record CM072150.1, on the reverse strand, counting down.
ACATATATTTAGTTTGCAAGCATTTTTGTTATTGCTTCATAAGAAAAGCTGCTGAGTTCTCATAAACTACAGTCTTGCTTTGGAAACAGTCATTGTAAAACATCTTCGATCTCAAAGTAGTCTGGTGGTCTCATGGTGAGTCTGTCTGATTACCTGGCTTCAGCATTTAAAATGCTCATTGAGCCCCAAGCCCTCCTTTGTCTGCTATCTCCGGCTGCTTTCTTCTGCCTGTCAGGGAAAATGCCAGAGAGGTGCACTAAGAGCCATGCTCCCCTCCTCGCGCGGGTAATTTGACAGCGAGCAGAGAGGGCTCAGAATAATTGGAATAGCATTTACGTGTCAATGTGACACTGACGGAAAGCCCAACATTTAATGTGTCCGAGTGGAATTGAAGGGGAGCCGTAGATTCTTAAAATAGATATCACAAGTTGCCAGGCTAAATAAGAGGTGGGTTTACCAGACAAACTGGACATGTGGCCTTTTGTCAGAGCTGGACCAGACTGGACCACTGCACACAGAAGTCCTGTGAACAACAAGCCAGTTTTGGCCAGTGCTGGTGGACACTGGTGCTTTTAATTGGCGCAAACTCAGTGAGGTCAGAAGCTTCCAAATCTTTCCCAGAGAGAGATTTTCAGAGTATGATCTCCTTTTTGTAGAGGAGCCAAACAATCAAAAAGCAAGCCATTCTGTCAGCTGTCTTTTAGAACAGCACACAAAGTGGTATGGCAGCCCTCATCCAATATCTTAATTACTTTCTTGAGTGAAGAGAACATAACGTATCCCTCTTTGTGCAACTATTAGCAGATGATAAATGAGCAGAAGAGCGAGAGAAGCTGTTCTGTGGAATTGCAAGTTCTACAATAAAACCTATCCATCAAGAATATACCAGCACTTAAGTTTTTGTACAACTTTGACAAGATGCTACACTGAGGAAAGTTGCTGACATATTCATTCAGTCAGTGTGTGTGTGTGTGTGTGTGTGTGTTCAGTGACCATGTTGGAGAGAACTCTATCTATTTGGCGCTCGCCAGTGAGGATAGCTCTGTATCCATCCTGCTCCATGCTCTTCCTGGCTGCTGATCTCAGAACAGAGGGACTGTGCAGTGTAATGAGTAGGATTACCAAGGGAAACTGGCAGGAATAGTGTGCTATCAAAGGAAATTCAGTCAGTGCTAGATATTCACACAGCCCTGCCATTCTTTTATTCATTGCCTGAGTGTTCGTAGTGACTCAGCTCACTCTCCCGCTGTCAACCCCTGTCATTATCCATTAGTCTGTTTATGTCTGTGGGGACTGCCTGCTTCCGTCACATGAGAACTGGCACCTTTACCTTTAGTGCTCTTAAGATATTACAATACATACTGTATTGACAGCATGCTCATACACCTTCAGCTTAATACTACAGCCTTTTTTGTTTTAATCAAGCAGAGAATTATGTTAGAGACTGTGACCCTCTCCTAAATGTCAAATATGTTTTTGAGAAGTTCGGTCACTAGCTACATAATTATCTTTTGACATGATCTCACACATGATCTCAGCGTTTCTCCAAATATGAATAGTATGTCTGCCCCATAAACACAGGCTGCCAGTCTATGCATCTACATCATTATAAAGGCTATGTGTGTATTATCTTTTACTCTCTATGCCTATGATGTAAAATAAGCATTGCCATATTTATGGTATTTAAGAAGGAGGAAGTTGTAAAAGTAGCCAAAATTAGTAATCTTCAAGTAAAAGCACTGACATCATAATAACTTTCAAATATTACTGAAGTAAAAGTACTCAGAAAAAGAATTACTTGAATGAGCTTAACACTGTTTATAGTGACTACTCAACTGGTGACTGAGTGAAGTGTTTCTAAATCCTCCAAAATGTTGGAAGTACAAGTAAAAATTGTGTTTTAGGAAATGTGTTTATCAGAGAGATTTTCTCCAAAAAAGTTCCTCAAGAAAATAACTTTAGTAAATGTATCTATAGATTCTATGGCCATAAATATATTCCATTTGTGTTTGTAGCCACCAAATACTGCTTCAGTAATGTGACGCTGTAGTATAGTTCAAGATGTATATTTAACTAATGATGGTGATAAATATCTTGTCCAAGAACAAAGATGGTGTTTGAATAGTTTCCAAGACTGAATACAGAAAAGTTACAGTAAAATTAAAATATTTGAAAGATCAATTTCCAGAATTTAATTAAAATGCTCTAATCAGCATCACAAGTCGAAACACTTAACTCTGCAGTCCAGGTGGTCTTAGCTGGACTTCATGTGTGAAATGTGTGAGATAATGTTACAGGCTGGGCTTAAGGCAATGCTTTTCTTTTCTCTGAACTCAGTTGTCTCCCTGAAGAGGCAGGCAGTGGGCCATAACTGCCGATGGCTAGAGATCCAGATAAGATGGACAGAGCGGGAGCAGGGAGTGTGCACTGGGTGCATGTGAGCGTGCATGTGTGAAGAATGGTGGGAGACCAAATGTAGCCTATATCTTGTCAGAAAAGAAAGTTGTCTGCCAATATTTTAAGGGAGGTGATGTGTTTGCTGTTGGAGCGAGACTGACACCAGTTGTGAGCTTTAAGTGAGACTAGTCTTGTATGTTGGTATTGTTTCATAGGCAATTATCCATATCACAACACGCTAATGCTATGCTTTAATGACCATAGACCAGACCTATATAATGATTTTATATCAGTTTACAAGGTTAATGTGGTATATATTAAACTTCAAATGTAATGTTAATATTCCCATTTTACATACCTCAAAACGAATCCTTTGTTACCATGACAAAATTACTCAATTAACCTGATCATGTATAAAATAATGTCGTTAACATGTGACATGTTAACACTCATTTTGTCAGCTGGCACTAAATTATATTTGAACATGTACAGTGAATTGAACATCTTTGTTAGAACAAGACTGGTCAGGACACTCTTTAATGATCTCCAAATTGCACACACAATAGCTATTCAATCTCGGTGTCAGTCACCACATCGCATTGTGCCTCATTTGGCACAACCACAGCCTCGTTTTAGGAAATTTATGAGTGGCTTAAAAAGCATTAACACGAGCCTTTGTCAATCTGCCAGAGTGATCTGAGGGAAAAAAAGGAATGAACAGTTTATGAATACAGTCGTAGTGCAAGGTTTACAGGTTCAAATGGGATTTACAAGGTACTGAAGAAATTTTGTACTTTAATGGGATTTTAAAGAAGACTAACCTTGTGTTGGTTTGAACTCAAAATGAAGCTTTTTATTCATGACTTGGGGCACCTTTGCTGCAAAAAGCAACATATTCTGTCGATGATTCAGTGTAGCCTGTTAAATTTGTATTGAGTGTAAACATTATTTGTATTGAACATCTCTAAACCAACAGTGATTTCACAAATTTGTTTGAGTCTGCCACAAGGCTGCTTCGCAAACTGATTTCACACTTGGTCAAGGCTGTATGGTATGAGAAAGTCCAAACATGAATGACAAATGAGAATCGAATACTTCATTTGCCATTAGTGTGCACTTGGCTTGTAAATACACGGAAAGAAAAAGAGGGAGGAAAACATATTGGTCAAAAATGCTGTTGCCAAAGCTGGTTCAGTCAATTATTGCAACAAAATGAAGTAGCCTCCCAAAAGTTAAGAAGCTAAATATTGAGCCAACTTCTAGTGTTTCTACCAATTCATTAACAGCACACACACATACATGGGCACTGCTCATGTTATTTACAAACAGTAAACTCAATTTCATGAATTGAAAGTGGCACTAGCTTTACCACAGTTTCAAAGAAAACCAAAAACCTATCAAGTCTTTTAAAGCTTTTGTAGAGCAGAGACTGTGGAGAAAGCTTTGCATTACTTCTCCTCTGCTTTAGTGAAGCTTATTTCTGGTGAACTCTGGACTGTGCTGCTGTGTGTTATAGCTTCATGGCCAGTCGTCTTGAGTCAAAACTATGTAGCCTCCCCGATAATGTTATTGTGCTTGTGGCTGTTTGATGTTGCTGACCTAAACCTTTAAGCTTATTTTATCATCGCACTGCAGCATCAGTAAAATACAGACAATGAGACAGGGGCTTCTGTAGCTGAGTGTTTTGTTTTGTTTGGTGTGGTGTTGTGTTGTGTTGTGCTGTGAGACCCTGCAGTAGGACTTTGGGGGCTCGACAGGTCGATCGACTGACAGCTCTGATGTTGCATGAAAAGCAGGTTCGACTGATGAGGGCCAAGCGGGAGTGTGTTTGATGGTGCGTTGCAAGAGCGGCGACTCTATGGGAGACTCTGTGCTACTGGATGGAGCTTCTTTTGAGCACACAACTGCTGACAACACACACATAAACAATGCTTCTTTACTTGATTCGACGTCAAAAGCCAGGGTAGAAAGCCAACTGAGAGGCACTGGGATGTAAACACACCAAAAACAACTAAAAGCGAAAGAAGATTGGTGATTGGGAGAAAAAAAGAGATGTTACGTCAAGGGCCAGAGTGACAGCAACAGAGATAATAAGAAAAAGTAACAAGAGAGACATACAGCACAAGCAAAGAGCTGAAGGGAGAACACAAAACAGCAGTGGAGTGAAAGCAAAGTGTGACCCAGATATGACAATGAAACCAAACTGAAAGAGATAACATGTTCTTTGCAACCTTTCAGTTTGTAATTAATGAGGTATAAGCCAAAGAATGACTCCACATTACTATTGTAATAAAATTAAGCTTTTACATCAATTAATTAATGATTATTTTGTTTTTTTATGCATTTATTTCAGCGTAGTGACAGGGGTTGTTAAGTAAATATGCTTTACAAAGCTGTGACATTTGTAATCATAAAGTGCATCTTAGATTTATTTTATTGTTACTCACAGACATGACCCAACTAAGGCACAAAACTGTTCCTAAAATAACAGCTGTTTAACCGTGAGATAAAACTGAAGAGTGTAGTGTACAAGAGGGGTCATCCAGGTCCATCTTGTTTAGTGTTCAACATCTTTCTTGTAAATGGTCCTGCCTCACAAAAATAGCCAGCCAAAAGCACTAAGCCTCATTTCCACCGGTGATTCAGTACGGGTCGGGTCAGTACGGATGGTTTGGTTCGGATTACCACTGAAGAGACACGCTTTTCCACTCTGCTGGGTCCTGAAGAGGCTATACGTAAACAATGATGTCACATAAAAGCCAAAAAAGCTGAGTCTCTATCTGAAATATAAATTATATCTGAAGCAGACTTTTAGGAACTTGGATGCATTTTCAATAATTGACATAAACTAGAGGGTAAATCCTGCAGCAAGAGGCTGGACGTACTGCTGCAGTGAACATGAGATTGTTTCTGGTTTATACCCTTTCAGAACATTAAATTCACAGAACTGCACCAATTTCCTATAATTTAGTGAATTTAAGTGAACTTCAATTCGGCAGGAAGTCATTTCTCATTTTATCTTATCTTTAGGGACTCAGTATTTGAGGCCACAGGTTATGCTTGTGTTTAATGCAGTGCAGGCGATAAATACATTGTTTTAATTAACACCGCGAGAGCTGTACTACGTTGACTGTTGCTTATAAACTCTAGCTTTGTCATCAGGGAAAAGTACAACATTTATTTTCTGTTTAGATATGATGTTTTTCACAAGAACAAGATGTAATTTAATATTTTTCCTTTTGCTTTTCGTTTTTGCTCAAGTGACAATTGTCTATTGTTCAATCAGGACCAGCTGGGAACCCCAAGCCTAAGTGTCCCCAAAGTGGTGTGGTACGCTTTTTGGGGACGCTTCTGAAGCCTTTTGGTAATAGGAATGTGCCAGTACCAATCCAACCTGTACCACTCTAGAGGAAACAAGGCTCTATTCATTCAAGTAATTCATCCAAGCATATATTTTAAATGACTTAGAATAACTCTTTCAAAAAAGTAATTGACAAGAGCAGATTATATTCATTAATATTAATATGGTCACTTATTTTAATTGGATTTGGTTACATGTGTTCTTCTCCTGAGCAGAGGTGCATTAACACTATTTCCTATAACAGTATGGCATGGTCTTTAATGTCATGCCTCAGTGACAGTGAAATGACATCAGCTAAGAGAGATGAAGCATTACTACATCACCTGACAGACATTTAACCTGTCACGTCGGCTCAGAGTTAGGAGGAAAGCGCTAATTGATCACTTAGCTGGGACTTTGATTGACGTGCTACTACCTGATGATGGTGCCCTACAAACCCATATTACAGATCATCATCACATAGTAGTGCAATGTTATTAATGGCATGCACTTAAAACCTTATTACCTCCTACTGCTAGTGGGTACGCTTGACAGCTCAGGGCCTCAGACTGCTGGGGTTTGGCCAGAAATGAATAATTGACACTCTTTAACATTCCACCAAATATTATATTACACTACATTAACCTGAGAATGGAAAAGATTAGGTTTATGGTCGAAAAGGAACGAGGAGTATCCAGAACATACAGCCATAGTCTTAGCATGAAGAACAATGGCGGTTTCCCTTCCAGTTCTCATAGTAACCTGGATCCACATTTGTAGACTTCATTAGACCTTTCTCTTTCCAGTTAACAAGAGAAGTGACTGGGATGAGCAGAAATCCAGCTGTTGAAGAGACCGAGTTTAAAGTGTTATTTGTGCCAGGTTGCACCCCTCATCCCCCATAGTGCTTTGCAGTAATTGCAGCGCCTGCCAGCATGGAACGAGTGCCTCCTATTGAGTGTTTCCATCATTCTGAAGGTTATGGCACTTTGATGTAACATGGGCTGCTTCATTTAAATGTCTAATGATATCTCCTGCGTTTAAGGTGGGTCTCTGCGGAGTAAATGGTTGATATCCCATGGTCGAATATAAGAGCATTCGGCTGTATAATAAATTCAAGAGAAATCTAATGAAATGGGTATAACAGCCAAGTGTTTCTTTTATGTGAAACCTGTTAAAGTAGCCAACCCTTAGGACCTAGAGTCTGGCTCATAAAAAGGTAGATTTTGAAGCTGTCTTTTTATTATTACACACCTGTTACACTAAAATTGGCATGAAGATAGAACTGCCTGCCATGAGCCACCACTGAGAACAAACCACATATGATCGTGTATTGTTCATGCATTCATTATTCTGGATATTGCATTCTCTCCTCCATTAAGCCAATTGTACAAGTGTCCATGTGATGGCCCACAAACATTAACTTCATTATTTAATGGGATAAAAATGTCTCTAAATTTATTTTTTTATGTAAATATTTTATGCAAAGGTTTGGTTTGTTTCATTTAAGTTTCAATGAAGTTTCTAATTTAAGACTATTTCAAACCACAAAAAAGACAAGTGACTGTTGCATAAACAGTTCTCATCAGTAACAACATAAACCACACCGAAAAACAGCAGACGCAGAACTAAACACCTGTTTGTTAAAAACAACCTTCACCTTGGATCTATAAGTAGCATGATAATGTGTGCCGAGATGTGTGACTTCCATGACATATGTGCAAAGTGTGGCTAATGGCTGTGAAGAGGAACGAATATAAGCAAAACTGCACCAGCTGCGCTCTTATAGAGCCATAAAATGGTCCCGACGTCGTCCTCGCACTCTTACACAGTGTCAGTGGAAAACAACATTATACATCGACACAAAAAGTACAAGAGGGAAAATGTAGTGTCACCTTAACGAGCCGCAGCATCTCCCTAAGGTTCTCATGAGCGTCTGTCGGCGGAGCTGAGTGACAGGAATGAATGACTGAGCCCCACTAACAACATGAAGACCAAACATAGGCTAATTAGAGGCACTGCCATTAGCTCACCTCCATGTGTATTCAGCGGTGGCCCATAGGGTGCACTACTGTCATACACAAAGCTAATAATCCACAGACAGCAAACATTAAGGGTGCCGCTACACGTGCTAATTAACCCTAATTCAAAATCAAACCCAGGAGGCATCATTCAGCTGAGCAGCAAGTACACAACAGCTCAATTCAGAAGTTAAAAACAATCTGTGCAGAGGGGGAACAGTGTCCTATTTGTTAGATTTGCAAATTTTCTGGTTTCTAATTTTCTTTTGCTCCCTTAAATAATTTCTGGATTTAACAACAGTGCATTACTCTCTGAACTGCTGGGTCCTTTCACCCCTTCTTCAACAGCATCAATAATCCATAATGTTGTCACAATGAGGTAAAAGTGACCTCTTGGCGGTTTGGGTGTAGGCTAGAAAAACAAAGAAGACGAGATTTTCCTATCCTTAAAAAAACAAACAAACAAACAAACAAACAAAAACGGTGAAAATTCTGGTCCAGACGATCAAAAAAAAAAAAAAGTGGGAGATGGTAGACTTTCATTAGACCATGTAACATGCAAATGGGGTTAATATGATCCACTGATGTTTCTTGTACTAATCTTCTTTTTTGCCTTTTTGCCTTTATTTGATATATACGGTGTAGAGAGAGGGGAATGGCGCTGACCATATGACCCATCGAGAACCCGGGTCACCCACGTGTGGCGTGCACTCTAACAGGTGACCACTGAGGCGTCCTGTACTAATCTTCATAGCTAAAGAATCTGAATGGAATCTTTTAAGAAGAAGAACAGTAATATTACAATAAAGACAGAAATTTGGGGAGGTACTATTTATAAGCTGTTGACAAGCTGATGGACAGCTTTTGAATCACACACTGACATCTCTTGTATTACAATTTCTCTAAAAATACCATTGTTGTGAGCAGTTTGCAGTTGATATTGGAACAAAACAGTCTTGTTGCATCTGCAGCCAGAAACAGAGGTGAAGGAGAAATTTGTAAAAGGTTCACAACTCATTGGGAGTGCAAAGATATCTGCTACAGAAGGTACTCTGAGTTGACCTTTCTCATGAAACATGGCTGGATCAGGAACAAAAACAAACCAAAACACAATATCCAGACAACACAGCAGTGTACACTATGGTGATTGAATCGTGCCACGAGTACATCATGAAAACTAGCGCAAGTGATGCCAAGATGAAGATCACAACCCTCTCGGAGACATATCCTGCTGCTGTGAGCGCTGGAAAAGGTCAGGTGTGTTTTCACAAGAGGCGGCTCGAGATGGACTTCCTCCAAAGCAACTGGTGCAGAGGCAGGTGCACCACCTGACCTCCAGTACCCCCTGTGTATGAGATTGATTTTCATGCCTCTAATCTCATTGTTTGCTGGTTTTAGTCTGAGAGATGCTGCTTAATATGCAAGAACACATGTACACTATGACATAGGGGTCCATCTGCAGCAGGATGGATCACTGGGATCATCATGCCAACTGAGGCCAAATTTGGCAGATTTTTTACTAATCATTTACATTAAAATAATCAAATGAAGATGGGAAACGGGAGAGGCAGCTGTGATTTATAGTGTGGCAGTAGGTGTGGCTGATGGACCTTTGACTGATTCTGACATTTTCCCACAGAAGACGATCCACGCTGCTGCACTCTCATACCGCAGTTGTAAAGGGCTTTTAAGGAGAAGACTATATTGTACTCTGGGAGAATAAATGCCACCCACAAAAGGCCGCTGTTTCCCTATTTTGTCTGATGCCAAGTTGAAAGGGCCTTCAAATATTCATGAACATTGCCATCAATAAAGAAGAACTGCTGTCATCCCTCTCGCCGGCGCACACACAAAGAGGGAGCCTTAATGGCTGCCAGACTGAAAGGAGAAAGGCCTGCGGAGAGGTGAAGGTGAAGATTGTTAAGGATGAGGCCATTGCTTTTATAATATGATGTGGTGAACGGCCACTTCTCATTCATTTTCCAGGGTTGTTTTTGGACACAGATTTGTAAGCTATTTTAAATGCATTGCAGTGTAATGCATTATGAGTGACGTAATAGTTTTCAGAAATTACATTTTTTTAAACACTTATAGTTAATTATAAGCATTGCCTTATTTCACACTAAAATTATTCCACATTGCTCCAATGTAGCTACTGTCAGGCATTTCTAATTAACAGATAATTGAAGCCTTAACTGTTCTGGGTACAAAAGTGAACATGATCATGGTGCAGAAAATTAGAAATTAATATAAGTATATATATAAGTATATTAGACTGAAATTGAATTCCACAGAAAAAGTGTTAAAAGTTGTGTGCACTCGCTCTCTGGGTAACGCCTGTCAAGTCCTGATGAAAGGCTGTAAAGTTCACAGATACAACAAAGAGAATGTGGCTTTTGTAGAAATGACTCCAGCTGGTGCTCCATGTGGGTTTGCACTCAGAAAAAGCAAATACGGGAGTGACAGAAGAGAGCGCTATGTTAGATGTTTGCATGAGAGCTTGAACTGTATGTTAAATGTGTACTGTTGAATAGAAAGCACACTGGGGTCCCGTGTGGAGGAAAGCCATGTGAGGCTATGCTTCATTTGGTTGCTGTCACTCCAAAACCGTGTGGCGGATCTGATACAGAGAAGATCGTCTCACAACTTGGGTTACTGCAACAGCATGCAATTTATTCGGCAGCGCGGCTAATCTGAATGCTCCATCTTATTCCAGCGTGTTATCAGTTCAAGCACCAGATCTGTTCTTAGCTGTGGTGTCTTAACGCGTGTTATGCAATATAAATCACCCCCCTCGCCACCAGCAGCAGCAGCAGCAGCAGGAGATGGATTACAGTGCTTTTATGGAGGAAAAAAATCACCCACATTAGCAAAATGAAAGGCCACCGTCATATAGAGTGAACCCAACCTGACATAAAAGAGAACTAATTCCACTGGGAAAGTGTGTTTCAGACAAAAAGCAGCAAAAAGAACCAAGACCCACAGAGTTGACAAATACGGGCTCCCATAAGAATAGAATCTAATCTTCCAACAAATGACTTGCTGTTCAGTTCAGGGCAGAATTAATCAGACTTTCTCTAGAGACGTCCAAATATATACTGATAGCGTTTAATAAGACTCAATAAAAACAATAAAAGTGTTCTTGTTTACTTAAATCAATATAAGGTAAAACTATGCGCAAATTGAAAGGACTGATAAAATGTCAAGCCCAGTGATTAATTCAGTGGCATTATGATTAAACTCCATAACTGGTAATATAATCCCTTTAATAATCTCCCAGCCGATGGATTTATATTTTTATTAGATCAGTGGCGATACAGATGACAGGAAATGAACAGAGACATGATGAATGATATGAGGGGAGTGTTTAGAGATGGATGAAACTTCTTATGCGGTATAGGAGGAGGCACTGCTTATGTGTATGTGCTTGGACTTGAAATGCTATTCTTTGATGTATGTGTATCCAGGATCTTATTCGCCAATGCATTATGAATGTACAGCATGTTAAATGGTGTGGTCAGAGTGGGTTTCTGTGCAACCTTTAAAAACATGAACAAGTCCAGAAAATATAGGACGGTAGTAGCAATGACACAGAAACATGTAATCGGCCTTTGAAGCAATAATCTGCAGATGTGTTTGAATGATAATGTCATCAGAAATGTGGAAAAAATGAATTAATATTTGACATTTTTGAATAAAAGAAAATGGATGCTTCTTGGAGTTACTTATTTCTATATCTTCTATATCTTCATCAAAAGCCACTAGCTTCTTTGCACTAAAACGTTGCTGTCTGTGAGATATAATCCTCATGTAAAGATTTACATCCTCAGAGCTGAGACACAAATACGATCAAGGAGTGTGCTTTGTGTCACTGTGCAGGCTTCACACCTTAGTTGTGGAGCTGCACATCCTTCAGACTTTTGTGTGTTGAGCGTGTTATTATACATACACATTAGTCCAGAGGGTGTATGAGTGATATGAGCCGTATGTGTATGTGCATGAATTCTTAAGTAGTGTGTGTCCTGTGTCTGGAGAGTGGTTTTTCTGTCTGAGAGCTAAAGCCAGTGTTATTGGCCAGCAGCCCTCCAGCTCTCATCCTGTATGTACTGTATGTGTGTGTGTGTGTGTGTGTACATTCGCAGCAGCGGGACAGGCAGAGATTGCCACCACCTGAGGCTCAGCTGGGAGCCGCTGCACACAGAAGGGTGAGAAGAAAAGGAGAGATGCAGTATTGAAGAGACGGCAAGTGGAGGAGGTGAAGGAGGAGGACATAATTACATAGCAGAGCAGAGGCTCATCTCTGGGCACTCCAAAAGGCCCTGTTCCTCGGCTAAAGGCCACACACCCACCACACATCCATTACCTCCCCTGCCTCCTTTATGTCTTCATTTGAGAGAAAACAATCCATCAGGCAAAGGTCAGCACACCTTGCCTTTACCACATCAAGTAAACACACACATGAATTTAAGAAGAGGCGGCGCTGGAGGAAATTACAAACACGATTACACCCAACACAAAAACACACACCTCATATATATATATTTAAAAATCATTGTTTTTAATATAGCAACATGGTCTAAATGTCATTCTTTAGTGGATGATAAAAGTGCTGTACACCATGCAGCTGCACACAAATGTCTTCCTGTGGTTACCATGCCCAAAGATTTTTGAACTGCAAATATTTGCCAAGCCACATATTCATGAAATGCTGAAACCACTGTGCATCCATGAAAAAGATAAAGAGACTAATAAAAAAAAAAAAACAGCAGTGATTTTAAGGAAAGGTTTTTGAGAATTTGATAGTTCATGGGTATTACTTTGCCATTTTAAAACATTCCCAAATGGTTCAGGATCAAGTCAAATCAAATTCCTATATTCAAATGAATTATTACAGTATGAGCTACCATTCACACATTATCAGTGACATTGGCTAGTTTCCTGGTGCTTTTAGCTCCAGGGCCCTGTCAGCAGGGGCCCAGTCACCTTCAGGTTTTAGCCTTGGCTCTAGAAAAAACAAAAGACCCCTGACTGAGGGCCGCAGGCAACACACAGGTTCACAGGCAGATGTTAAAGCGCATTGTCGAGATGGACAAACTGTATTTCATCAATTATTCACTCACAATATCACACTTAATGCCTTCAGTAGTTCAAAACAGGAATAGTCTATGTGCAAATTGTGGCTCAAGCTATAGAGTAACACCTGCACAAAGGTTTAGTGAAATATTACAATATTGCATTACGTTGCATACACACTGTTCTTGACTTTTTTGTTAAGGCTGGTATATACGAAATTTGTTGGTTTTCTCAATGTGGTATGAACGAGAACAAACTCCCAAAGTTCTGGGCAGGACATTTCATACTTCACGAGAAACTGCTGCCTTTTTCACTAATTATTAGCCATTTGTGTATTTTTATATGCCTTACACAATGTATTATATAGATTTTTATTTCTTTCTCGCTGCCTCAACCAGCTGATCCTCAAACTATCCATTTCACAACCTTTCACGCCAGCAGAAAAACAAGAAAAACAACAAAAATAACATCTCTGCTTTCTGCATTAACCACCCACACTTCAAATTTCGGACCAATCACACAACAGTTGTCGACAACCACATTAGAGAAAAGTTCTGCACAGTTCTGTCAAGAACAAGCTGCGAGAACTCCCAAACCACAGCTGTGAGAAAATAACATCATTCCTTTCTCGCATCTCTGGGAGAGAGAACAAATTTCTCTGTTCTTGTTCTGTTCTGGCTTTAGTCTAAGAGGATGCATTATGCCATAAAAATGACAAAAAAGGTTAATTCTTTGAGCCTCTTTGACTTGAAAAGATGTCTTTCTATCTTTCAGGTAGAAGAAGAAAGAAACTCACTTTCCAATTGCCATTTAATTGAACTGTAGCACACCACAAAACGAATAAATCTATCTCCAAATGAAAGAAAGCAAAGGGAAAAGATTGTGTCATTTTTATTATGAATATCTGAAGCAATATTTTATTGTTATTAAAATCTTCTGGCCCATAGATGGAAGCTCATCTTCTCCTGTAGTGCTGTTTTAATATCTTTATAATTTAATATCCCCAGCAGAATTCATTTTTATCTCTGTTTGAAAGTGCCCCCCGCGACTTATACTCACTGACAACAGATGTAGCTGCAGTGCACTGAAACTTTGTAATAATAATCATTTCACAACAAGAATATAAAGGTAGCGCCACATTGTTGTGTGTATGGGTAATCATTCATATCTACGGCTGGATCTCTGTGGAAATTAACATAGTAGGAAAGAGTTTTTCATGATAGTTTTAAGCATACTATATAAAAAATTGCCCAAACAGAGGGAAGGTCAACAACCCGTTCGACATAATGGGATTTTAATTTAGTCTCAAGTAAATGTTGCAAATTTGCATTCCAATGGAGTAAGAACACAGTTTCAAATGAAGTGCTATTTGAACAGCAAACACTCAGCCTCAGGTATCTTACATTTAGAAGTAGAGACAGATGGAGCACATTTGGGTTTTACAGCAGCAGATATTCATTTTATTGGGACTGCATTTGGAGCGTACTGTCCTCTCTTCTCCTGGCTCCCACATACAAACTTATCAACTCAAAAGTCAAGATAGTCCCACTCATTACTCTGGAGAGCACTGATACTAACACAAAAACCCGTGGAGTTAGCTAGTGGACATACCACTTCTCCTGTGGAGCAGACAGTGTGTATCTCTGGCCAACTACATGTGCCTCCAGGTGCCTTATTAAGAGATGGGTGCCAAAGATGTTTCAGAGAGTGCGTTTTTATTATTTACAGGCTGGGACCATCTAAAAGATATCAATGCCAAATGTGAAACGAGCTTTGACTGCATATAGACCTGTTCAATACATGGAGCATATAATAACCACAGCTCAGTGTCGACGGCATCAACATATTGACCCACTGTCTGTTTCTATCACGCTCCCAAGTGTCAGGCAGACTGCACCAGAGTAGCTTTAGGAAACAGGAGCACTTTGGCTTCTACAGCTGCTTTGTTCTGATTAGTTTTTATATTACATCAAACTTTTCAATATTATGTCATAAAACTCCTTTCAGGGAAGAAAATTAAATTAAAAAAAATAACTCCCAGTGTGATCTGCTGTAGGAACTAACATTTATGGTTGCACTTAAATGTTATTAGATTTGATCATTTAGATTTTTGTGAATAATTGTGTGTTATCTCATAGTTAAAGCGGCACTGCTTAACTTTTAGAGCCGGTAGAGAGCAGACTCTCTGTGCAAACCCACAAGTTTGGAAGAAAAAACGTGTCTTCTGAAACGTAAGTGATTTTAGTGCATTTTTTGCAGCTCTGCCATGGTCCAGTGTATCAGCATTTCTGTACTTTGGAGGTTTCTGTCCATCTGAGGGTAATGTGCCAATGAGATAGGCATGATTCTACTGATCCTATGCCTAAGTACCATCAAAATAATTTTAAGAATATATATTTTTGGCTAAAAGTTATATGGTGCTCCTTTAAAGCATTACCTACAGTCGTCGGTGAGACAGAAGAAATCCACATAAGAGTGACCCTAATAATGTAGCCCCATTGGTAACAATATGTAACACAGAGACTGTCTCTTTCTCCAAGTATATACATTCACTTTTACAAAATACTGACCCCTTTAGGCTCTGCATTGCCTAAAATACATTTAGCTATATGGTGACATTTGGAATACTGCTGAACTGAGCCTTTATAAAAGAACTTGCATCTAGTTTTGACATTCTAAATGATCATTTAATTTAACCGAACAGCAGGGAAAGGATGCAGGATTGGTGAATTCATAAATGTCACAATTTTATTGCATGTAGTAGCATTTGGTTACGTTACCCCCATTCATAAAACTGAGAGTGGTTATGTCACCACTGCCCAATACCGTGCTTGGGTACACACTATGACGGTTCTTTCCTCCATGTGGTGAATACTCGGCAAGCTATCTCATTAGATCTCAAAACAGAGGCCTAAACAGCTCTGTGCGCTGACGGGCCAATAAGGTGCTCAGTCAAGCAGGCCCTTTGCCACTCAACTCACATCCCAGATGCCGCCCAACGCTGTCGGTCCATTAATGGAAGACAGCAGCATGTTCAGTGATTAGGCGGGGTAATGGTGAGTGACTGCCTCTGGAGTTTGTGGGGCGGTATCTGTGGAGCTATAATCCGGGTTTCAGCTGCATATTTTTCTGCAAAAAATATGAAAAGCTATGAGTGTCTACTTGAGCTGTGGCGAAGGCAGTGCTATGGATTACAGTGAGTGATGATTCATTGTCTGACATTTTGGCACTGCCAGTATGGATGTTCCTCGGGGACTGTGTTATAGCAGCAATGGTCACATAACCCATGTGGCAGTGAAATAAGACTCCTCTGAGCCTAGACTCACTCTAGATTCCACCAAGAGGAGGATGCTGTGACCTCATAAAACAATTCTATGGGGGACTTCAACAATGAGAATGACATGAATTAGATGGTTCAGATTACAACAGTTTTGGTGTTATATTTCATACCACAAAAAGAAGAAAACAAAAGTAAAAATAATAGATAAAATTCACAACTGCTTATATCCAGTTCTTGAGACTAAAGTAACAATACATTAAGTAAATGAATGCTAATAATATTTACATTGGAATAAGCTAAATGGTTTGCATCTTGCAGTGGGTTGAGTCATGTCTGTATCAGTGTGTGTTGTTTTGTATGATACTCAGTGGCGATATTGAGTGCGTACGCTAACAAATGCATTAATATAAATCAGTGGTTACTGTAACATTACATTTGGGAGAACTATGCTTCATCCTGTGCTCAAAAACGACAGGGAATAGCTCGAACAAACTTTTTCTTTCACACAACTATAAATTAAATTGTGAAATTACTAAATGATAAAGGCTGAATTATGACAATGCTACAAATGCAATCTCTGCAGTAAACACAGAAAAATGAAGTAATTTATTAAATGTATGTATTAAAGGGGAGAGAGGGATACCTGGATGACTTTAATATTTCATGAGAACCTCTTACAAACAATCTTTTTGATGCCAATGCTAAATGTATCCATTAATGCTAAAGACGATTGCTTTATATATCATTGTCTCTGTCACTTCTTTCTCCAAACTCTCAAAAGTACAGTGAAGCACACACTCTGTTTGTGTATACGTATTTGTTTTTCACCCAAATTGAAGCCTCTGGGCTGAGTAAATGTAGTCCCAATGCTTGGCAGATCAAGGGGGCAGAGCGTCACACCTGTCAATCACTACACTCCAAAAGATGAATGGTGCTGCAGTTGTGTCACACGGTGAAAAATGTAGCAATTTAGGGATAGTGCTGCCATGAGAATTAAAAAAAGCCATCTACTAAGATATTCTGTAAGATTAAATAAATATAATACATTTTTGTGTTATCTGATAATAGATTTACAGTACACCAGCCGCCACTGGTGATACTGTGTTACACTAATATACTGCAGACTTTTTGTATCCTTAAAATGAATTTTTCCTAACTCTTTATCCTAGCAGCACTGGTTTCATTTCTGTGATGTGTTGTTATCCAGGCCTTTGAGCTGTTCCCTCCTCAGAGATTGTGCCTTCTGTTCACTGGTACTGTTTGTTTCCCACTCCAGGCTCGACTATGGCCTGCCAACTCCATGTCCTCTGCTCCGCCCTCCATCCACCCCCCGTCCCTCGATCTCCTGCTGTAGCTCATCGAACTGGAAGAGGGCCCAGTGTGTCCAAGCTTAAATAATGTGCAGCTCTCTCTTGCATCCTCCTTTTGGAAAAACACGGCAGAATCCTTACCTGGAGATTGAAGAGACCTTTGAGTCTTTTCCACCCAGACAAACGCTGGCCCCATGTGCTGTTTTATTTACCAGCTCTCTGAATTATTCAGGACAATTTAGCTGTGCTTCAGTCAGTGGCAGAATATGACAAGCTACATTATAAGCAAGGATGCCCTGAAAAGCTGAATGAATAATACAAAGCAAGAGGAATTAATCTTTTTAAATAAACATTTGTGTGATTCATTTGGAGCATGCACTATGAGTTGAGAAAACAAAGGTCTTATATAGTGCATGTCCTCCAAAGCTATCACGTCTCGGACAAGGAGCTGTATTGTTTGGTCAGTGAAGAAACCAAAATGTGGAATGGCTCACTTATATATACTATACATGGTTTTATTATTTCTTTTTTTTAAAGCTGAGTGAAGAGCCCAAGATATATATATATATATTTATATATATATGGTATTAAAGATGTAGGTTTTAACAGGGGGCTCCACTTCTGCCAGCGGTTTTGTGGATACTGTGCATACTTTATTTTAATTACTTTATATTATTTATTTGAGACTATTTTTGGTAATACTTCTTCAAAAAAATCCTGTGTTGTAAATGATTGAACTGAGATATTCAGTTGTATGAGCGGGGAAAAATAAGCAAAATATAAAACTATTAGAAATTGACCATGGTTCCCTTCTCTCTGGTTAGAAATGCAGACATTGGGATTAAATACATAATTCAACATCTTCCATTATTTCAGGTAAAAGATGAATTCTTCATTGTGTGGCCTGAAGCTTTGAAACACAAGCCTCCCTCTCAGTCGGCTAAAACATGCTGCACGCTCCCGTTTGGTTAAAGCCCGTGTCCCTGGGAAGTAGTTAAAGAGGCAGCACTATCCATCTGTCACTCAGTGCAAAGTCTCCTCCGTGGTGATTGGGCCTTGATAAATATGTCATCAGCTGCCCATCCCGTCTTTTGCAGCCATCCAATTTATTTTGCTTGTAATTGATTAGTTGCTCTTCCGCACCATATGACTTTAATGTTACAGCTTAGGATTTGGCTCTGCGCTCTGTGAAACCACTATTCACTTTGCATTAACTCATAAACTTGTTGGGAACGGAAGTGCCACTGACCTCGTTTCTTCACTCCACTAGTTAAGTTTTACACCCACGCAGCACACAAATGCAAATGTGAGCACTGCCATCTTTATCGGTGACACCTTTTTTCCAACGAGCCTGAACTTGCTGTACACTTGAAGGGTCAATGGAACAGCGTGTCAGAGGAGAGCAAACACAGTGGGCTGCTAAAAATAGAGCCGGAGTCAACCTCACGGATTTTTTGTGGGTCACTGACTGGCTCTATCGATCTTTAGAAATTACAGCGAATACAAACACCTTTGCCAACACATGCAGACCTTAAACTAATGCCACATGGATAGCACCAGTCAAAATGGGCCAACAGTGTCATTTTTCCTGATTTAAAGCCTCTCCTTTGGATTGATTTATTCTGCACTACAAACAAATTTTCCACAAGCTGCCCAATAGCAATTCCCTCTGACTGTTTGGAGAGATCTCTTGCAATGGCACTTTCAAGGGTGAGCTGATAGCCGGGTAAAGCCAGGTAAAAGCATATATAAAGCACACAATCTGAGGGTGAAGGTGAGGCACCTAACAGCCCGACCTTGACTATATCGTACAGAATCATAATCCTGCAGATCGGTGTAAAAGTGCTGAGCTGGTGAAAAGCACAAAATACTCAGTGGTCCTTTGTGCCCGGGAGTAATAGGATTGACTGCACTGCATATATCAAAGTAATCTGAGAACTGAAAGAAATCTGATTGATGCAATCTTCTTAGGGTTCCTCTTAAGGTCGAGAGAACAGCCATTTTTCTAAAAATGGACTGAGATGGGTTTTGTGAGGTTCATTCCCATATTTCCCTCAAAAGATCCAAACTTTTCTTGCAAAATAAAATGCCCCCACAGAAGGGTTTCACCCCTTTGGTTTTAGTTAAAGGTACAGTACATTAATGAAAATCTCATTTACTCAATCTTGAGCAAATAAAGTAGTAGACGATTTAATTGATAAAACCCTTATGAGCGCCACAATCATCAGCCAACCATGAATAACAATTCTCTTTTCTCAGAATCCTCATGGTGTTTTTCTTCACAGGTTTCCAATAGCAGTCTACTGTAAGACACCATCTGTTTCAAAAGCCTCTCCGCTCTCTCACCCACCTGTCTTTGAAAGTAACTTTCATCCCTTTTGCTGAATAAATCTAACTCTCAGGGCTCCACAGACTCGCGCTTCATCTCGCGTTGGCAGGAGGCTGCATGTCCACTGGGTCCACCGCTGTGTGGATCCAGGCCACAGCCACCCACCAGCAGAACGACTCAAACCAACACTTACAAACTTGGATGTAACTCTGGAGATAAATTCTTTAAGAGTTTTATCTGAATAGAAGCGAACACTTCCAAAACCCATTTTAACATAGTCCTCATATTGTGAAATAAGGGAGGTGTAATAAAAACTGTTACCAAAGCAGCTGCTTTACTTAAAAAGCTGATGTTATGGCTTCATGTTGCACACACTGCAAAATGCACAAATGTTTAATGGTTCAGTAAAATGGCAATTACAGCAGTACACCAAATAAAGCATGGAAGACGAAAGGAATAGCAGAAATACAGGAAACGCATAATGAATGACAAGATGCCACAGGGTTACTTAATGGAAATGAAGTGAAGACAATGCCTGATGAGAACAGATTATTTGTTTGCGACAGGTATTATTGTATATCTTCAAATTAAATAAGTTTTCCACTGTTGTATGAAGGAAAAAGAAAGTTTTACATGGATGACTTAGCATATGCAAGCATTATTGCTTGCATATAAACTTGTGCTGCGTTGTGTGGTTTGCACTGCATCGTGTGTGCTTCACAGACATATCAGTTGAGCTGAAGGAGCTGTGACTCGTTGTTACCTTGGGTGCTGTTACCAATGTGCTATCTCCGCGCTTTATGTCTGATGCTAATGTAATTATAGAGGCACAAACTGAAAAGGGCAATTCAACCCCGAAGGCACATTGGCCTCATAACACCCCTATTAGATGTGTATCCGATGACATGGCATTGTGGGAGAGAGATTACGGAGAACGTCCTCATGTGACAGCTCTCGGCACAAGTACATGCAGCTGTTTATGTGGGGACAAGCTACATACAGCCAGGACTGGATGTGTTAAGGGCTGCTCGCTCAAACTTCTCTTGTCATAACATACGCAGACGATTATTCATTTTTGAGGTGCACAGTGCAAGAGTAGGTAATGCCTACGCACAGCAAGAACATACGCCCAAACTCAGGCCATTAGCAC
This sequence comes from Rhyacichthys aspro, assembly GCA_036850595.1. Classification (NCBI taxonomy): domain Eukaryota; kingdom Metazoa; phylum Chordata; class Actinopteri; order Gobiiformes; family Rhyacichthyidae; genus Rhyacichthys; species Rhyacichthys aspro. The sequence goes on along the minus strand of CM072150.1, from coordinate 8,321,540 downwards.
CTGGAATATGCCCCCTGCCATCTTTGGAGGTGGGCAACAGAAATTGAATGAGAAATCTTTGTCCATGGTTCACAAGATCAATTATATTAATAATACATTAAACAGACTGAATAATAAAAGGTTTAAATGAATCATGAAAAACATACTTGTGTTTCCTGTGAGCAATGCAATAAATAAGTCAGAGGCCTTTCATTTATTTTACACCACATCTTTTGACTGGTGTCTTAAGTCTATTTCTCCATACTGTTACCTCTGCTAAAGTGCTGCGGTTAGATTGTCAAAAGTCATATTAAAAGGTTTTTGCCTTTTTTCACAGTCTGCAGAGATAATTCATAATGCTTTCGCACACAGAAATAGAAAGAACTTTTCATTTTTACAGACTCCAACTATTTTAGCACATATCTCTCTTAAAGGAAAGTTTGAAGCAATGACTGCTGATTAACCTTCATTTTCATAATAAGTACAAGGCATACCCATGTGCTATATAAAATGGCTCCATGGAATGCAAATGAATCCCAACAGTGGCTCCGTCGTTCACCAAAACCACACCGGGCACTGACTCTTCCTGGGAGCAAAGACTCCAGCACGTCTGGGCTCTCTGGATCTAACAAAGCATGACTTTTATGAATTTGAATATGAAATCAGAAACTTGATGCAATAGGCACCATCGCAGAAAAACTAATCTGTGATATGTTCTTCTCGGTGTTTACAGGCTCCCTGCTTGAAGAGATTTCACTGTGTAACTTTGCAAATTAGCACAACTCCTACACACAGAAAGTGAAGAGATCAGGCTCGTGTCATCTGCTCCGTGTTTTCATCTTTAAACCATTTAAAGAGGCCAACAGTGTACACCGTGTTGCTGATATTTCATCACGTTCAACATGTTCTTCTACGAGCAGTTACAGAGAGTGACCCAGGGGATGCCTACAGCACAAAGCATTACATGTGTTAAATTCAGTGAGATCTATAATGAATAGCACAGCTGGGCTTTATGTTGTGACCCAGCTGTTGCTCTCACTATGAAAATGGAATGGTAACAAAGCCTTGTCATAGGCAGAGATAGACATCTCTAGAAATACTCTACATGCATTTAGATAAGATTATTAAAACAATTCAGTTTTAGTCATGTTGTGTGCTTTAAAAACTCTTGTCTGAGGCATGTGACAAACGGCCTTGAGAGTATCTTACTGATATTACAGTAGTTTTGCATCTCTTAAATTTCCCCTCTCCCACAGGCAAAGTATAATAAGAGTTTTGTGACAGACAGACAAACCTAGATAGATAATGATCTATTTACTCAACAGGAAATGGATCTTACTTTCGTTTCTTACTAATCTGTTAATGTCTCATCTTCTGTTGAGAATTGGCATATTGCATGACACTTTCTCTCAGTGGCGCCTTGGCAATCCATGATTCACTGTTGACTCATGCAACATGAGCTGTGAGGGTTATTCAACTGTTCCTGGATGCAGTATAGCAATGGAATGTGTTATATTTTCAGCTCATTAGCAAACATTGTCAAAGTGGCTGACAAAATCTTTTGAAACATCAAGAGGTCTTGTCCAGGAGGTTACGGAAAGTGGGCTGAAAAGATTTGTTTACTTTTACTTAGTTGGCCTACAGAAAAATATCTCCAATTTAGCAGAGGCAATTATAATGATCCAGGTGCAGCGCGTGTCTGTCCTTTTCCCAGTGGCTAAATATTGACTGTTGGGTAGCAGCAGATGGGCTGAGCGGTGAAGGCAGGCTGTGCTGGAAGGAATGAGTGAGTGTACGAGCGACATCTGGTCCTCCATGAGCCCAGTGGACCTGGTTGCTACATCAAGCTGCCTCATTAGAACTAGCTGGGGCTTTAGGAGCATTCTGCCACTCAAGCCACTGCTCTAGTGTTCGCCATCAAATCTCTCATTTGCCACTATGCCAAGACTGAAGCACCTCATAATGCGTTGTGTCGCCAAGTTTTGTACATTTTCACTTTTGCTGGCGCCACCTGGGTCACCTTTTCACACTTTAGGTGATTTCATTTTGTCCAGAAAGAATGCCAATCCAATAGCAATGCACAACATCCACATTTAACCTGGGCTCACAGCTGGCTTTGTCGAGGCTTCCTGGCAACTGGGACAGATATATAGAAGAACATTAAAAGTTTCTCAGTAGAGGTGAAAATTTCAACATGAAAAGAACAAGAGCCTTTTACAAGAGGCAATATGCTAAAAATCTAAACTTTATACTTTTTATTGTATTTATTCTAAAGTGAAAGGTTTTTTTAAGTTTTCAAAAAGGTCCAATAATCAAATCAATGGAAGTTGGCAGTATTTTACTTTATATTTTTGTGCATAATATAATTTTATGTAAAATTGACCATACATTGGTCTCCATAAACACTGCATGATGGCTGCTCCAATTCTTCTATTAATGAGAGAACAAGAATAAAATTAAGAATAAGTAAAATTGGCACTCCTCAATGCAGATATTTTACAGCAAATTGGACTGTTCTGCTGAGTTTATTAAAAACCAAAGGCTGAACATATTCATTACGTATTGGTGGAAACTGCCTTAAATTCAATCATTTTGGACTGCATGAATAAAAGATTGTGGTTGAGAGTATTTTGAAGTGAATTACAGGGATTTTAAGGTAGAGCTAGTGATTTTCTGTGCGAGGATAGAGTCATCAATTTATGTGATGAGTGGAGAGAGCTGGAGTCTTCCCTGTGCTCTGAGAGGTGGCTCCTCTCGGCTCCTCTCCTCAGGGTCGCAATCATCTGCGCACCATCTACTTATCACACTGGGCTGTTTGGATTACCACACTGTGCTTAATGGCATGCTGCCATTTGATGAATGCCACGATCCACAACACAGGCAGCGATGTCTGTCTCCACTGAGCGCCAGAGAAACCCATTTCCCTTTGTTTTAGCAATTTAACACAGCATTTACTGTCAATATTACTAGAAAACATGATTAATATTCCTTTAACAGAACTAAAAAAATTGTGAAACTATTGTAGTATTTTATAGATATAATATTTATAAAGCTTATTGTATATTGGAAATCATTGCATTGTGTTGCTGATATGTTCATTTATAATTTATAATGACTGAGCACTGAAAATATCTCTGTAAACTGTTTTTATGGCTTACTGAGCAATAACCATCAAGCAGTGACTGCCAAATATTTTGCACAAAAATTTAATTTAATTTCAAAGTAGGAGCCAATCAAATTTTAGCACACATCACCTGATGACTCCAATCCAAAATGAAAAACGCATCAAAATAAATTCTTTGCTTTTCATGTTGTATGACCAAGGACTCTGAAGGAAACCAGTACTGGTAGTGATGCTGTGAAATATATGGTTCAAGGCAGAATATGAGCCTTTGCACAGTCCACAGTCTTTGCCAAAACTGAAAGACACCTTAAGACATACAGTACACGCTCATACATGTCGTCATATTAACTCATTTTATACAACCTCTGTACTGGGCCATTCACCCAATCACCCACAAAATATCTAATACGACAAATCATTCTGAGAGTGATTTAACTTCCATATGATTTTAGAAAGAAAGGAGCACATATTTATTCCTTTATTTTCATGCTGAGCAGTTTGGCACCATTTGTGAAATGTGATGCCTATAACAATTAAGATAATTGTCCCTCGGAAGAACACAGACCACGCAGCACACACAAAAACATTATTTTGCTTCAAGTGAATAAGGGAAAATTCTAGGTTAATGCCCAAGCCTTAACATATTACCATCAGAGGAAAACACATGCTTGTCAACTCAGTGATATGGCCACTGGCTTTCAGTTTAATTCATTGCTGTCCCATGAGTTGCAGAAGACAGGCTCTGGGACTACTGCCTCAATGCACAGGGAGGTTCCGGGGCACTAAGATGCGTCTGGGCATTACATTAACAGAGAGAGGACTCTTGCCTGATGGAATATTGATAAAATGTTTTTTGTTTGCTGCACATTGCTCAGAGAGTTGACGGCTCGCTGCACTAAATCATAAAGCCCACTTGGGCGTAGGGCAGAGTCAATAACCAGTTCTTTTTCTATTCTGGGAATGCACTCAGATTCTGGGAGGTTGTCTACATCAGCAACAACGCTGTTAAAAGACTCACCAACTCTCAGAGCAGTTCCTCTGCTCTGGCTGTGTTATAGTCTGCTCTGCCTTGTTAACTTGTCAAACGGCTTGTCATGAAAAATAGTTCGGTTGGCATATATTCTGTCTATTTATAGCAGATGCAAATGTCCACAGAGCATGCTGTATTGTCTGAATATTCTCAGTCCAGGTGAGGAATCACTGACCAGATATTAACCTGCTGATTTATAACTTTGATGGAAATGCCCAATGTCTCTTTATCTTATCTCAAGAGGACAGTCCTGTATATTTTGCTGCTCTTCCAAAATAAAGTGATGCTACTGCTACTTTGACTCTTTCTATCTGCATTTGGCTTAAAAGACAGATACACACATCACAAAAAGGCAGTGATACTTTCTTCCAAAACCCAGTGATTTGACAGTTAGTGTAAATGCTTGTGGTTCTCTGTGAGGAGTAGTGACATGTATCTTTTGTGTGAATGAAATGTTTTTCTGTGCGTGGTGACAGGTGGATAGAGCATGCAGGAGCACGGGCAGGCTGTGCACCAGCAGCAGCAGCAGTGGCAGCTCTAGCACTGAGCCTGAGAGGCGGAGACAGGCTGCCAGGGGAGCTGATGGTGCCAAGAACTGTTGTATCATTACAATGCCTCTCTTTCCACTATAAATTATACACCGCATCTTGCAATCCTAACTTTTAACTCTGAGTCGGTTGCGTTCACCTGTCACGCACATTTAGGGCACTCTGCTTGAAAGAATATTCCATTGTGTGTGTCGTTTGCTGTTATTAAACTGAATCATTGCATTGCTAATTAGAGGGGGAAGTTGAGTGTGGGTCGGCATTCATTACCCATTATGCATATAACAAAGAGAGATATAAACAACCCCTTCACATGTTAGAAAGGCTGGTTGAGCCTGCAGATGCATGATATCATAACAGCAAAAGAGATGCGGTGCTAAATCACTTTGCAGCATCAGATGCAGAGTCATAAACAGATGATTACCTGACAGAAAGACCAAGATAATGCCTGTAATTGAGTTTGCATGTTCGCTTGTGGCCTGAGTGCTGTGTGGTGAGGCGGTATCTTGAGGGAGAAAGTCTGCGATGTGTTTATTTTTAGTGCACAATGAGCCTAATTGGTAAATTGGTCCAGTGATTGATTTACTATTGAGTGTGGTGTCGGTTGTCTTGACTCCACAGTGAGGGATGTCTTGAAATAGCAGAGATGACAGAGAAGAGAAAGGAGAGCCTTGCTTTATATCCTGAGTGCATGATTCTCCGATTAACAGCTCAGAGTCTCCCTAAGAGTCCAGCTCCACTACAAGCAATTAAAAGGCTAAAGCAGAGTCTGGCTGTCACCACGCTGAAACCAACTCTGCCTACAAAGAGAGGACTGTATTTCAGCTCAATGAGTACAATATGAGTTTTTTGTTTTTATCGTCTTTTGCTGTTTTTTTTTTTTTTCAATTCACCTTGTGGCTTACACACTTTGCATGTAAAAAATATGGGCCAGTGATTAAAATGTGTAACCTAAGAAAGCAGTTTATTTTCTGAAATAGTGTCACAGTATTAGGATGTGGTGAATTTTTTACTAAAAAGCAGGCAAGGTTGCTATGTTGTTCATTTTACAACATCTTTGTAAATGAAAATACCACTTTTCCCAATCCAGATGTTTAACTAAACTTGTCTGTGTCGTGTAACAGTTATCTTTAAAATGTAAATTCATGACAGTCGACTTATTCTTAATCTCCACTCAATTATGTTTAAAGTTTACACCCTCGCGGCCAGTAGCAGGGCTGAGATCCTTGTTTGGCTCAGTTTGTGATTTCACTTGCCTTCTATCCTTCTTCTCTTTCCTCCGGTGCAGTCTGGTTAAATACTTACATTTAAAAACTGTTTATGCCGGTCCCATTTTTTTGTTCCTTTGAGCATGTTGTTTCAACAAATGGGGTTATTTCTCTCTGTGGCAGAAAGGGGCTTATTACAAGTCTGATAGGTACAAATAAATCATGACTTTATGCATAACCATATTCCATGTTATGTGGGGGACTTAGCTCAAGGGCCTATCTGCTTCCTGGCTTCAGGTTTGAAATTCAATTACCTGCTGCCCTGGGTAGCTGCTCGCTAGAAGCAAATCATGGATCTGAGCTACAGTTTAATGGATTTGAAATATAATTTAGCTCTGGCTTGGCTCCTTAGAGACAGGTCACCATTACCTATAACCGCATTAGAGGTAATCAAAGATTCTCCTGAATTTGTTACGTTGGCTTCCAGCAAGGACCTCAAGTCGTCCATTTTTTCCCATGTGGATGCATTTAAAGGGCAAGTCCCATACACACATTCATCCTCAGTGTAAATCTAATGTAGATTTATTATGAAAAAGTTAACAATCATATTTGGGATGTGGAGTTTAAAGCACCCAGTTTCTCATAAATGGACAATTTGACTACAACAATTGCCAAAGAAGAGGATTGTAGCTTCTGCAGTCTAAGCACTAATACATAGCAACCTTGAATTAGAAACAAGCTTATTCAGTTTATTTATAGCATAAGCAGGAGATAACTATTACATATATTTGAAAAGCAACGTTGCATAACTTTCCTGAACAACCTGTTCCTGCAAATATTATTCTACAGTACTGTTACACCATGGCCACTCTTCACAGCATGCTTTTGGTTTAGATACTGGTAAAAAAGAACAGATGGAGACTAACCGGATTCAGATCTGTAACTTTTTGTTACAGATAACATGAAGAAATTAAATTCAGAGTAGATGTATTACTGTACAAAATGTGAGAGTGTTGGTGGAGAATCTTGATTGCCTACTGTCCATGAAAATAAATGCTTTTACTGCTGTGTTTATTTTCTTTGTTTGACATCTTTCAGACTTAACCTGCTTTACAAATCAGAATAGGATTTTTAACATGCACTACACGCAAAAAGGTAAAGATTTCTGTAAACATGATAACTGAACAATAGCATAGCAGCTTCCTAACAGTTTCTAATATGATCAAGCTCAGTCATACAGCATTTCTCTTCTGACACAATGCCAGATGCTGGTTAAGACTGATGTGACCCAGTAAATCCACTGTGGGACAAGCTACCTGCTGTTTCCGGCTCTAATTGCAGATTGTGGCTTATTGCTTGGCCTTTTCTTCCCGAGGAACTTTTCTTCAACAGACAGGCCTCTCCTTCACGCGACACCTGTTATTAATTCTCTCCTGTTTAATCAGAGACCTGGGAGGTAGCGGCCGCTCCTCCTGCTCTGAGCATGACAAATGAATTGCCAGGTTAGAAAAATGGACTCAAATTCATCCTCTCCTGGAATTTGTGTTCACTTCATGCATTGTTCTTCCCCAAGGATAATAGATAGCATGGGTTTTTTTTTAAAGTGCAGCACAGAATTCAAATAAATAGTTCATGTTGCTGAAAGTCTGGCACGTTTTTGGTTTGAAATAGCATATTGGAGTTAGCACAATGGCATCATTATAAATGGAAACAAGGAAATCTCCAAAGATAAGCCTGTCATAAAAATGTGTCTGAGAAAAATGTGATTAACACAAAGAACTGATAGGATGTGGCCTTTTAAGAACATTTAAAGCTTTCCCTGGCATATAAATAGGATCTGTTCTAATACGTGTTTAAACCCGTTTGGTTCAGTCCGACAGTGAAATGTCACTGCTGCTGTCTTTCATGCAAATACAATTGCTCCACTTTCACAAAAATTTCACATAATGCAGCATCTTTATTAAGGTGGCTTTCACACCTGCACTTTTTGGTTTGGACGTTTGGACTTTCCTGTTGCCTTTAAACCAAATCTTCAGGTGTGAAAGAGCCCCGTAGGTCAGTCAAAAATAGGTGGCTTCAGTCCAGACAAATGATAGTGGAGGAGGGAAACGAGGAAAATTGATATTGGTGGGGTTTTAAAACACATAAATTGCTATTTGTTTTGTTTGACTCTATTTTTCTTACTATGCAACAGCTGATGCCTCGTGTGAAGCCGTTTCCTAAAGATCGTTAAATCATTCATCAAACTGTGTGATCTGTAAACGGTGCATTTTAAGTTTTAGCTGTCTGTATTAATTCTATATTAAGATGTCTCTATAGGCCCTACTCCAGTCTGATTTTCCAAACTGTATTTCTCCAGTTCAACTGTATAAGCTGAAGAGACACATTCACCACAGTAAAAGCCATGTTTCTGTAGTGTGAACCCACCAAAAGTTACCGAACCAAATGAATACTGCTAAGAATTTGTGAGTTCTTACTGTTGACCTTGGTGCAGAATTCAGGTGTGAAAACGGCCTAAGAGTTGTCAGATTATTTCCATGATGTTAAAATGAGATTGAAGGGAGGCATGTGATTTTTGTATTATTTGTATTGTATGTGAAAGAAGAACTTTTAATCACCTAATACCAAATTGCAGTAGTAATCATCTGTGAAAAAATCTGACATCTTAAGACATCATCTAGTCTTTATCATCAAGGATTTTAATTGTGTTTTTTGTTAGTAGCTTTCAACACAAGTCCAAGAGAATGCACTGTGTCTAACTTGATCAACTATTTAAGTAAATTTATGAATATGTTGGTACCATAGCAGAATGATACAAAAAAAAAGTGAAAAAAAAAAAGTATAAGATTAAAACTATAGCCTAGTTGTTTATATGAATCAACCAGTCTGGGGGGCAGCAGAAGGAGCAGGAAAGAGAAGCAAGTGGGCCTGGACTAAACCCCAGCAACAGCCCAGGTAACAAGGCTTGGACCCAAGACACAAGCCCAAAACAGAGCACTTAAAAGAAAAAAGAGAAATAACTGCATAATGCCCCAAACTGAACCATACTCACTTTGTGGAGTTGGGGCTTTAAATTGTATTGTTTTGACTTCCAGTCCTTTTTAGCCAAAGCATGTGTCTAAGCTTACACAAGTGGCTAAAGAAATGTCTCAAAGAAATAAAAAGAAAGTTTTCTAGGGCGCAAAAGTATTTACTCAGCATTGCGTCATCTAAAAAGAGCAGAGGTATACTAAATCCATAGCTGCTCTTTTAAGTGTTGGAGAAGGGAAGACATGTTTTTGCCTTGTCAACTGGCATTGGATGCGGGGCAGGAAGAGGTGACCTTGCCCTAGCAGCGCTCTGATGGGCCCAGTCATCTTTGCCCTGCTCTACGCTGTCTGCCGCGGCTCTTAGAAATGATCTTAGCCACAGCAGGATTCCTTACTTTTGAGTGAATATTTACTTTGGTACAAAATGTAAATCTATGACAGTTAGAAGCACTTAGGTCAACTTTATTTACTCTTGGAAAGATTCTCTTTGAGTGAGTTTTTCCGGGTAATTTAACCCCATTTTGAAAGAATAACACTTTTGAAATGCATTGGAAAATTTGCCTAAACATTCATTTCCAGAAGTGACAGTCTTTCATGTGTGAACTGGTGCCAGTGTGACATTCTGGGACAATCTTCTATGTTATCAAAATTAATGTCTTAAATTCAACTTGGACAACGTCATACAACAATTTACTTTTACTTGTGCACTATTTAGTACTTCCTCTGCAACACATGAATAAAGTGATTTCGATTGACAATGAAGGTCGATAAGGACAGTGTGTTCTGAATCCTATGTGCATTATGTTGTTTTTATTTGGCACAGACTACACTGTGGAATAATGACGGCTTTGTGCTGAATTTCAGGTGTGCATTTGACATACTATATGAGCAGAAATAAAACCTTTGGATGACTGCAGTGTCTTTGAAAGTAACAGATACAAGACACAGTGCTGCAGACATCAGATTTTGGTATGTGTTTCAAAAATCAAACCCTGACAAGTAGCTGTCTCCCTGTGCTGTGCTGCACTTAGGGGGCAGCAGTTTGGGTGAATTGGATTTCTCAGCTCTCTGGAAGCAGTCTTTGAAGTGACATAGTGACCGTGAGAGGCAGTCATCAGGTGTAAGAATGAAGTGAACCTCTTGGAAAGTGCAGCTCTAAAGGTCTCAGCTGAAAGTCTGGAATAACGCTGGGTAATTCCAACATGGCAGCCCACAGAAGGCACGAACCAATTCTGTTGATTCTTTAATTTCTTAATTGTATTATTTCCAAATGTTAGGCCTTTTTCTGCTAAACATGGAGTTTGACTTTAATTTTAAGGCTTTAACACTTGAAATCAGACTTGTATTTTAGTAAAAGGTGTAGCATATGAGGCTGCAGCTTTGATAGGAGTCAAGGTTGGAAAGTTTTACTAAAACTATACGCAGCCAAAGTGATATTTTATTTAAACTGGGAGCCAAAAGTTGGTAAAATAATGTAGGAAGTCAATGTTCAGTCTTCAAAGAACTTCAAAGACTGCTCTTCTGTCAAGGGTGTATATGTTATGTGAGTGGTCGGGCTGTTTTTGCTGCCTCTGCTCAAGTTTGTGGCTAATCACAATGGATCAGTGGGCTGGTGAGCATATACCAGTTGTGTGCGCCTGTCTAACCTCTGGCTGTTTGATCACCGTAGGAGGACAGCACTGAGTAGGAGAAAAAAAAAAAACTCCACAGGGCTATAAACAAATAATTATGGAAAAAAATGCAACTCTAAAAATGCTGAGGAGGTTTTCAAAAGTCAAAGAAATCATGAGTAAATGTGTGTTGTGTAATCTGTGGCTATGCAGATCTGTAGCTGTGACACATTTTAAACCCCTATGAGTTACCTTGACAGCCATATAAATAAGTGTAGTACAAAAAAGTAGAAGGTATATCATTTGGGCTGTAGAACTCCAAGTCTGGACAAGTAAAAAGTCTACATTGCGTAGTGAACAGCTTCCAATGGGAGATTTGTTGAATGACGCAGCTCCACAAATGGCAAAGCAGGATTACGAATATAGATTTGACAGTGTGGAAGCAAAGCAATAAGGAGGACAGAGACAGAGAACTGACATTTACCAATAAAGGCACAGGGAGTTATTAGTCCTTGTCAGAGAATGAAGAGAGGTTTGGAGAACAACATCCTTGAGACTTACATATGATCTTGGGTCATCCAATTATGGTCAGACAGGATATTTTTGTTAAATTCATAAAACTGTCAAATGTGAAACCATCTGGCCAACTCTGATCACAAAGGTACCGTCAGTAGGACATTAATGTTTAATATGCTATATCTTATTGTCTCTTCTCATCACATCCTTCTATTTGAAACACATATAAATCAATTCCAAAGATTAGCTTTCATTAAAAACCTTGCAAGGATGGTAGTTTGTCATCAGATATCAACCTCACAATAGCACTGTACTTTGATTCACTTGTCTATCAGCGGTCTGTGCCTGAGCCCACAAATGGATGCAAAAGCCCATATGTGTGCAGACAGTAGCTTCTCACACACACATTGATACCAGTGTGACTGATTCATTGCATTAGCATGGGCCTGGTTCTCTTGGGTTGGGTAGGAGCAGGATTAGATTCCAGTTTGGCTGTGTGGCTCCACGCTGTGGGCAGCTGACCCTGATATGTCTCCACAGAGAAGCAGCGTGGGCCCATGTGATCGAGACAGGCTCATGGTATGGGGTTAAATTTATGTGGGAGGACTGCTCTAGATGGAAGAATAAACTAGGAGCCGAGCACGCGGGCAGTGATGCCAGTCCATCTCCTCAAAGTGGTGGTAACAAACAAGCCGGACACTTCGTGTTACAAGAGCCATCCTGACAACACAATGGCAGCTGCTGTGTCAAGTTGCTACCCCGTGAAAATTGAAGACAGAATGGAGAATGTAAAAAACAAGCTGTGGGTTGGGGAAATTTAACAGAATATCATGAGTAGAGGCAAACAGGAGTTAAGATGGAAGACTTTATAAGCAATGAAATATAATTCAGCAATGAAATCAAATTCACTTTCATGTGTGAAATAATTATACTACTGCTATATGTTCCTTTGAAACAACCAAATGCTAAAAATACTTTGACTAAAATGCTCCTTTGAAATAAACATCTTACTATGAACTTCTGAAACTTTAGGTACAATAAATGTTTGAGTTTTTGTATCCTTCAGAAATCACATCCAGACAGAGAGATTCAGTGAAGTAATGTGTCTTGACTCCTGTAAAGATCTAAATATCTCTGCTCTTCACAGACTTGGATACACAGGATATTCTTGGTTGGAATGTTGTGAACAGCTTAGTGAAAAGAGCCGATGAAAAGCAGCAGTGAAGTGAACGTGTGTGTTAAGGTGCGCCTGTTTGCACTGTGATGGTTTGGGAATTCAGATTTAGGTCTCGATCGGCATCATCAGACCAAATTAATGAAACATCTGTGAAAGGAGGAGTGCACATCAACACGTGATGCACACACCGGTACTCAGCCCTCTTCAAATCAGATTACAAGCCAGGATTTGAGCACAAAAATAGGACAAGATCCAATTAAATAGAAATGTGGATTACTGTTGTGAGGAATAAATAAGTCTTTTATTGATTCAGAGAGATGAGATTTTCGGACAGTTGTGATTCCAGACCATTAGTGATGAGGAGTTGTTGCTGAAGTTGATAACATGATTTTTATTTAAATTCAATTTATACAGTCAATAAATAATAAATGAATGAAAACAGGGCACACAACTGGCTTTTTAAATTCAAGCAAAGAACACCTGTAATGTTGACAAGATAATCCCAGCACGACGTTGGAGAGATGTTTGAGTGAATGATATGCTTCATATAAAAAAGGCTGTCAGAAGAGCATTCTTTTAATGTTTATAATTTTTCCACTTCTAAGGTTACTTTTATGTTGCAGATTCATTACACACATTGTACAACCTCCTCAAAATAGAAAACAATTCATGAAATGTCCTCCTCCTACAAGCCAATTCCTCCAGGGGAAAAACAATAGCCTTGATATCTTCAAACAAATGCAAGTATGCAAGCTCTGCTGAAATGTTTTCTGCTGTGCTGCACTGTGCATAGGGATGTACTTTGCATATCTATTATATGCTTCCTCTGTGAACAAGCAACCTTGTGGAACTCATCCCAAATATGCTTTATATTTCTTTTGAAACCAATATTCAGCTCATTGCCGTTTCCAAGTGTGCCAAAAACAACTGTCTACAGGCAGCACAGCCATGGGGCTGTTGCTCTCGTACAAAGCAGAGCAGTATGACTTCGTGCATTACTTTACACAGCAGGAAGATAATATAATTGAGGGCTTTACTAGGAATTGTTATCTTTTCTTACAAGTAATAACTGTCATGGTGGGATGGAGAATGTTAAAGTGTACTCTTGGTTTAACTGTTCATGTGATTTAGTCAACACAAGCCCTGTGATGCATGTATTGATATATTATTATTCATGCACTAAATATATTTCATCATTGCATGAAGGAGGGGAGGTAGCTCTTACCTGCCAGGTGTCAGGGTCACAACAAGGTGATTGGTCCGGCACAAAAAGAAACAAAAAGAGAGAACAAATTAAAGGCAAGTTTGGTGACAAACTGAAGAACCAACATAAAATGCACTTTAAAACAAATGTATCCAACTATCATTAAAACAACTATTTCAATTGAAATAAAAAAGTGCAAATATTTAAGTCACTTAAGTCAATGTGAATGCACATTTGACCTAATTAATGATCCTAAACAGCTTTGTCTCATACAGTTATAGGTAAGTGTGTTCATGTGTGCCTCTGTGAAGACGGGTTTGCACAGAACAAGAGAAGTGCATTAGAAGGACAGGACATGCTCAGAGCAACTCAACCCCTGTCTCAGTGAAAACAGAGAAACCTCCAGGGTCCATTCAACACAATCTCATGACAATCCCTCAAGACGCTTTTTCCCCCTCTCTTCTATAAAAATGACTTTTCATCCTCTACTTGCTAATTAATGCGAGGTGCAAAGCCTGCGGTCTCAGCCGTAGGGGCCCGGGTCTCTGTGCTCTTGCCCCCAGCCTTTAGCCTGGGGCCACACTGAGGTCAGGCCACACTCCACCTTCACTAGCAGCACTGTCCGGCCGAGCTCACAGGCCTATAGCCCACGGCAACACAGCCAACAATCAGTGAGAGCAGCACTGAGAGGTTTAGGCAGAGAGTATGGGATTAATGAATTATTCCTAAATTGGTTATTGTAGAAATACATTTGGACTGCTGCTTCTTAACCAAGTGTAGGTTAATTAATTATACAGTGCTACTAAATAAAACATTAGAGGAATTATATTATATTTTATTAAGTGTTGACCTTGGCAATTAATCTACATTTAATATGACTGGCCTGTTGAATAAGGACAGTGAAACTATAAATGTGTCTATTATTATCTTCTGTCACTTTAATCTTTAAAACACGAAACACACTCATTTTTTTTTTTTGCCAAGTTGACAGCAATGAGAACAAAGCCAAAGGGTAGAATTTATTTTAAGAATGTTTTCAGGCTACAGTCAGCTACTGAAGTAAGACAGCAGAGATGTTTTTGCTCATTACTGTTGCCTTTAATAACCTGCTACATGCTTAAGACGACCACATTTGCAGTTTTACCATGATTTAATGTCAAAATGACATTGCTATAGGTTTATGTGAATACTTATTTCACAGGAAGGTGTGGCTAGAGCATATTTCATAAAGAATGTGATCCAGTGTCATCTTGTCATCTAGAAATACAACCATTATGCATTCATAGGAATACATTTGCATGTATTGTAAAAGTGTTCCAAAGACTTCCTGGCCAATGTGATTGTGGCTTTAAAAGAAGCTCTGATGGAGTTTGGGACTGAAAACCCTAATGATGTTGATACGATGTTGATCACAGAGCAGTGCCCCAAATAGAAATGCAAACCCATTTCACAGAAAAGTGCGAGTTATGACACACTATGGCAGCTGTAATAAAGGTGTCCATCAAACTGCAATATCACACCTCGTATTAAAGACTGACTACACCGGCATTAAAATGACCTGTGATCGCTGTGAGATCCAGCTCTGTAATTATGTCAGTGCAAAAAGGGGCATGCTTTGGATTACATGTATAATGTATGTCAGCTGTATTAAGCAAACTAGAACTTTACTGTTCTCTTTTAGCAAGGTAAATTCAGCAATAATGGCTTGATTCTTCCGGACACTATACATCTTACGGTACTGTCTGGATAGGCCAAACAAGAGGGCCAGACAACTCCCCAAAAAGAAAAACTGACCATGTTAAATAGCACATAGCTCATTCCCCACCCTTCCTTACAGACTCTTCACTCGTTTTTAGTGCTGTGTATTACTTTTTTCCGTGTGTTTTTAGCTAAAATGAGCAAAAAACAGTTATCTCTGAAGATAAGAGGGAGAGGGCCAATGATGACGGCCAGAAGACAAGACTGCTGAAAAAAAGGAAGCAGCATTTAAAAGAAAATACTACTGGTCCTAATAAAATTACGAGTTTGCTCAGTCTGCTCAGTGTCATATGCAGCTGCTCTGATGTTGCTGTAAAGCCATCAAAACTGCTTCTCGACATAGAAACCGCACAACTAACATTAAAGATAAACATTTTGGATTAAAGTCAAAACAGAAGACGCAGAGATCAAAAGAGACAAAAACATAAAAAAACTTGCTTCAGTTTCCAACTTCTTATCTTTGTGAGCGGGGTTTTCTGCCTCAACAACAACTAATGAGATTATGGAGTATCATGGACATTAAGAACATACTTCAAGAGTCATTGTCTCCCAGGGGTCCTACTTACGCTACATCATGGTGAGTTTTGTTACATTTACATTATAACAACTGTAGTAATTAAATTAATGTTGAATCTGTTGCCTATAATTTGCATGTTCTCCTAAAAGAAATCTAAAATATCTAACGCAAGTCCCTTCCCCAAAACTACACACTGGTCAAAAAAAACAAAAAAACAAAACATGTATATGTATATGATATGCACGTAACTGGTGAAAAAAAGGTTCAAAAGGTCACACAGCTCCATACGTACATTTACAGAAATGTTGCTTCTCAAAGTCAAGCTCTTGGGGGAGATTTCAGAAGACCAGCCACACGGACAGGTATATAGAACCACATTAAGTGACATTAAAATACATAAAGATGTGAGATAAATTCTGCCAGATTCCTGATAGTACTGACCAGTAACAAGCAAGAAACCATCTATGAGGTGACTTTTATAGAGGGATATTAAGATACAATTCACAAACGTTGGACTGGCCTTAACTTTTAATTTTGTATTAAACTTTGCTTTTGTTTTAAAGAAATAATATGGAAGATGTTCAGTAATGCTCAGAGACGGGACACCCAAATGTTTGTTTACTTTGTACTAACCAACAACACATATTGCCTTTAAAATCCATACCTCACTTAATTGATGACTTGGGCTTTCTGAGCAAGAAAATGGATACCAGTAAATGTGAGAATAATAATGAAATTCACCCACATCACCATGGTTTCAGCTCCCTTTCTTTTTACTAAATTAAACATTTTCTCACCCTTTACAGGAAGTGTTTTGCTGTTCATTGAGGATCATAACTTCTACATAGACTGTTTTTTTACCACCCAGCTGTAACTTGGGAGAAGCTTAACAATTCAACTGGGAAGGTCAGAAGTGGAGCTCATTACGTGAGTGCTGTCTGGCTTTAGATCTGTCAGCAAAAATAATTAGGTGTTATATTACTGAGTGTCATATCTTGTGAAAGAGCGAAGCCATCCAGTTGGGATCGATTGCACTCACTTCACATGGAAGAAAGTAATAAACATAATTATGCTTTTTGCTGCTTTTTGAAGGGAAGCCACACAGTGTGACTGAACGGGTTGTGTCTGCGCTCTCGAGCAGAACGCCTTGCCAATTACCACACATCATAGTCAGCTGGTTTTCTTCCTCCTTTAATAGGACTCCAAACTCTCCTCCCTGCCTTTGCTTAGCATCACTGAGCACGGCCTATTCAACATTTCCATCTAATGTCATGCTCATTAAAATATAAATTGGTTTATGATTTCTACCTGCAACTTTGCATCTAGGAAAACTGATAATGACTTGGCCAGAGGCAGTGAAGATATCCAGCGGTGATCACCACATTGCAGCCGTTCTGTCATTATTTCTGATTCCTGACTGATCTGATATAATGACATTTGGACAGAGCTGATCTAAACTCACTGTACTTCTGTTGTAAAATGAGCCCTGATCAAAGTTATTATTTCAAATTAATGTCTGTCCAGGTTTTGTGCTTTGTGCCATCAATTCAATCTTACATCCCTTTTCTGGGGTTGATATTGTGTCACAGAACAGAAGAACTCTCCAGCTTTGTCTTGAGTCTTTTACTTGAATTTCTCCTCTTGGCATTTCTTGGCTCTTCTTTATAATATGATTGATTGTGCTCTTGAGACCAAGAACATTGGAGAGGTTTTTCAAACGTAGTGCCAACCATTTCGCTGGCTTGGAGATCCTGAACTCATTTAAACCAATATGCTTCAAGTCATTACTGTAAATTAGTGACCATGGCATGGATTTACATTATATTCACAAGAATTACTGCATTAGTTTTCTGCAAAGTTGCCATGACACAAAAGAAACACATAACAACAAGGATCAGATGTCACTTTCAGAGCAAAGAATGTTAAAGTGACAGATAGTTATGGAAAATGTGTAAAAAGACAAAAGAGTATTAAACAGCCAAAACAAATCTCATTTGTGGCGGTGATTCACAGTTCTTTAGTGTGGTTCAATGTCAATCACAGTGAAGCATAGCTACAAATCAGAGGACAGACATTATAAGCCCTTAGTCGTCTTCCTGTGTGAACAGCCAATATGTGACAAGATATGGTGATCCCTGACACATAAACAGATCTATTTCTATTAAAGCATGATTGATTTCAATATCCGGCCACACACACACACACACACACACACACACTAACTAAAAGGGATTTGAATTCATTGTGCACCCCTACATTGCATCAAATGACTCTTGAAATTTGTAACACAGGCAGAAAGTATATTTTGTCCTCTCTCTGCATAAACATTGTAAATTTGCCAAAGATGTAACAGTAGCACAGTGGAAATTAACCATCACCACACTGATTAAAAAACAGTAGCTCAGTCGACCCTTTATTTTAACACCAATTGTATTTTAAGGAGCGTTTTTACACAAAGTAACAGCTGCACACTTCCTGTTGCTGCGAAGGAGAAGGTTGAGTGCACTAAAAAGAGAGTTTGTGCACAGCAATCGAACTTCAGCGAGATTGTATTTTGACCACTGTGTCACTCTGTGATGAATACCTGTGCAGCCAAAAGAGGCAATGTGTCCAGGAGTAAGCCAGGCAACACTGAAAAACATATAGTGTTGATACTTTCCATTTGTAACGAAACACAAGGTTTTCATTTGAAACTTGGGAGGAAAGTCCGGTCATAAGACTGTATTGACTGTTTGTGAGCTAAAAACAACAGCACACATCCAACCTGCTGCATTTAGTGTGACTTACCCATCAATATAACAAATGGATTTTGATGTGTTTGTGTGATGTGTGAAACTGCTCTTTGTTGGATAGATATTTGTGCAGGAGCAACATTTAAACATGTAAACAAAGTAATACAATATGTTTAGCAATTTCCACATTTGCAGGAAAAGAAGGCAGTGTATGTAAGTTTCGAAGAGCATTTAGCCAGACTACAGCTCTCACCCACCATTAATAAACAGGTCTTTACACTTCTGCACAGTACAAAAAGCACATAACTCTGTAAGGGTCTTTATTTTATCTGTCATTCATCTCATGAGTCAATGACAATATAAGGATTTGTTCTGCTCATGAATGTACAATGTTGTGTGTGTGGTGTTTGTTGTCTTGGCAACGCACAGATAAAATCAGTATCTTCTACATGAAAAAAAAAACAAAAAAAAAAACATTGAATAGACCCTTTCAAAGCAACGGAAGTACTGAACCTTTCCATTAATTGTTACGAGTTAGCAAACTAAAACCAGTCAAATGCAATATTTTCATTTATTACTTGCAATATTTGGTGGGTAATACTAATTTTGCCATTGATGACTATACATTAATGTACAAAAACATAAAAAAAATCATGGTCAATATCATTAAAGCAAATAAACAGGTTAAACACAAAAGCTTATAGACGTATAGGCACTTAAATAGAGAATTAGTTAGAATAATAAAAGAAGTAGAATAGTAAAAACTGTGATTTCAACCACTATAGTCTATACTGTCTCCTATTATGAGCTTGGTGTACTACTATAGCATATAGAGGAAAAACAGCTGGAAGTATAATAAGGTCCATCAGAGCGAAAGAAAGTTTGTTGCAATGAAATGAGTTGCATAAAACAAGCAAAGTGAAGCCTTTAAAGCAGATTGAACAAGATGCCATGAAAAGACTGACCAGAAGAGACAAACAAGACAACATTTCATGGCTGTGTGCTGGAATTAATGATATTGCTTGTGTTTTCTTCTGTTTTTATTTGAAAAGCCTGTCATAAAATAAACAAGGCTTCTAGCTGCGCCTCATAAACCTTCCCCGCGGTGATGGCAGATCTTTTGACAGAAACGGACAATCAAAGTAGCAACGGGTCAGTGTGGGGGATGTTCCAGGAGTGTGAGTTATAGCTGAGTTCAGAGTGTTATTTTAATGGGGCTCCAAGCAGAGGCTGTAAAACCCTGTTGGATCTGCTGGCACCATTCACATATATCGCTTAGTTCTATGAGCTACGTGAAGCGGGAGGCACCTCTGTTACATAGTGTCAGGAGACTTTTTATGTTGAATCCAGATTATGTCTTCAAGGTCTGTTACAAGTGAAACTGGTGGCTTATTCAGCTCCGTAGCACTGTTAAAGGCACATGACCAGACTGTCCTGTATGGACTGTTTTTTTTGTCCGTATAAGGCTTGTGACTACAGTTGATCTGTCAAAACAAGGGTGACCATACATCTCAATTTAACTGGAACAGTACCAATTTTGCCCTTTTTCTGCCCAGAATGTTCCTATTTTTTGCCCATTCATAGAAACAAACAAGAGACTAAATTAACCCAGCTCAACTTATGTTGACATATATTATCACACTGAC
Source organism: Rhyacichthys aspro (assembly GCA_036850595.1). NCBI lineage: Eukaryota > Metazoa > Chordata > Actinopteri > Gobiiformes > Rhyacichthyidae > Rhyacichthys > Rhyacichthys aspro. Next base: position 8,301,465 of record CM072150.1, on the reverse strand, counting down.
AGATCCAAACAACCAACTGCACCACAGTAACCAGTGATGACTGCCCAGGCATGGCTCTGACAGTGCTGTCACAAAAGGTAGTTTAGGTCAGTTTTTATGATGTAACCTACAATTTAAAAGCAGCACAGTTTTGTCCCAACTTTGACTGTGCTCTGCAAGAGAGGAAAGAAAGTGGTGGATGGGACACCTATTGACAAATTAGAAAAACTGAAGTGTGATTTTTTGATGAAAGAAGCATTAAAAAAGCATTGTGGATGTATTTAAAACACTAGAGATTAACATTATGTAAATCAGAGAAGTGACGGGAGTGCAACAACAGTACATTTAGCTCCTCGGAAAGCTATTGTAATGTAGTGCATGTGGTTGATTTGTAGTTTGTTTACAGGCCTGCAATGAAAAATGATTCATTTAAATAAACTATTGACCACTGCACTTTGAAAACATTATCTGACAGATAGTTGATGTAATAAAAATACCAAATGTAAACCAATAATGATAATATCGGCTGGTCTCAGTATTCAGAGGTTGGCATGATGTCTTTATCAGAATATAATGTGCTTCATGTTTATTCCGCCCAATGCTGAAGCCAGTTTGATAGTAAATTCATCACATGCATTCACAAGCTGGCTCTTCAGCAGCAACACTGAATCATGCTAAAAGAGAAACAGTTGGTAGTAAACACAACTCATGGCATGACTGACTACTCAGCCCTAACAGCAGGTATATACAATGAATAGAATACACTTAATAATATAGTTCTTATTAAATGTCTTCATACCCATCAACCTGTTTTTCACAATGACAGATGCAGCGTGTAATTAGTGTCTACCACAGAGTAAAGAATATTACAGCACTCTATTATAGTACACACAAGTCTGTAAGTGTGTCAATCCACTCAATAGCTGTTAAAGTAATAGACAAGTAAATGAGTGAGGGGCTACTCCTGAGTCATTGGACATGCAAATTAAATAAGAAGTAATAGCTACCGACACTAAAATTCACAAGAGATCACGATCTGCAATTCCATGATAGTAATAGAACCAACACCAGAACATACAGTGCTATTAGCGTGTGGATGGACTATAATTCAAAATGATTTCCCCAGTGGTTTTTTCCTCTTGCATCACTCATTGAAAAAAAAGCATTTGGATTTAGTAAAGAAGAAGTCATGGATTGTGACAAGTCTCCCTAATGATCTACATTTGCCTGGTCTTTCATTCCTCCATCATATAAAAACTAACACTAGTAGTACTTACATAATGAGCATTTCACATAAAACTATTAAACACAGCGCCTTCCACAGATCTGAGTGTGTGTCGGTGTTTGTGCCACCTGACCCTGTGAAGCACAAGTTTACATCTGCCGCTCTTAATCAAATGTCTTGAGGCACCTTGAAAAGTCCAATGTGTTCTCACATTGTGCTTACACAACTCTCTCAGGTGCATATGTGAACACCAAGAGTATCCCTGTCACCATAGAAACCACTCACTGCTGACAAAAATGATATTTAGAGCAGTGAAGGCAATGGGCTGATGTCTGCATGTCACATTAAGGATTAATGATTCATAGACAAAACAATCAGACATATTTTATTTATAAACCATGCCTCTATTTAAGGAACAGTTGTTATTTGTTCCAATTGACAGGGTAAATGATCCAAAGCATGAGTGCACCACATCCACTGTGGTCTCGGGTCACCCTGTGGTTTCCTAAATTTCTGAAGCCTGCCTCATACTTATTCCTTACTGCTTCTCAGCTGCATCAACAACAAAAAGGGAGTTCAAGCTGAGGAGAGAGCAAAGAACAGCCACGGCTTTGTCTGAGTAGTAGTCTCAGTCGTCTTTTTTATAAGGAAATGGATGCAAATGGAATTGGCAAAGTAAACTCAACACTCCTCTGGCTAAGTAATGTGAAAGCATGAGAATACATTAGCTCATCATTACAGCTGTAAAGAGTATATGGCAGAAAACATGTGCATGTTGTGGGTGTGTTTGTTTACGTTACTTGCCACTTCCATGTATATTTTTTTTTCATTTATTGGATAAAGCCGATGCATATGCAGAAAAGAAATTCTACACTATACTCAGAAACTAACACTAGTCACAGATTAGTAGAGTAGAGCAAGCTCAGGCAATGTCCACGTACACAGGTATTTCTTTAAACAGATATTTTCCAAAGATAATTTTCCAAAATATCTTTATCCACATCAAACAATACAAGCTGTAACAAGTTTGCCAGATCAAGAGGTGACAATAAACTAAAGAAGAGAACAACATGATGATTAATTAATGTTATTTACTTGCGACCGAGAATGAGTTTTCATTGATGGAAAGTGAGGGTCTGAGGACAGGGGATGTTGTCAATAGTATAGTCTGTTAAACCCAATGAACCAGCTGTTGTTGTGAAAATGGGCTACACAAAAACAAATGTCTTGTTATAAGTTAAAGATTCATAATTCTAAAGCCTGGTTGACGGGCGCCAATGCATTGTTGTTTATGTCACATAGTTATTATAGAAAACAGTTTAGAGTAAGTTCAGTTTTACCAGACTACATATAAACAGAGAAAAGATAGTGTCTGAAAGTATTGTGTGTTTCCAGTAAACTCACAGAAAAAGGTATCTTTTCAGAGCTACATTCATCCATGTGGCCAGGGTATTAAATAGCCATGTAATTTTTCTTTTCTCTCAGGCTCACTGCTGTGTCATGGATCTAAACAAGTATAGCTTTATTTCAGCATTTCCAGGCAGTATATACTCTATATTCTATATACTATATTCCTATGTACACTGCAGTTATTAAAAAACCCCAATTACCAATGGCAGTGTCATGAATCATCATCATCATGAGTCTTGTGAAATAATAAGAGGATGGGGGAACAAATGTAGTCTGATGGAGTGTTCAAAGCAGCTTTGTTGAACTTACCCCAGGGTTACTGCATATGTAACCAGCTGTGACTCCCCAGGCTCATATTTGTTAATTGAAGAAAAAAAAATAGCATTGTCTTGTTAGCTATGGATGATGTGGTTAATGGTTATTCTTTCCAGTAAGCCTTTCCGATGAGGCATGTCAACCTAGAGGGTACAGACACTTACAGACACGCTGCCTAGAAATTGTAGGTGTGTGCTAAACTGATATCGACATTAGCATACTAACAAGCATCATTACTGTGGGTATGCAATATTGCCTATACGCTAGTGGACACAACAGAGAGAGACAGTTTTTTGCTGAATAGTGGAGATGAGGATAATGAATTGCATTCCACATACGGCACATTGATAAACTCACTTGATGCCATTAATCATTAGCAGAAGGAAATGATAGAGTCATGGGAGTGTGCACTGATTGACAGACTCATTTCGTGAGAGGGAAAGCTTTCCTGCAATAAATATATCTCTGCTTATGTGTGTTGATTAAAATGTGACCCATTGCAAGGGGCTATGTTGAGTTGGTTTTTGAAAAGGAGCCCCATCTCTTTCCCTTCACACACTACACAGACATTTGGAGACTGTGTGACAATTTATAACATCTTTAGTTTGAACTGAAACATAGCATTAAAAATGCCTTTGTTGTTTGATGTTCACATGGTCTCTATAAATAAATAACCCATCCACCACCCCAACATTACGTCTATTAAGAGGATTTAAACACCACCAGATACAGATACCAAGAGAACAATAGAGCTCCTTTAACTTGAGTATAGGCCACTGACCATAGGCTGATACACTGGGAGGAACATATACAAGAGGAATGACACAGACAGTGGCTCTGCAGAGACGCTGGTCAAAGCTGGCTATAGAGCTGATTCTAAACATGTCAGAGCTGAGCAGTTCATAAAATTGCTGTTATGGTCCACATGAAGGCTGATTGGGCTTCGAAAGTTGAAGCCAGAGTTTTGATTTTCTTTCAAGCAGGAGACAGACATCAGCCTTCTCCTTCAGTCTCAAAACATCTCATATGCAGCCAATGTTTGAATGTGTTGAGGGCAATATGTCTTTTCTATTAGCATTCCATCTAGCTTTACACACTACATTTTCTCACTTTACATTTTGTGTGCCGAGCAGCTCTTCTGCTTGAATAGCAGAATAATCCAATCAGGAATCGCCTCAGACATCTGACCCCTGTTGAGGACACAATCTTGTCAAGGAGCCCCTCATTTCAAATGATAATTTCTTTGCTTTGTTTGTTGATCAGCTTTTCTGCTCTGTGTTGCAAACCAATTTGATTTTTGCATTAGCAATGTGTCAGACATCGGGGACATAGAATATTCATTGAAAGAGGCACCAATTCTGGGTGCATAAGCGTATGGGGTATTGTCACTCTTTGTTGTGTCCAGTTTTCAAATTGTGTCTAAGATTGTTAGTTCTCAGTTGTTCATAGCTTTGTATGGACATTTTTTGTAATTTTGTAGTATTTCACACTATACAACAGATTTTACTATATAGTGTTTTATTAGAATATATAGTTATTGAAAACTGGGCTGTTCTACATATTTCCCACAGCTACTCAGTTGCTGCAGACCACTGACCTTGAACTTGAACGTTGAACAGTTTGGGACTGTTTATTAGCGAACACAAGGAATCCTGCCGGCAGCATTCCTCTATCTTTTGTTGTGTTTATTCTAATTATGCATATAAAAATAAAAATAAGCAGGTTGCCTAAGCATTTGCAGAATATTAATGAGGTGTAATTTTTGACTACTGTTGAGGTTAGTGAATCATGCTGAAGAAAAGTGCTAATTAGAAGAACATGATTAATAAGTTATGGTTTGATGGGCTTTTCAGCCCTCACATTGCCCATATCTTATTATTAGCTTGAAATGAGTATTTGTGGAGCCTACGGTATGGTTACTTTACACTACACCACCCAATAGGTGTTGCACATTATAAGTAAGTTGGCAGTTCTCTATTGTGTTGTGTTGTGTCAGTATTGAGTTCCTATTTTGTGGACTAATTAAAACTATACTCTAATTTTGCTAGAGCAAGTCAAGTCAAAGACCATGACTGCTGAGATACTTAAAACAAATAAAAGTGTGAGAGGGAGTCAAAGTATGTACATACCCAGTCACAAGCAGGTGGGAAACATCTGCCATAGAAAGATAATCCTCATCCAGGGCATTAAATTCACTTAAATGACATAGAGTCTGAATATTTCATTAAATCAAGGCTTATTTTATAATTTAGAGGATGTTATTTTCTGCCTGAGTTCACAAGCTAAATGCTTACTGCAAACTCAGGGGCCTTTTAAATGAGACTGATTTTGGTCCCATCTGCTCCGCTCTGAAAGTGGGAGGGCAGGCAGGAGACGTTTTTCAGCGAGCTGCAGACAAGCCTGTGTGTCTCATAGCTTCCTTCCAAACAGTCCAATCACATACATTTTCAGATACCGACCAACAGATAGTAAACAAATATAAACGACAAATTAAACAGTATGCACCTTGTACCTACATAAAAGTCCAAATGGTGCAATGGGGATTGTAGAGCTTTTAGAGAGGCAAGATGGATTTCTGTAAGTTTGTGGATTCAGGAATCTCATGAGGATCCGGCTGCTATGGGAATGGTTCCAGTGAAACAGGTCAATGCGTGACATTTTGACAAAATGCTATTTTAGAGCATATTTGCATTACCTTAACAGTTATCATCTCAAAAAAAGAAAAAAAAAATCACAACATACACAATATCTATATGTGCTTGGTTTATAAGTATGGAAATGTAAATTGAAACAGATAATAGTACAAGGATTGGCCTTTGGTAAGAGCAGAGCTTTATCCTCCTGTGATGATGCAGTCTCATGTTATTCATTCTTAGATTTATAAGTGAACACATGTTGGGCTTTTATTCACTGTCAGGCAGAGGGCATGATCACTTACTGCACCACTTCTGAGCTGTTTGTGATGGTTTCATTCATTAATGGCTGGTGGAACAGTTTTGTTGCCGTTAAAGTGGGATTACACTTTACTGTGTACAACTCTTCATTTAGTGAGCTTAGACTTTTTATTTTTGCTTTCCAAAAAACAAAACCATTATTTGTTTTTATAAAAATGTCTTCAGCTTCATAAGAAACACAAACTAGCTTTTGCCTTACTTCACCAAATTGAACATGAAAAAAGAAGCTTCTTTCTGTTTGCTCTGTAAAAGTGATTACTTTAGCTCACCATACTATAAACCCATAAAATTACTGTTGAGATATGACCATGTGCACTTCAATACAAAGGTGCTCTTTTTTTTTTTTTTTTTTTTATTAATATTCTATGTCTCAAAACACTGGGGCATGACTTATGACATATGCACACCATTCATTTTTTGCCAACAAGTTGCTTGTTTTTTTGCCTGTGTCACTGATGGTTTATAGGTTTATATTGCAGGATGAACATTATGATGCTATAATTCAACCAAACAAACAATGAAAATCTCTTGTCTCTGAGCAGACACTTGTGGCCAGACATGATGCTTTTCTAGCGGCGTTCACTGGAAGTTGTTCATTAATAGAAGAAATCTCATTAATCCTTGCTTAATTATCATCACATTGGTGGATTACTCGGGCAGCACTAAAATAAAAAGTGATGGTATCAATACTGGAATCACATACTGACAGGCTCCTCATTTACTTAACAGCCAAATGATCTGAATGCACTGTAGATACTGTAATTAATCATTTACATACTCACCTGATAGGTCATCCTGCTGTGCTTCCCCAGTGCAGCTTTCATTAAAATGCTAATCTAAACTGCTGACCCGCCCTTCTGCTGCTGAGGAGGACTACAAGTCTACATAATGATTCTCCATCTCGCCTCTATGTGGCCCCCAAAGACCTCCATAACAGGAGGTGCCATGAGCCAAAAACAGCCAACTTTCACACAGAGCCGGAGCACTCCAGGTACATATATATTCATTTATTCCAATGTGCTTGCGCAGTGGAATCGCAGGGTTCATTAACCAAATGTGATTTTTAAAATAGCTATTTCCTCTCACTTCGCCTGGCTTATATAATATAGACCAGATAGGTGACTGATGTCTGTCAAGAAGGTGTAAGCTATTTATTTTAACATGCAGTTTCTCTTTACAGTGTAAAAATGTCTTAGGGTGTAATGGTGAGTGGTTTAATGGTGCTGTTGGAATTCCAAGAATGAAATCCATTCATTCAAGCAAACTGGGAGTATACAACGAAAAGTGAAGCCACAGAAGCATCAAGGGAGCGGCCTGTGACACAAAGTATAGGAGGCCTGTTGGTGAACAGTAAATAAGGTAAAGGTAAGAATGATGTCTCTGATAAATAACGATGTTTGACCTTTTTCTCTGTTTCACAAAATGTTTAATGATTATTTGAGCAAAAAAAGTATTATCTATGAAAAATAAGAACTTTAAACATCATCTAGAATTTAAAATCAAGATAGATGAGAATGCGTGTCAGAGCAGTCGGGGTCTTGATGCTCTTATCTATTTATCCATCAAGGCCGGTAAAAAATCGTACATTTTATTCATTGTGAAGAGTGGAATTGTTAGGCATTGTTGTATGTTATAAAAATGAAAAAGATAATGAATTAGAATGCAATGTGGCTTATATACAACTTAAACTGAAGAACCAAATACAAATGGGGTTTTACTTTTTCAGTAAACCAATTTCCAATTTGCCACTGAAACTGAAAATATGTCTGCGAGCAGCCTGTATATTGCAAGAAAATGGAAATAGCGTCACCCAGACTTCATTGTTTGCGCATTACACTATTCCACAAAGTATTCCCACATTCAGGGCAGAACAGATCACTCAGGCCAACCCTAAGGCTTCGTCCAAACTTTGGTTTCACAAGTTCTGAATTGAAGAGATGAATGCACTGAATTGATGCCAAGAAAATAAAAGTATCAAGTGATCCCGGACCTTAAATTACCTGGCTCCCTGTGGGACCTCCGGTGTGAACCTGTTCTTCCTTTGTAAATCTGTGCTGTGCTATAAAAACATGATTTCAGAGGCGTGTTTTTTAGTCAGTCAGTGGATTCTACTGGTGAGCCATGGGACATTTTGTATTGTGCTGTAAATCCGTGTACCCTGTGGTGCACTGAAACCAGCTGCGTGTCAAACCATTAAAAACAATTGTGAGTAGCTGATGGATATGAAAGTGCATTGTGATAATGAACTGGTTATTGTGGGTGAGCAATGACTGGACATGGGGCATATAAAAACACACATGAATGGGTGGCTGCATAACAAACCAAGCATGTTATAGCCTCACGAGCCTGAAGCTTACAGTTACTTGTAGCAGCACGGCAAGATGGAATTAAAAATGCGGCTTTGTTGACAAGATTGACTTAAATGCCTTGGGTTGGACTGAACTGGAAACATGATTCTTAATTGAATGTTTTTATTATCTTAAATTTATGATTTTATCGTTTTGGGAAATAAAACCAGAGGCCAATCTAAACCAGTATTAGTTATTTGTGTCATAATATCCCACTTCCCACGTCACCTACGCACATCCAGTGAAAACAACAGATAAGAAAACAAAGCACCACATAGGCACAACTCTCTAGTAACAAATGTAAAAATAGACACCAGAACAGCCACGCTTGCCCCCCAAGGAATTATTGGAAAATCATGAAATAATAACGTAAAAAGTCTTCTGTGCTCCACCAAGCAAAGGCTCTGTGTGTATTTTTGCTAAAGAAAAGGTTTAAGCTTTGTCCAAGGCTTTGGTCTTTAAATAGATTTCTATTAATACCGCCCATGACAATATTAATCACATCAAACCTCCAACGTAGCTGAGCAGAGGATTGAAGCATCCTGTTGTATTCAGAAAACATATCCCAGTGTAGCTGCTCTCCATAAAGCTGACAAACAAATGGTTGCAATAACTCCGGGCCTCGACACACAATGGGTTCCTTCCAGAGAGAGGAATCAAATAAATGGAACAAACTGGCTGGAAGTGATATGTCACTATATTAGATGCCTCTGTGCCAATATTAGATGCTACTATGCCCACTAGCCTGTGGGTTGGATTTACTCTGTTGGGGTTAACTTTAGCTTTATTTTTATATCTTCAAGTACTATGAGCAGAAATAGTGTCAATATCATATCAAAATTAAGGCCACACAAAACACCAAAATTATCACCTACCAATTATATTGTTTTTCTCCACAACCAAAGAATTACCACACCAGTCTGCTAAAAAGGGGGTGCAATAAGAGGGAGCAAAAGGTCCAGGTTGGGGAAGGATAATCCAATTAAAAAGCTAATCCAGAGAAGCACAAAAGAAAAAGAATCAATAATACAAATGTCAAGATATACCCAAGCAGATCCAAAAATCCCCTCCATCTCAAATGGAAAGTATAAGTATTTATCATTGTCTCTGTGGCACCTTACTTATCATCCTCTTAACTTTAGCCCGACTGGTGGTGGAGGCATGATTTATCGCTGGTCAGCAGAGGGGCTACTGATCCCTGAAAAGCTTTCGCCTTTATGCATTATTCATTTTTTTTTTTTGTGCGACCCTTTTCTTCTCCTGAGGTTTTCTACAAATGTACCTCTTTGAGTCTGAAAAATTATTGAAATGAAAATCAGAAACATGCTATACTGTGACAGCATTAACATAAAAAAGGCTATGATTTGGGCTGGTTGTATTCTCAGCTTCAGATTTTCTTTTTGGTCATGCCATGATGTTAACAGCTGTAACTAAAGTGAGTCCAATCAATCTGGCAATGTAATAAGAGGAGCGCCTCACTGAGAAGCAACTGAGTAAGAGAAGCCATGTGTTAATGAATTGAGTAATTAAAGAAGGGCCATATCGAGTCTGATGACCCCTGTAGCCCCGCTGAGCTGACCAACCAGACGAGGACGGACTATGGGGCAAATTACTCTAGTGGACGACGACAAGTGATATTGGAGAAGAGCAAGAATACCTCTCTGTATAGTCCTTTAAATCCAATTGTGGTTTAAAGTCAACATGCACTTTACGTCCAAGAGGAATTCCCTACTTGGACAGCTGAGTGTGCACAGTAGACTGCATTATGAAATAAGAGGACACTTGAGACAAAAGAGGAACAAGATTTGTTGGGAACGTGGGAATTTGGCCAGCACCATTAAATGAAAGCAGCCTCTACATCCACTGCCAAGAACAAACACTGTGTCAAGAGATTAGCTTTGTGTAAAATGGGTTAGTGTGTCCATGGCATTATAAGATGGAGTTGCCGTTGTTACACTGTTACCATGGAGACTGACAGTTCCTCTATTCGTGTTTGTGTTTATTTTCTATACTATTGCTTCATTTCTGGTAGACTAATGATCAATGGATACACTGCTTTGTACGCTATTGATATATATTGAGAATGAATCAGCTCACGGTCCATTTATTAGGGCTCTGAATCACATGTGACTCAATGCACTCAATCCGCCATATTGGCAGACGTTAATAACGCCAGTGTAGATCTCAAACTGTGTGCTCATTTAGGACCACAATCCCACAGTAATCGAGCTATGCCCCTATGAACACATTAAATAAATGACCAGGTGTATATTTATTAATAGAGCCAAGGCCTTTTACATAATTTTACAATGCAAAGGCATTAACTATTAGCTCTGTTGAGGACTTGTTGCTATTACATCCCAGACTCACTAAAGCAGTGGTGACATTTTAAATGGAAGGCTTTATCTTCATTTGAGTCTTACAGAAGTTATCTTTAACATTATTTTTCTAGTTGGATTTGAAAAGGTTTTAGTTGGATTTGAAAAGGTTTTAGTTGGATTTGAACAGGTATTAGTTGGATTTTAACTGGGATAAGAAGATACATTTAGTGGCAAAAATATCACATACTAATAATACTACTACATTTGGCCCCTGGGCCTTGAGTTTGACATGTGTGCACTAAAGCATCAAAGTAGTGTACAAAAGGCTTTCAGCTTTACACATGTAAAACAAAAAGATGTGAACACAATGGATTGTATTCTGTTACATTACCGAGTATAAAGAGGTCACTACAGTTGAGTTGCAATACTATCCCATTCATCTTTAGTTTGCTTCAATCCCAAAAGCACCTTCTCTGTGCAAAGTTCTGTAGCCCAGTGATGGGACAAAAGCTCACGTTCTTTGTATTTACACGTGTTTAAATGCATGCAAAAGAAGAAAGACTGATGCTGGACATATTGCCACAAATCTACAATAAAGCATGTAAAAACAGACCCAATGCTTTTGTACAGACACTAATATTTACAGGGAGCTAAGGTGGAGGAAAGTAACAATGCTATTTCCCATTCATTATGACAAATATCTTTTAATTTTTAGAGTGTGGTCTTAACATTTAACTCTCCCTACCACTAAGGTCTGGTACTTAAGGCCTATGGGTGGGTGGCAGGCTGGTGCAGACAACATAATAATGTAACTCATTTAAATGTTTATTGCAGTGTGATTGTTTAATGAGTAAAATCACACAGAGCACTTATCCTATTATCTGAGGTAGAATGTAATTACCGTGACTTAGAAATGATCTTATTTGTCAACTGGTTGTTACCGGCAAAGTTCTATGGGAAAAACAAAGAGAAGTTGTATAACTAAAAGATGGTAGACAGTGACAAACAGTAAGGCATTGAAGCTTAATGTGCTTTTGTTCAGATGTCACTTGGGTAAAATATAAGTTGTATGCTTTATTTTGATTAATTCTAAGCATTTCTGAGGCAGATTTTTCACACAACAAAGCACCAAAGTAAGATTGTAATTTGTGGCTTTGAGTCAATTAGGCTTTTTGTCTCAGTTTAGCTTAATTTATGATGATGCTGTAAGAGAAATAAATCCCTAAAACATTTCTCCACAAGCAGGCACAATGTCAGTGGATCAAAGTAATGAGTCCAATACATCCTCTAGGTTATTATGCGGGAACAGTGGCCTTGCTGCATATTTTATCTCATGGCCATCATGGCTATTAAAAGATGGCATTGTTCTCTATTAGGCAGTGTGTAAACAGTAAAGCCTTCCTAATCAGCTCTTCAAATTTGGACATGTTAATAGTCTCTGTGATGTAGTGTTTGGCACGGACTACAGGCAGGACAGGTGTACCACCAATGAAAAGCCTATCTTTGAAATCCTTGCTAATTTATTGCTGTCCAGAAAAAAAAAAATCTTCATTGTTTACTCACAACTCTTCAAATAAAAGGGAACAAGAATAGAATCTATGCAGAACATCAGAAACTGAGAGCTGTTTCATTTCATTTTCATTCTTTTAAATCAAGAAGAAAGGGCGAAGCCTTTAATATATCAGATTTCTATGAAGCAAATCTGTGCAGGACAAAGTGTGAATAGACCCAACTCCCCTGTGATGGTATCCTCTGTGACATAATACATAAATTAACATCTCTGTGCAAACAACCTGAAAAATCAATTTGTGGTTTCCTCAGACATTTGTTGGTAGTCTATGCAGCAGATGAATTAAAAGCCTCCCCACATTAAAGCATTACATCTGACAGTATAGAAAACTCCAGTGGCAGTAGTATCATTGAAATATCAGGGAGGTCATGAGCTCACGATATTCCTGTAGATGTATATTACTGGAAAATACAGCCGTTGGAGGGGCTTGTGGGGTGGGGGGGTCCCATCCACATCCCCTGTCCCGCTCCGTCACACCCCCCACACACATGCAGCCTTTTCCAAGATAAGAAGGCATGAGTTCAGATCAAGAGACACAGCGCGGCAGGTCTCTTTCCTCCGTCAGCCCACGCTCGTCTCCATGCAGAGATGGCCTAAAACTGACACTGACAACAGGAGTCTCATTAATCTTTAGAGCAGCTTTAGAGCCACAGTTTTTTTCCTTTCTCCGCCTGTCTACTAGGTGGCATATTCTCTTGAGAGTGCTATTCCACATCTTGGTGTTGAGGCATGATGTCAAAGGAAAAGACTGAGCGCATGTTAGAGATCAGATGAAAGGCAAACGGGGCGTGAATTGGAATAAAACCAGTGTAAATGCATTTAGAGAATTAACAGAATAAGCAGCTGGGAAATCTTCCCTTTCTATTTTCTTCACCTGTGTGTGTGTGACCCTGCATACTGCAATGCAGCTTAAGCTGTTAATGCACAGAGTGTGTCCTCAGCCTGCTGTCAGCGCTCAGACAATGTATGCGTGCACCCGCGAGGCCGTGTCTCAAGTGAATAGCTGGACTTTACATGGGCAGCTTGTATTTATTATCATCATCATTTTCATTGCAGTAAAACCCGTCGTGCTCCAAAGATAATAACACACACAAAAGGGCACAGAAATGGTATAATAGAGGCGATGCCCCAATTCTGTCAAAATGTTCCCTCACCGAGTCTTCTCATTTTTTTTATTTTTTATTTTTTATTCTGTGGTGCTTTGTTGCTCAGCTCATCTGTAAGAATCAATCAGCTCCTTCCACCTGGGTTATGATAGCCCCCACAAGCATGTTTTTATGACACAGAAGAACTCAGGCGACTTAGGTCATGAGATGTTTTTATCTGAAAACAATTTAAATCAGTCGCATTTGGGCTGTTTCTTTCAATTAGGACAGCCTTTGTGTGTGTATATAGTTTCTTTCGTGAACACTGTTGTGCAAAGCATCCCCTTCTTTGCCTATTTGTCATAAGCTACAGATTTTATGCAGGGTACATGAATATATTAATTCTAAAGAGTTGTGCATTTGAAACAGTGCTTTGATAGTAGATGTCTTTGATATTGTTTTATCTTGTGTCTAAGTGAAACAGCTTAAAATTCAGCATGTCATGTTATGGGCTTATGCTGATATCACCAGAAACCTTTGACAGCACAGTTTAATTGACCTCAGTTATATTTAGAGCTTTTTTTCCAGTTGTCCTTCACATACCACAACAACAGACAAGTAGGAAATGTATGGGCAAAAGATTATAACCCAAGCAACACTTATCATATTCATCTACTTTTTGTTTACTTCTTACGTTAGGTTCAATGTGCAGGGAAGTGTGGAGCATGCCCAAAGCACTTGCACTAGTTTGGGTCTGACTTAGTGGTATACATTGAGCATTCAGAAACTACTAATCTTTTTAACATCTAAGTTAGTGTTCTTGACAAAAGCCTTAAGGGTGTGATGTGTTTATGTGGGAAAAGTCAAAAGAGGTTTCTTCCAAAGGCGTGAGCAGAATCCTTATTCTTAGTTAAGGGTCAAGTGCTGTGACCTGGTTCCAATCTTCGTGGCAGACCAAAATGTCTCCAGGAGCAAAATGACAAAGATTAACTGTCCCTTGGAGCTTGAAGGCTCATAATTAATGCTGCCTCACTTCCCTGGTGCCTCTGTTGGAAAGACGACTGACACTGAATTGATAGAGCTGCCATTTAGGGGTCAGATGTAACATTATGGGACACTGAAATGGCCATGTTTGTCAGCTATAAGCCTGTGTTGTTCAAGCTGTTTGTCACTTAGTGGCTATGAATAATCTCACATTTGGTTTCACAAATAAAGAGTTACATTTTATGAAGGTTTTAGATTTATTCATAAGTCAATGAACAAGAAACGGCACAAGCAGCTATTAGTTGAAGCTATGGATTGGTGGAATAAACTGTTACTTTGTTTGCAGCTGAGAAAGCAACTGAGTTGTGGCCGTCACTGTTCACCGTACACAGTGTGCAGTAAACCGCCTTGGAAAAAGGCTCCCTCCTACCACTGAGTGGGCTTCACAAATCCATCCATTGAAGTGGGCTTATTTCTCTAAAGTGTTTCCTTTTTTTGTATGGATCCTTCAGAATCCTCTTTGCACAAAAACACCCACACTGAAGTTGGCAAAAATGAGGAAATGCCCATGAAATACAGTCTGATTCATAATCAATAGATCAGGGAGTGAGAGGCGGAGTCTCGACTTAACATTTCAATAAACTGATGGAGCAGTGAGCCAAACAGTGAGTCCTAGGCAATGAAAAAATAAGACAGTCCTAGTGTGTGTGTGTGTGTGTGTGTGTGTGTGTGTGTGTGTGAGGTTAAGTCCTTTAGCCTCTGCCTCACGTTTGTCAGTCCTCATAAAACAAGCGCGGCAGTGTTTTATGGCACAGGGAGGAAAAATGCCTCAAAACCCTCTGACATATCAGGAAATAAATATAAGAGGATCTATGTCTAATGCTCTTTTTCCAAACGTATGAGAAAATTGGAAATGGCTGGTGAACAGCTCAATTTATCCTGGTGCAATTTATTGGTCTGAACATGTGCAAAAAATGCTTTGTGGAAATGGGCTTGAAAAAGCTGTGAAAACTGTGTTAGACGCATGGTAAAGACTAGGCTTTCTAACAGCACCTTAAAAACCTTTAAAAAAACTTAACATTAAAAAAAGTAAACATTATTTGTTCTGTTTCCAAGGTTAATTCATGTGTAAAGTGGGAGGACATGACATAATGGAGTTATATTTTTCATTGGTGAAGTCACAGAAATGGACATTGGCTGTAATCGACTGTGAAAGGAGGTTTCTATTGATGGCACTATTCTCTGCACCGACACAAACAGTAGTAGTCTTGTTGAAGGCCATTAGCAAAGAAAGCTTTGCAGCTGAGATAAGATGTGCACGGGTACCATTTACAACAGGCCGCAAAATGTTGTACCAGGTTTGAACAGACAGAGCAGTATAATCAAGACATCTGAAAAGCAACAAGTGACCAATGTGCACAAACAACATGGTGAATTAACAGGACACAATCTCAGAATAAGTGAGACCAAACAAATTAATTTCATCATAAAATGTCTTTCAATCAGAATCTATAGAAGTTATCTATCAGAGTTAGTACTGCTCTTTCTTTCAAGCTTTTGTTATTGGTTGAACATGACAAAGCTATTGTAAAATAAGCCTTAAAGCTCGTATCAGCATCACAAAATGTGAAATTATATGTTTGTGTTGTGGTAAATGTGTAATGGATGCCAGACACAGCATCATACAGTGACACTAGGAGCTTAAAATAAAACTGAAGCTGAACCTGTTCTTAAATGGGTTTGATCCACCATCTACTCAAAAATACTCCTGAAGTCATTGAAATCCTTAAAGAGCCATTGAATTTTGTGAATCTATTCAAGTATTTTCACCATTCACGGTTTTAATCTCTGGACTGAAATTCTTAATAAGTCTGTATTGGGACACATCCTGGGACTCAAAATTTTCATTTGCAAAATTGAAAATACCCAAATATATTCCAGTTTCCTATTATCTTGTCTTTTCTGTTAGCTGTAGCTGATTCCACTTCGAGGCACAGAGGCACTCCAGTTACCGAGCCACTGGGCAGGATATTAACCTCTCCGTCCAAGGCCTGGACTTTCTTTATTTGTCAACTGCTGTTAAATTTCTTGTTTTGTTTGTGACTCACAGTTTCAAAGAGAATGCCCATCTTCCTTGATTTAGAAAATATAAGCTGATACTGATGAAGACAA
This sequence comes from Rhyacichthys aspro, assembly GCA_036850595.1. NCBI lineage: Eukaryota > Metazoa > Chordata > Actinopteri > Gobiiformes > Rhyacichthyidae > Rhyacichthys > Rhyacichthys aspro. The sequence continues at coordinate 8,285,102 of CM072150.1, read as the reverse complement.
TTCCTGGTTACATCCACAAATAACACAGCTCCTTCTAACAGAGACAAATGGGTCCAACTACAGCGACATGTATCTTGTTCTGTAGTGTTAGATTATTGAACCATTGTCCCCAAGCACTTTTTTGTACCAGACACCATCAGCGGCCCACAGTGACTCCAAAGTATTGAAAAATAGCACCAGGTCAAATTCATTTCTCTCTTACTTGCCTGACCAAAAAACAAAAAAGTGTATCTATATCATATATGACTGGTGCTTCTAGATCAATAATCCCAGGTCCACAAGGGAAAAGACCCTTGCTTTGGTCTAAAATCAAATTGTAAACTGCCTGGAATAGCTCCTGTGTGACTATCTCCCTCGCTCTGCCATAAGGGCTGAGATTGTAAGTGGCTTTTTGTAATGACCAGAACATTCCTAAGACTTTACCCTATTAGAGACACTCTCACAGATATAACCAAAAGTGTTGCTTGCCAATATTAATAGCTAATAGGATCAAAGATGGCCGTGCATGCTCTATTAGCCATCTGGCAGCTCCATTGGGTAATCTAAAAGCAATCTTTGGAGTTGTAGAACCAAACAGAGAGAGGGCAAGGGATTGACAAGAGACAGAGTGCTATGAGACATGCAGACAATTAGCTTTGTGGCAATCCCCCTGTTAAAAAGCCGCATTATGTCGAAGCCGAATTGATTTAGTGGCTGTGGCCTGATGACAGCTCCCATATCATGGGCTCACTGTCCGCTGAAGTGTGCATTAGGACTTGTGGCGGCAGCGATAGGGCTTTTACATTTAACAACCTATGGCCTGGCGCAGTGGAAGGGCTTGAGAGACAAGTTGACATAAGGGAGCCTCCCATCACTTGTCAGCATTGTCAGAGGTAAAGCCTTATTATCCTCAGTCTATTGGCTTTTATTCATGTCATTTATCAGTGCGATCGCCTTCTCTTTGTGGCCCACATCTGAGCGGTGAGGCCTGGAGGAGGGCACACATACATGAATATGCTGAAAATGGGTACTGTATGTATTCTGGAGCTCATCTTTGTTTGCAAGCAAACACAAGAGGCTTTTGTGTATCTGCCAGCAGGGCCAAGACTGTCTCCATCAATGGGGCGCCATTCAGGAGATAACCATCAGCTGGCGGCCCACTCCACTGACACCAGCACTTCCTCCAAGAGTCAGCAGATTACATTTTAGAAGTTGACAGCTTGTTATCACTTTCTATAGCAGGAGGCCTTAATCTTTTGTTCTTTTCTGACAGGGAGGAGGGCAAAGGAGTGGTCCACTCAGGTCACTGTTTTCACTGACTTCTTTCCTCTGCAGTAACACACACACAGTAAATGGGCCACTCTTTTTTGCCACGCTTTTCATCTTCCTTAGAAGTGCCGGCACTTTGTAGAGGGATTACAGTGATGGAAGCCTCTACAGTGCACAATGATATCCATTCAACAGTCTCACTTGCAGACGGGAATGAGCTCAAGTCCCAGTTGATAATGGTCCTCAGGCGGCTGTCTGTTAGGACGGATCGTATAAGACAGGTGCTATTCTTTAGGCACGGTAATCTGCTGAGAATACTGTGCATGATCGTGACAAGAGGAGGCTGGCATATATGTTTCGGCAAAAATGTAATGCAACAGACCTCATATTGCAGTGTATTCATTAATTCTACATACATATGACAAAAAGCATCACATGTTCAAATTTATTTTCTCAAGCAGCAGCTTATAAGGCCTATTTTTCTTAAAAGTAGACCACCCTTGAATAGGTAATCAAATAAGAGGGGGCTTTCAATAGCACAAAATAGCTGACATACTATTTCTTTTCTTTTGAAGTACTTTATTTTTCTGAATAAACGTTGTGTCTCGGTTATTCACTCCTAATTAAATGTGCATTGTGTTGGATTTAGTAATGAAATAGCTCTTTGAAAGACCCACAACTCACCGTAGACAGGAGGGTCGTATTCTATGCAATGACTAATATTTTTGATTATATAGTAAGAAATGCAAAGTTGAATATGCTCCTTTGTCCTCTGCAAATACAGGTGTCAAATTGATCTTGAAGGTGAAAAATAAATGGATATGTGCAGAGCTGCTGAATGTCAGTGTTCTCTGCTGGTTAATTATTCTTAATGCTATGGCTATAACAAAGTGTACTAAAGTCACCGTGGCTTGCTTTTTGTTACACCTTATGAGATTTTAAAGGTTGAAATCTGTGTTTGTATTTGAAGACAAGCCGGCGTATGTATACACAGTGTTGAATGAAAGCACATCATTGGACATTGTGATATAAAATTAATATTTATGCATACGCTACAATAGAAGCTCTGCAGGAAGTATTGTATCCATCCAAGCTCAAAGAAGAAGAAAAAAACAAAACTGATTTTAGCGTAGTGCTTTCATTTGCATTTAAATATAGATCATGACATAACATTGATTACATTGGTGATACTAGTTTAAGTTCAGCTTTTATTTGTGCCTTTTTTTTTCTTTTTCCCTTTTTTGGATATTTATATTTTTGTGTTCACAGCCTCAAAGATTGATTTGAGCCTCAGCTGTTGTTCTTGCTCAGCACAGACAGACATCTTCAAGAGGCAGCGTCTGTGATAACAGTCTTCAAAGACATTTCCAAAAATCAGAGGCACTGAAGCTCCATGTGGTGCGCTAGCCTGTTGTGTTTTACTTCCCTTTGAGTTTTTAATCTTACTCAGCATGGCATTATGGAAAAGGCCAACCTGAAAGCCCCAACCACAGTAACGGGACGGGGCCCCTAACCCTGTCAACTGTCACTGGCTCAAAAGGTGCATCTTCACATCTGCACACTTCAAGTCTTCACTGCTTTCATCCTTTATCTTCAATGTGTGCCACAAAATCTTCTTTTGTTTTCATATTTGTTCATATTTTGTTTCTTTAAAACAACAGTTTTCAGGAGGTATATCCACTACTGAAGTAAAGAAAGCATCAAAATGAATGTAGAGAGTGATATTTCTCTTCTTTGAAAAGCAGCAAAAAAAGAATTTGATTTCCTTTCACCTTTGTAAGGTTTTTAGACACAGAGTTCTCAGAAAACATTTTCCTGCATTTATACAGTGGTAAGTGAAGTAATTTCACACAAATAGCCAACATCAAAATTCAAATAGCTGCCTAACAGATGAAAGTGAGCATCCCAAAGCTTAGGTTAACTGTGGAATCAGAGCAAATACAACAATAAATGCATAGACAGGTGATATAGACTGGTACACTGAGCCAATGGTGCAGGGGATCAGATGGCAGAGAAAACAGAATCAGATTATGTTGCAAGGTACCCTTGGCATTACCTGAGGCATTAGTGTGAATGGAAAATCACATGACCTCACAGATGCCCCTCTGGTTTAAATCTAGATGGAGCCTGATACGTATAAATGTGCATGTGTATCTTTACATTAAAACGATGTATTTTTAAGGGGTCCCTGCACTCCCTAGAGCATTTCTATTTCTCCCTGAGGCAAACAAACCAGATATGAGTGAGAGCCATCTGATTTAAAAACTGGGTCCAATGGCAGAACTGAGACATCTCTATCATGAATTCAGACAGCTGTATAAAGTCACTGAGGGAGTTATGTTTTCCAGCCATCTTAAAGCTTTGAGAGGAACAGGATGGACCTCAACAGACTTTGTTAAAGGAGCTTTACACAGAGTAAATCAGGAGGAAATATCCTGGGATGTGTTTTTCCACAAACGGGATGGATTTGCATTGAAATACAGGGTGAGGGTTAAGGTCACGAGCACAGTTTAATTACATTAAGAGACGGCTAAATTAGACTCTGCAAACAGACAGGGCTTAAGGGATTAGTGGACCTCTGACAGAGAGATCAAATTTTACCTTTGAGCGCCGGACAATATGCCCAGTTCCTGACAAGCTTTATGTTGGCAGAGACAAGCCAATGGAGTGTTTGGACAGAGCAGGTGAATGGGTTATGATTAATTTTTATAATGTTTTAAATAGACATAAAAATGGTCACTGTTTAAACTATATTTCAAAAGAGAAAGCACTTTAACTACCTAGCGTTCAACTGTTCACCTGCAATGTACAAATTTGACAGAGACAGATAAAACAAGGGCAGGCGCTTTACCTCATGACACCAAGGCAGACCTCCACTCTGCAGAGCGCTTTTTGTAGACAATTTATCTCGACTGTTAGCACTTCAGGCATCTGCTCGTGCCAAGAAACCAGCTGCTGTTCCTCCAATTGTCCTTTAACTGGTGACTGGTGAGAGATTATCTTTCCAGTTTAACACCAGTTGTCTTAGGCCCTTTTGTGCAGGCCATCTATAGCACATAAAATACAGAGCTCTTGAGCCAAATAAAGAGCTGGCGATGGAAGGGGACGCAGATAAAAGCTGACACTCAATTTATTATAATTCAGCTCTGTTAGATATGAGCTTCTGCTACAGGGTGAAGGTTAGATACTGCTGGCTCATTGTGCTGTTTAGCTACTGTGTTGATTACAGCGTCTCTCATGCAACCCTGCTTTCATATTTCAGTAAAAAAATTTCACTATGAAATGAAATCCTGGAAATAACTACTCATAGAATATATAAACATGAAGTCACCAAATATAGTGTGTGGCTTTTCCCACATCACCTTGACAAAAGCCACCATCTTGACTACCATTTTCTGTCGTGTAATGTAAAAATGTGCCAATTGTGATACATTTGTGTTCAGAGGGAGAGATATTGAGGCACTTGGGGGTAATAAATGAAGTGTATAAATGACGTAAGCCTATATGTAGAAGATTTGTAGCTACAAGAAGCCAGCTCCCACTTTAAGTGACAAATTTACTGCAGGAAGTGTTTATGAGATCTAGCTTGCTCCTGTATATGAAAAAAACTTCACAACAAGCAATAAATGAACACAGGTTACTGAACAGTGTACTTCAGGATTGACAAAGACTTCATATTCAAAAGCTGTCTAAATACCTTAACCTTCCCTTATTATATAATGGCTAAGAATCTCTGCAGACATCTTCACAAGACATATTAATGATTTGAGTGATTTGTGTATTGTACATAGGAAGAGGCATGTGTGAATAGCCTTTTTTGACCTGACACCGCAGCTGAAAGCATCTGACAATCAGGGAATATTAGAGGTTTGGAGAGTTTCCACTCTGGCTAAGTGGCTCTTATTTCAGTGGAGTATCACACTGCTATGATATTCATAATGATCCACGCTGTTGCTGACACATGCTACAGCCACTACTCAGTTTCACATTGCAACTTCTGCTGCTACACTAGTCAAGATTTTGTCCCCAGAGAGTCCAAGACCACTTCATCAGCGTTTCTTTGAGCGGCACTAGCATAATGATTCATGACATCAATTTCATGGATGTGTTTTAGTTCAATCACGTATTGTGTGTTGATGGCTAATACAAATGGCTAGCTTTGAATTCAAAAGCACTTAGAATAACACAATGATATAAATGTGTCTGGCAAGTTGACAATAAAGGTAAGCCATACACTCCGTAGTCTAGAATTTCCATAGGAATCGATACACACTAACATACAGTACATAAAGACACCTATAGATAAAACTATTACAAAAGTCCTGTCTTAACTTTGACGCTTCACTATATAAAATTGAATGGCTGCAGAAACAAAAGATCTCCTAAACTGTCTCTACAGCACTGGGTGAGGAGACGACTGCTAGAGGTTGATAAAGTTTAAATGATCTAAACAAAAAAGCTGCTTAAACATATCAAAGACAGCGTATGTTTTGGTCGTTATCATTTAGAGCTGCTTAAAGTCCAATCTCCTTACTGCTACGAACATGCTGATCAGAAGGTTTGATTCGTTTGGAAATGAAATACTCTGTCCAAAAATATCTCTGTCCAAAAAAGTCTGCGGGTCTCTGAAGTGGTCTGAAGTGATACACAAGGTCTCTCGATAAAAATGAGCTCACTCAAATGGAAGTATTTTATTTGTGTCGGCCTTTATACATGTAGAAGTCTGTTTATGTGTGTTTGTTTTTTTTATGTCTTTCTATAAAGAGCAGGTCTTCGTGTACTCATAGACTATGCTGTTTTTCCTCTGCACTGCTTCATTAGTTTAAAACATAATTTTATTAAAACAGTATTAAAACATCAATTCATTTCATTTTGCTCATACTGCTGGAATATACAGTGTGTACAAATGTATGTGAAAACTAACCTGGGCCTTGCTGCTGGACTGTTTCAGACAGATCCTGCTGGTGGAAGAAGACAATTAATGTTCCAGCAGTGAACAGCAGGAGGAACCACAAAGAACAGGGCCACCTCCGTCTCCAAGCAAACAGGGAGCCCAGCGCCATCCTCCACTTCATCCACAGCATGGCCACGAACACGAGAGACGACACTGTAATAAGCTCTGGAGAAAGTCACACACCGTGTGATGGAGAGAGAGGGACAGGGAGAAAAGAGATACACTGTAAGTCAAGTGAATGAAACAAATATGCACTGGCCAGGTGCAGCTGGGTATTGTATTTAAAGTGAAACGGCTACAAAAGAGCAGCATGCCTTTAAAACTGTAATGCACCATATAATCATATTCCATTAGCTCCTAGTGTGTGAACAGGCTATTCTACGTGGAATCTGATTCTACTTCATCTCATTTGGATTTGGGGTGATACTAGATATTTATTTCTTTCATAATTAAAATCCTCTGCTTCTCAGCACAGTCAGTTAAGAGTAAAGACAACAAACATTTATTAGTAAAGACAATAAAAGTAAGCTTTGGAAGAATGGTAGAAACTTCTTTCCTGCCTCTCAAAAGGCAGATGTACATAGCACTATACCCCTCCATACCCTTTTAAAAGTATGTATCTCTATCTCATAAATCTAAAACTATGTGAGTGACCGCAGTAATCAGCAGTTCAGGCGGAACAGGTGATGAGCCCCAACACAACTGGGTACACTCACATACAAAACGTTTAAACCTCACATGTGTAAACTGTGGACTTGTCTTGGGTGTGCTGTTTTACAAAATGTGATTTACAAAATGTTACAAAAATCCAATTTGTTCCCCCATGTCAAATCAATTAATATTTGTATTTCAACATTAAGCATAAAAATAAATAAACAATAATAAAAAAAATAAAAAAAATCATATTAAAAAACAATCCCAATCAAGATGGACCAAGGTTGCTATGCAACAGAAGCGCCACACTGTGAAGCAAGAAACAGCTGGTGAAGACATGCCTTTGTCTAAAAATCACTGATGCATTCATCCTTAATGGCTTCTTTTGGTCTGTAATCTTAGGATGTTGAAAAACTTTTGCTGTGCATCTCAAACAGTTTAGTTTGATGTAATGGCTGATAGATTTACTGACTTTACATTAAACAGGGCTTTTGTTTATTTCAAGTGTGTGAGAGTATGAAAGCTCATCTTTGATATTTTGTATTACTCATGATGATTACCTAAACGCAAACAATGTCTCATGCTTAAGACACAACAGGACATCACCAGGATTCAGGAGAAGGCGGGAGTTACCAAGTTCACTGTCTACAGCCAACACCCAGACAGTCCTTTAGAAATGACATGAAGTCATACATGCAAGATTTTTACTTGTTGCTTATGCGACATAAGTCTATATAAAGATTCATGATGTCCATGAACTAGTGTCCTTTCTCTGAAAAGATTCAACAGCCAGGTTTCCCTTTGCAAAGATGTAGCAGCCAAAAATGACAGGAGAATGTCACACTCTAAAGGTGTGGATCTGATGCCTGTGTAAACAACCCTGCAGTGACTTTTCATTACATTTGCTCAGACTGTATTGTATACGCGGAAGATGGAGGCACAGTTTTAAAGCGGATTATCATTACCACTGGGACACATGCACAAACTTGACAATTACAAAGAACATTTTAATGCATTAAAATATGTTTAATTAACAAACCAGCCTTTTCACCATTTAATATCATGTCTGTAAGTTGCAGCTTGACTGTTCTGTACAGTAATTACAAAAATAAAATCCAGTGTGTCAGTGTGATAAGTGTGATGCAATTTCTCCCAAAGGCACACATAGCCGTAGAAAGAATAGAAGCCACGAAGCATGAATGTGTGCATCAATTAATCACTGAATCATACCACTTTAATAAATAAATACATAATTACTCCTCCATTAACTGTTAACTAAGGATATAAATGACAAACATACAGTAGTGAAGGAAGTACTCAATTCCTCTACTTAAGTAAAAGTACAGATAAATAGATAGAAATGTGCTCAAGTAAAAGTATCACTTTAAAATTCTTACTTAGGAGAAAGTATTAAAGTACTTGCTTTTCAGTGTACTTAAAGTATAGAAGTAAAAGTATTTGACTCAGCTTCAACAGCTAATTAATTTGAAATTGTTTTAATTTATTAATAAAAAAGGATGGTTGGATAATAATTAAGAATCATTAATATCACAGTCACATGAGGACTGTATCCTTGTCGCTCATGGGAACATGAATGAAGCTATTGTTCCTTGATCAGTCTGAACCATCTCTTTACTGTCATTGACCTTTCCCTCTGTTTGCAAAGAGACAAATACTGAAACCGGATCTTAATAAGTCAAATAAACTAATGGTGGAGCTTTGTAAACTAGCAATGCCTTAAGATTGGCACAAAGTTTACATGCAGCTGGTGAGGAGCAATCATTTGGAGAATTGTCCAGTTTTTGCACTCTTCCTCTTGTGCCTCACGTTTTGACAGTATGCACTCATAAAAGAACTAATGCAAAAGCCAAACACATGCAGTTTTCATAAGATCCTCAGCTGTAGTGCTTAATAATGCTTCCACTGCGACGTGTAATCATGCATGTTATGGTGAAAAGCTGTGTGCATCTTCCACATTGCTCCACACAGGGAAGGCCTGAACTGGGCTTTGACATGTTCAGAGCATATTTTGTCACTAAGTTGACTGAAGATCTTATCAAATCATTATGCTACTAATTTAGGTGAAGTTCACCTATATGTTTCTGTTTAATAGTTTGACATATCACAGAGAGAAGAAAGTCCACACTTATCATGCTGCATTCAAGTGTGCTTTATAAAACTCAGCACTACAGGTTTAGTATATTTTTTTACCACTTTCACTTTAAGGTGTTGCACATTTACAACAACCTGCAAATGCAATTTGTCGCAAAATATAGTGACGTGGAAAGTACAGATACTTGCTCTAAAATGTACTAGAGTAAATGTAGAAGTAAAAAATCTTTATTTAAACCTTTAAATCTAGCAAATCTACTACACTTTACATCAATACATTCCACCACTGCAAAAACATAAATGACAACAAAAGGCCAAGATTGTCTTAAGATGCAGAAATAAAAAAGTAATCTGAGTGAATGATAATAAAATATGAAATACTGGCTGAGCTTTGTTCACTCCAATATAATGTTCAAGGTCAAATAACAGTTAAGGCCATGCTAAATGATAAACTCTCAGTAATGTGGAGCAGCATGAAGAACACTTATCAAAAGACAATTATCATTGCCTGCCCCACACCTCTATTTCTGAATAGGAATCAAGTTGACATTAAGTAGAAGCAAGCTGGAATTACTTAAGGTTTGATTAATGGACATTAATATCCACAGTAGAAAGTAGCACAGTTGATAAATCAGCTGGAATATACTCCAATGAATAAGTTTCATATTCAAACCTATTTGGTAATTCATTTTTCTTGTACAGATTTCATGTCATAGATGGTCATGTATGATGATAAAATTGCACAAAAATAAATAAACCTCATAGCAATTGCACATTGTGCCTGTCTCTGGTGGCCTCTAGTAGTGGATTACTCTGAAATATTCATTTTATCATAATGAGCTCATTTCCCTTTGATCACATGGCAGAGATCACACTGATAGGACTGGCACTGTATCAAAACAAAAAGGCCCAGGTCAGTGCATTCATCTCTGAGGGACAAACCTGGTGCACTTGAAGCAGACAAAAGCCAACCTGTTGCACTGGATAGAAGGCATAGACTTGAAGAGTATGTGTTGTATAAAGGTAATGTGCCACCATATTCCTGAAGAATGGCAGGCCCACATACAGTACCACAACCTTTAGCCTGTGATACCTGCTATTTCAGAACAAAGCCAGCAAACTTCAAATCATGATTCCTTCAACGTCTGTGCATCCACCTTGTCCTAATTGAGCTTGGTTGTTTGATACTTTAATCAAATATTTACTCTCTTCAGTCAGTGCAGAGGTCAAACGCTCCAAACACTTGGACATGTCTCTCCGGTACACACAAACATAGCTACAGAGATGCTGTCTGTTTCAAGAATCAGAGGCTCAAACACAGGGACAATCATGAAACATGAAGACAGCTAAAAAAAAAAGTGTGTTTGCCCAGAAGAAGGTGTTGGTTTGATTTCCTGAAGAAAAGAGAATGAGTAATGAAGGTGTCTGTTCACAAGCCAAGATTGGAAGGGGTTGGCCAGCTCTCAGGTGCCAACATCTCATACGTCTCAACAAAGAAAGTGTCTGTGTGAACAAAGATTTGAATCATGTTTTGTGAGTGCATTTCAACTGGCCATATATAACTGTGTTACTGAGAAGTATATCGAGACACTCTGGCGACGTATGCGTGTTGTTGCAGACAGGTTTCTTTGCAAGGTGCAATTCCTAAAAAGGTCTGTAGCATTCATTTAAAACTTTTTGTGATTTATTGCATGTAAACCAAGACCAGCTTCTCTTTTTTTTAGTATGCACATTTGACTACTGTGCATAGTAACACCAATATAGGCAATTATATGTTGGTAACTGATCTTACAGTATGTCTTACCTCAATACTGTGGATTCTGCTGTAGTTAAACTTACTGTAAGTTGTCAGCTTGTTGTCTGGAACCTCTTCCCAAAATCTTTTTTTTTTAAACAGTTTCTTGCTTGCTCCCCTGCTGTAGAAAACCCACTGTTAAAAATGAATAATCTTGAACCACTCATTTTCAGCAACTACGGACCAACCTCTAGTCTTCCATTCCTCAACAAAAAACTTATGTACAAACAACTGAACAACTACATAAAGACAAAGAGTCTCTATCATGTTTTCCAATCTGGCCTTAGAGCCAACCACAGCACAGAAACCGCACTTAAAGTTGTAAATGACTTTCCCAATAACAGAGACAACCTTTCAGTCCTCGTACTTCTTGATCCCACCATTTATCATCAGCTCCTGCTCGACAGACTCCAAAACTGGGTTAGACTGTCTGGTACCGTCTTAAACTGGCTCTCCTCCAAACTACTCATCAGACATTTCTTTGCATCGGTTGGTGAATTTCTCTCTGACCAGATGCTTGTGAATTGTAGGGTTCCACAGGGCTCTATTCTTGGCCACTTTTGTTCGATATATGTTTATATGCTTCTTTTTGGCCACACTATAACTATGCTACTGATACAAAACTTTACATTTCTCTCTTCCATGACAACATAAAGCCTCTGGATAAATGAACTCATTAAAACCTTGCTGAACAAAGATTTCCTTAGATGTCACTTAACCATGCCACCTAAAAAGTATTTCTAGAAATCAGTCAAACATCTAAAGCTCATACGAAACACGGCAGCTTGTATTTTAACCCTGTCAAAGGAATTTACAGACATCACATTGCTCTCCGGCTCCAGTTTGTGTCAGAATTGACTTTATATTCACTATATGAGCCAACACCAACTCTCCATTCCTCAGCAGCTGGTCTCCTTGTTTTACCTCGAGTTGAATCCAAAGCAGGTGAAGCAGCATTTGCTCATTAAGCTCCAAAAACAATGGAAATTACTGCCATTCACTGTTAGAAATGCACCAACAATAATCTCATACAAAAGTAGACTCACATATCGCCAAATCTAATGAGCGTAACTCATGTTGGGGTTGAGGATACACTATAGACGGGCAAGTGAAAAGACTGTCGTTGCAAGACGATTTCTGTAATTCTATTAAATCACCACACGGACAAATATATCCTTAATCATCCATTCCAATAGGCAACCCTCCTGCGCACAGGTGATGGGAAATAGACACCGATGTAATTTCCCACGCAAGGAAACCAGAAAAAAATTGCTCATTAGTAATATGAGGTTTCCTGCTGGGTCAAGAAGGGCAGAGGACTGTGGGTAATTAAATGTGGTAAATGAAACACTAATTGAATGAGCAACCAACTGACTTTGGTTCTTGTTTAATCATACGGAGAGGCAAATCACAAAAACGGATTGTTTTTCTTTCACGCGGGCGGGTTATGGGAGGCAGGGGGTGCTGTGATTACTGAGGCAAAAGGAGTGATCACCTAACACTAAACATTTAGCAACAATCAAGATAGAAGCACTGTGTATCACTTAATATATGAGAAGGCTTTTGAGTAAAATGATCGGTTTAAGTGTAAATTGCATTTTACCATTAAAGGCATGTCATTACTTATAATGACCTGGATAAAATATGTATTCAAGGATATTCTCATAACATACCAGTTTAAAAAGTAACAAAATTATTATTATATTTATTTATTTATTTTATTTTTTTTCAATTTAGTTTCTGGCCTTGGTCACATATTGATTTAAGTTTAAGCCAAGACCCCAACGTTTGATTAAGAATTATACATAAGTATATTAATCTGAAGGACACAGTCACAGGTTGAACGGGTAAATAATCTATTAAATGTACATTTTATATATTGTTGGTAGATTTCTGTTTGAAGTATAACACTGGTTCCTATTGGGATAGCAGTTAGCAGGGTAAGATAAAATAGTAAACTGAGCAGGTCTAACCAGTGTAATATTTTCTTTTTTTATAGGAGCAGCACATTGTAACAGCATCAATGGTGCACATTAATGTTCAGAGATTCTCATGCTGTCGAATAGTTAACAGTAGCATGACCACTAGTCAGCCAGCAGCAATTCTGAGGGAGATCCCATAATATATAGATTCAACCCATTTTTCATATAACTCGTTTACACTTTAACACAAAACAAACCTGTGTTTCCTGTATTTAGTTTTTAGTGTTTAGTTCTTACATAGTGAGAGGAAGAAAAGGCAGAAGGTGTGAAACACCCACAGTGACGCAGACAGGATCATCCTGGTCTAAAGGAAGAGACTGTCTGCAGAAAGACCCTATTTATTATACAGTGGTCCCTCGTTTATCGTGGGGGTTACGTTCCAAAAATAACCTGCAATAGGCGAAATACACAAAGTAGTCAGCTTTATTTTTTACAATTATTATATATATTTTAAGGCTGTAAAACCCCTCACCACACACTTTATACACTTTCTCAGACAGGCATTAACATTTTCTCACGTGTCTCTTGTTTAAACACTCTCAAAGTTCAAACCTTATCATCTTCCTCTGCCTTTTGTGTGCGACCACAGGTGCCTTTTTCTCTGCAGAACATTTCATCGACATTGTGGGTTTTGTCGGGGAGAAAACTTGCAAACATACAGCACTTCAGAGTCACACTGCTAGCGATCGAACATTTATGTAAATTTGTCCGAACGCATTCTGTACTGTACAGGAGACACGGCACGGAGGAGATTGAATGGTCTACAGTCCCTTAGCCAATCAGGATGCAGAACACAATGCGCGTTCATACGCTGTAAAAAAACAAAAAACAAAAAACATGCCTAATTGCACAAAAAAAATCTGCGAAACTGAGAGGCCAAAAGGTGGACAAAGGTGAACCGCGTTATAGAGAGGGACCACTGTAACCAGGAATTTAATTCATTTGAATCAAGTCTTTATCATTCATCCAGACAGTCAAAGAGTTGGCATAAACCTGTACCCAAAGCTGTGAGACATGAAACCACAATGACTAATTATTGGATAAGTCAGGTTATTAGAGATTAGTGACATCTTGCTGTGAAGTAGTAATGATAAATGATAAAGTAATAACCAGTACAGAGGATTTTAAAGTTTTGGTTGTGCATATGTACAGCTTTAGAGATTTTTGAAAGCGCTTGCATCAGCAACATTACCTTGATAGTTAACCTTGCTAGCCCGCTTCTTCTTCTATTGGCTATTTATATAGCAGTCACATTATAGTGGTATTAGACATTTACACCACTGTTCATTTTTACCTTATTATCATCTGTTTATTTAATTTCCTCCAACTACGTGTACATCCTTAATCTAAATCCTCCAAGGAAGTGACTGTGCATTCTCCAGTTTCATGGACTATAATAGCATTAATATTTTCTTTTGGCTCTTCAGCTGCAGTAAACACCCCTTACAGTTTAAGAAAGCCGATTAGGAGCAATTGACATGGCTAGCGTACCACACACACCTCGGGTAAAATACAGAATATCTCATTGTGCATAAAGTAAAGAGTAATCTGCTTTTTGTAATGCACTGGCAGTCGCACCACACAGCATGGCAAAAAGTGTAAGCAGACACTGGGGAAACTTCGAAGGGGAGTCGTTTAACTCCCTGTAGTCCTTCTCACTCTGTAGAGGAGGTCTGTAGACAAGGGAAGAACACAAATCTCTGTCACCTCCAGTGTTGGTGCTCTGGTGACAGCCAAGGTCATGAATGAATGACAGAGGCCTCCTAAAGAGAGATAAGGCTCTCACAAACATCTGAACCTCTGTGCTGATTTTCAGAGAAAGAGAATCCTCCGCTGAATTATTTAATGGGTCTGCCCCCACCCTAAATAACACCCTGCAAGCATTGTTTGACATCCTGGATGAATAATTAAGCACTGACCTTTTGTTCCCATTAGAGGTGATGGGCTGATAGCAACGCTTTCTGGATGAGGCTCATAGACAATTTAAGGGCTGAGAAAGTTGCAAAAAGGAAATAATCAGGCACATTATAAAGCATTATAATTACATGTAAATCATATTGTATACAATGACAATAAAGGAGCTTATCTCATTTACCAAACAGTGGTACATTTTATAAAATGACAACAACTAAGACCATAATCAAATGCAATTATTCCACTGGCTTTTAAAACAATATTGTGTGACTTTCCTGGCCATACACCACCTAGAGACCATTAGTGCAACTGCATGTCTCAAACAAACTGGACTGTTACACCATGGCTCTCCCTAAAAACAGGGAGTATTTGTTTACAGCATCGACAAAAAAGACCTTGTCCAGCATATCTGTCTGTTGTTTGAGAGTTGGTAAGGTTATTATAACAGGAAGAGAAGAAAAACAACAACAAAAAAAATGCCATAGTGAGTCTTTGGGTTTCTTAACTTAAGCTTAACCTGTCTGTCTGTAATTATCTTATTGTTATTGTCCTATGTGTTGACAGAGATGATTGGAGCTTCTGTCATGCTGAACTGAGAGCAAATTCCACCAACTTGTCGTGTGGCCACTAATAAACTGATCTGATTCTGCTTATATAATGCAGTTTCTCAGCGGCCGACCCAGTGCTGAGTTTAGAACTAAATATACTTTAAGGTAAAATGTTATGTAATGTTCCAACAGAATATAGTCCACAGTTGTTGTGTAAGCCATATTAATTGGATGCTGTCTAGTAAAATGTTAGCATCATATGGACACTGTTTATTATTATTAAAATGGTGGCATTAGGTATATCTGCTGGATCCAAGATTTAGCTACTTCTCTGGTGGATTGTAAGATATCACTTGAACCACTTGAACTTGACTTTCTGTTCCAATAGCTCAGTTTGTTTATTTAACCTACTTTGCAAAGATATGGGGAAAAACTTTGTTGGGGATATAATAAAAAAGTAAGTATCAAACCAGCTTAATGGTTATTTTTTTAAAGATATTATCATGCTGTTTTTAGATTTGCACCAATGTGCTGTAAGTCATCTGATAAGAGTAGGGAAAATAAGCTCTAACTTCATCCTACACCTTTTCAGTCAAATGAAGATACATTTATTTCATTTTGAATTGTTTTGACTTTGTATTGTATGTGTAGCCTACATATATTTGTGCACACATTTGTGTAAGTGTATCCATGTGTCTACGTATGTATATCCATCTGTATAAGCTTACATTTGAACAAAATTAGAAAATGAAATCTGTCTCTGAAATTCCTCTCACTCCTCCTGAGACACAAAGGAAGAGCCTTTGTTGATTGTTCCTAAAGCACAGCCTGAGGCCATTTTTATCAATACTGCCGTGATCTCGTAAGGATTGTAAAATAATTTATTCCTGCACATCACAGTCATTTTGAGAGTGCCACTCAAGAGCATGTAGACAGTGGAAAGAATGAGAAATGAAGTATTAAAAACAGTCCCAGTTGGTAACAGGCCAAAGATGAGATAAGACAAGATACGGTAATAAGCTTTTCTGATAATATGCAGAAAAATAAAAAGGTGCCAACACAGTGAAATGTATTTTTGTACCTGCATCAAGTTCACACAATACACACAATGTAGGAACAAAGCTTTTTATGTAAAGAATAGTGCCGATACAGTAGAGGAAAATGAAATTAGTCTACTTTAAGTCCATTAAAGAAACGAAGGCCAATGACTGAACACACATCTGGCAAATTTCCTCTGTGTGAGTTTAATTCCATTGTAAGGTCCTGCTTCTCTTTCATTAGCAGACAATAATCAAGGCCACTCATGTGTGCACCCTCTTTTCACACTCACACACAAAAGCAAGGTTTCCTCCAAATGTTTCCAAAAACCTTACCGGATCCAGTTTCTCCTCACTCCCTTCCTCTTCTCCCTCCTTTTTTGGTACCTCTCCCTTTTCTCTTCCACTAAATGTGCTTTTTTTTCTCTCCCTGCAAACACATACACACATACGTACTTTTCCAGTTTCATTTTCTCTCCCTCCCACACAAAGGCACACAGGCGCCTCTTCGTTCTATCTCTTTCATTTTCTTCGTCTCCAGCACTTCCTGTCTTCCTGTCACCGCTTCAGCTCACAACCAAATAGACACATACTCTATAGATGTATACATGCTCTTTCATCTTCCCTTCATTTCTTAACCTCCCACACTTTTCCTATCGCTGCAGCCGTGCATGAGAACTCACACAGTAGCAGTTATTTAGTCTCTGCCTCTTTCTCATCCTGTCTAACTCCCACTATCACGTCGACACACGAGCGGCAGTCCAGCTTCAGTGACTCCCAGCTGGGCTTGGACAGCTCTCTTCCTCTGGCCTCTCCGGGCCATCTGGAGTGCAATGTCCCCACTCGGCTGGTGCTCTGCCAGCCTGCTCAGCCTCCCAGGACCGACGCAGCATCTTCAAGCACAATTTGTACGCGTCAAAGCTCTGCTGTGTGTCCAGTGACCCAGCTGAGTGAAGTCATTGAAGCCTCCCTTTCCCACCTCAAAGGAGCCCCATTCTGCTTTGATGACACCTGCGCTGCCCGTCTTCCCCGGACGGTGGAGGATGGGTGGGTAATTGATTAAAGCTGGGGAGAGTTTGTCTTTCTAACATCAATGTATAAGCCCAAATAATGTAAGAAGGAAACATATACCTGTTGTTTTATAATGGTTGATTAGGGATTTGCACAGCTCAAACTTAATAAACTAAGACAATGCTGATGATTTACCAATTGTCATTCGTAGAAGTAATTCATTTAATGCCTGAAAAATCACAGCCATATTTAAATAAATTACATTTTCTAATTTTTGTATACTGTATATCACCAAATTATAATAATAACACAAAACATTTATCCACAAGTGTCTTCCAAACCAACCCTGTTCTGCTTTGATGACTCCCACACTCGGAACAACAGTCTAATTGAATAAAGCCACTTTTAAATAACCTGAAAAATAATTCTTACTAGGCCTGCTGATACAAGTTGCACAAAAACTAAAGCTGAAAATGTCTTGTCTCATACCATCAACATTAGTGGGCTGTACTTTTAATGAAAACGCCTACTCAATAGAAAAAAGCTGGGCTGCTAAATGGAGGAAGTCAATTTATCTTTAATACGAGCTACACAGCATTATCAAAATGTAGTTTGGTAAGAGTCTTGAGCACAAATATTCGAGGGGCTCAGTCAAGTGTTAACATCTGGCAATGGTTCACTGACTGTCATTTACAGTGAGACGTGAAAGAGAATTAGAAATGGTAAACCAAGGCACTGTAAGCAGCACACAATAAACCAAAAAGCCGCTTTGAGCCGATGAATGCTGCATGAACTTATTTGGGTCCATCAGGCAACAGATTCAAAGAGTAACACAAACCGCTGGCTGCTGCACCAGTTCCATTCAATTCAAGTCACTTTTCACTGTACAAACTGTACAACCACTCTTAACACAACATTACGTTACATTGAGTGGGTGTTATAGATCTGTTCAGAGGTCACATTACACAAATGATAAATACTGTTTGCAATTGCTTCTACACAAAGAAAAAAGTGTAAAATGTGCAGAAAAAAAGTGTAGCAAACAACTCTGCAATAAAACACTGTATTTTCATTAAAGTTGTGGCTGTTTGTGTTTGTCCTGAGTTAAAGAAAACAAATAATCCCAATAAGACACCTTTAGAAGAAGAAGAAGTAGAATTCGGCTCTAGTTAACTAGAAAACTTAATAATGCATGGAGCCAACATTTTTAAAAGATTATGGACCAATATAGTCGGTTCTTCTTTCACATTATTTTTAATCACAGCTGATAAAAACAGGGTGAGGCAGTCAGTCAAAGTAACAGCTGCAGACAATGCCTGTTGCTATATAACCCACTTAGTTTGACAAACTGCCGATAGCTGCTCACTGTGAAGGAGCCTTAGCCTTGCTTTTAGCGCATCTATTAATTAAACTAAAATGTCAACGTAATCATTTCAATCAGTAGAAGTATAAAGAAAGAACTCCACAGGCAGCAGTGGCTCGATACTTGTCCAATACTTGCATAAGTTCTGTCTTTAGCCCTCCGTGCTGGAGTCTAGTCTATTATAACCCGACACTGGGCGCAGAAGTGAAAGAGTTCGACCTCAAGGCTCATTGGTTGTTACTTACCTTGATGATGCTGATAGCGCAGTGCTCCAGTGCAGCAGGCGAAGTGAGACACCTTCTCCTGTTACTGAATCCTTCACAAGTTTGTGCTCCAATAAACGGGCGTGTCGTGCAACTGGTCAATCTCGTGAACGCATTCACACTGGGAACACGCCTGGGTTAAGTTTGAGAAGACCTCCTCGCGGATGCGATGGGCTGAGCGACCATGCACTGTTGTTTCTGATGCTTTCAGGAGGCGTGCGGCCAATCACAAGGCTCCTCACTGTTCACTCTCACATCTTTGCTCATCCCAAGAGAGTCTCCGTGGAGCGACGTGTGTCTGAGTTCGGGGCATTAGGGCTGCAGCAGTACGCACTCTAAAACGGTTGTATCCTTCCAGAGAAGCACGTGTCCACACGCAGCGCTGCCTTTGTGCTCGCGGTGATACTGATGCTGATAAAGAGTGGGACTGTGGGCTTCCTCTCGCGCATCGCCTGGCGAGCAGGAGGAGTGTCTGTGCGCTGAGTTCATTAACACACTCTTCTGATACGGAAAAGCCACCGTAATTATTACTGTATTCTTATGTCCGACTGGGTTACTCTGTGCGTATAGAACATATAACAGTGTGTTACTGCGCCGTGGATTTATGGCTTAAAATTAGAGGTCTCTACAAGATATTGGCTGAAATGATTTGGATGGTTTACCTGTGCTATTTGAAACAAGTTGGACTTGGTGTGGTGCAGGACTCTAAGACTTAATCATTTCGTCTTTGTCTTGAAGAGTTTGAATAAAGGGCACGCCGTTTTCTCTTCATCAGGTCTGGAGAGTGTGAGGGAGGAAAATGTTCTGTTGTAAGTCCTGTGGTTGTGTCCTGCAATGATTCAGTTCGAGTCTGGTCCTTTTTCAGATACTGGATACTGTGTGAAGATTATTTTGATTATGTCGAAAGAAAGTAATGTCATTATAAACAAACATGAAGCAAAAACAAGATGTCCCTCTCAATGTACAGCTTTGTTCTACAGCTCTATTAAGAAAATCAAGCACTAGTCAAAAGATGGGAAGGGTTTTGTAATGTGGTCTTGGCCTTTCTTATGAATTATTTCTTTAATGTCAGTGAAATATCATGTCTTTTTTCTGTAGGCTTCCCATGCAACAAAAGCCTGGAACCGCTCACAAGAAACAACTACAGTAATAAAAGACACACAAAGAATAAGGTATTTAATCTTGTGCTGATTTGAACTAAGGGATTTTTGCCCAGTCATTTTCTCTGGAAAAGGAAATGCAAAGTTGGAAGAGAAATTAGAGCTTTAATGAAAAGAGAAAAAGCCCTGTGGGATGGATATCAAAAGCTAGTGGATGTGCATAATTCATCTCTAACTATTCCATAAAGCCTTCCAGAAGGCTTCTTTAACCTGTTTTCCCCTCTATCTCATTAAATTCTCTAAATATTAGAACTGCAAATGATGGAATCTATTCACTTAGATAATTCGAGTTTGTTTTTCAGTTTTGTTTCCTAAATGACAGCTCTGGTTGTACAAGTAAAAATGTGAATTTAGAGCAAATAGAGCTCATTTAAATCACAAGGTGCTTGGCCGGTTGAACCCAGTCTCGGGTTAAAGAGAAACATTTATTTAATTGCAGTCTGTCCTGTTTACAGATAGTTATTTGTGTTTGCCAGAAACAATAGATGAGAAAGACTTTTTGGCACACTGGCAATAGAACAGGCCTCTGCCATAACGAGTCATTATGAAGTGCTTTATAAGTATTTATATGTACTATATGTATTTTATTCTTATCTGTATATTGTAAGCAACTAATGTTTGAGGGTGTGGCTGTCAGAATCATCAAAGGCTTGTGCCAGAGCAGCCCTGTAGTTCCTCACTTGAGCACACCTCCCCCTGCTGGTGCCATGCAGCAAAGAAAAATGGCTATGGCTGCAGGGAGTGTGGGTGTATGTCCAAGAACACAAATCCAGACCCACATGATGCCTTTACACTGTCCACAGCACATGCCCAGATTTTGTTGAGCCTTTATAAGTCATGGAGCTGCTATGTGTAAGTGGGACAAAACATTGCCCAAGTCCTGAAGATCTAAGAGGCAGCAGCTCAGCAGCTGCAGTGTGTCTCTTGTGGGACCTCACAGCGTGGAGCGTCAGCCCAACTGGAAAATGAGTGGAAAATCATCAGAGCTGCATATTTTACATTAGTATAAAATGTATGAGTGTGACTTTAGAAGACAGATCAATGGTACTGTTCATGTTATTAAAATGTACAAAAAGATGAGCTACATTTGCATGGCTTGTGGTATTTCATTGTGACCCAACAGAGAGTAATATATAAAAAACTCTTTATAAATATCATTACCATGGGTTGCTTATGGAGACCTGACTCAGTGTGAAACCACCTGACTTGTAAATGTTTCTGACGTATTTGCAAACTTAAGCACTCATGTTTCATGCACAATGTGATTATCATATTGCTACATGCACATTTAATAAAGTGAAAGGCAGTCATTAGCATGTTTGTGTCAGACTCACAGTGAAGGTCACTGAAGTAAAAAAAAAAAACAGGCCCAGTATATACAGCCTTGTGAAAAGTCTGTGGACAGACGGCTTGTGTACTTCTGATAAAGAGTGATACGATGAAGCCAACCATGTTTTTTCAGTAATGTTATTTAAGCCAACAGGAAAAGTCCACTGCCATGTTATTATTTTTATACATTAACAATGATGTTAAAATAAGAGCAACGATAGTTGGTCCTATTTGTGCTTCATTTGTTTCTATCCTGTCACTATAATAAAAACAGAAAATGTCTAATACCATTTCATGAACAATCCTCAACCACAACTTTGCAAAGATCCTGTTTTGAAAAAGGCTTGAGAGGCAAGAAACATCAGGCTTCTCATAATGAACATGTCGTCTGTTAGACAGCTCGATTCTCAAGTATTTTGAAGGCTGTGAGTCTCTGGCCAAAGACAAACAACTCCCCAATGGCTCACTCATCAGTTTCATCCTCTCACTGCTCATCGCTCATCCAACTCTGACATCTGCTGTTGCTCATAATCAATAGTGCGGGGATCCAAACTTTGCCTACAGCAAGCACGCCTCAATTACAACATACCATTTTCACTGAAATGAATCATTTCTTAAACATTTTTTAGGTCGGTGGATACTTATTTCCGCTAAAGCACGGTACATCATTTATTCATTTTATACAGCACATCATTATTGAGGGCCATGTGGGCTAGAGCCTGACCTGGCTCACTTTGGGCCTGAGGAAGGTTCATCCTGATAATCCCCAGTGAATCACAGGGCTGACTGTTTCATTCATGTGCACCTGGTCAGTTTATATCGCTTTTCAAAGTATGTATATGTTGGATATGGTCAGATTCATCTTTGTCTGTGTATTATATAAATAAACATGGAGCCATTTAGTAAATTCCTAACTTAAAGTAATGAATGATTCATCACCTTCTGACATTGCAACCCAAGATCCAATATTGCCTTATACAATCTCAACCTCCCTCAGACTTATAACAGACTCAACAATGAAGCACCAAATTGCTCTTTTGGCCCAGCTGCCCTTTGATTCATTATGATAAATGGGCATGAACATCAGTCTAATGAATTACACTGACCAGAGTAAATCCAAATGTCTCTATCTGAGCATCTGTTTTCCCCTTTGCAGTTAACTCTCAAACACTTTTTGCAATTAACCTGTTGGCTTCCTTTGAGGTCACTGTCCCAGTTACATCTTTTGGAGAAAGAGGAGTGTTTCCAGATTGAAACTTGATATAACTGTATCTAGGACACAAAATACAAAAGAAGCAAATGACTTTATTATTCCTTCCTGGACTATGACAAAGGTTGAGGATTCATGTGAGTACGCTCTAAGCCGCTTGAATCAAACCTTGATCATTTTACAGGCTGTTTGAGGCCAATTAGTCCTCCAGCTCACCTCTCCATTGTCAGTAACTGCACAAAAACCATTGGTGTGACAACATAGACCTTCTCTTTTCTAGTTGCTTAGAAAAACAACTCAGTTATCAGAGTGAACTCTAAAATACAGACCATGCTCTTTCATTTGATATTACTGCAGCCAACAAAGTACATGTTGTTGTGGTGATATCTCTTTGGGAAGCTGCTCAGTCTTTTTTCTTAATCTGCTGTGTCATGGAGGAAATTAACAGTCTACAGCGTCTCTATATGTTCTGGTGCACCTATGTTTTACTGTGTTTGGAGACAGTTTTATTTAGCTTCGGTGGATTCATGTTGTGTCAAGAGCGCAGGACGACCGGTGTCTGGCTGAGAAGAGTAAAGCAATGAGTTGTGACTTCACTTGTAGAGCAGTCATATATTTGACTTCAGTGTGTGCCTGGTTCCATTAACCACACAGCTACCAATTTGCCACAGAGCAGGAGGAGACAGGGAGAAAATGAACATTAAACATTGATTTCTGGTTGCCTCACAACCCGGGACATCTTTCTTGTAATGAAGGTGTTTATTTGTTGGCTCTATTTCCGCATGAATCGAGTAAGTTGTGTGTGTGCACAGGCTTATTTACCTTAATGTAAAAGATTAGGAAACTGGAGGTGAATACATTGATTAAAAGTAGTCGGTAGTTACTTTCACTCATTTCATTGACAAAGTGAGAAGTTGAAGTGAGCTGTGATTTTAGGTCAATGAAAATGATAGCATTATAAGCCTGGAGCCATAGAAAACACTGAGGGAAAGTAAATGTGATCTCTACCATGTAAACAGTATCATCTCATCAAGCACAGTCTCCTATTGTAGTAACCTTCCACCAACATTTTCAGGAACATTACCTGGGTAAAAACAAATTCCGTGGGTGGATGGAAAGTTCCTGCAATGAAAAAGGGGCTATGACTTTTACTTACTTAATAATTATATTTCTCATGTCTTATATTTTAATTGTTTGGGTCACATTTTCTTTCATTTTTTCTCCTCCTGTTCTTTTTATCCAATATCTTTATACCAGGGATGGTTACTTCTGCTTACACAGCAAAACAGTGCTAAAACAAACATTGGGAATGCATTCACATGATGTTGTGGATGGGGTTGGAACTGTGAAATGGGGAATTTTTGGGTAAGCCCAGTATTGCATTACCAGCTACTATTCACAATACCTCCAGCATATTACATGATATCAAAGTACGTGACCTTAGATAAAAAAGAAAGGGATTGTGAATGGCTTATTTTAGGTCAAATGAAAATGATATAGCATATTAAAACCTGAAACCATACCAACGATTGTTTTCAGATACATCTCATCCCAAGCTCTGACAAAGATGCTGTGAGGTGGATTACATGAGGCATATAATGTTGTGGCAATACCTACATCAAAAACAGGTTCATATTAAACAATGCAGTCATATCTCCCTTGACGCCTTGTTGTTGGGGACACACAATTAAATCAGAATAAGTTCAGTTATTAAATAGTGTAAGTTTGAATGATAAGTTCAAGATGGCTTCATTATTATCACAGTATACATATCCAAGGCCCTGAAGCTCCAGCCTCAGACCAGCTGCATCTGAGTGAATTTGAAGTTGGAAGCAGCTCGAAAGCAACACATCCTCACAGCCAAAACCAGTGCTTTCATACTGCACTGCAGCAAGCTTCTGCCAGACGAGACTAGTGCCTCTGCATATTGCCATCATCTTATTTTCTCTGATTATTGGGAGACTGATGCGGGATTTGGCCGAAAGTAGAATAAAACATTGTGTACAAATTTAAACAGGAATAGATTATTTTTATTAGATGAATATACTTGTCATCCTGCGTTTAATGTTTGTAACTGAAAAAATACAGATTAGCATTTACCTTTTAGTTTTTCTTTGCTTTCCTTAGAATGCTTCCAGACAAAGTGCCCTTCAGGATTTGCCACACAATGTCTTTGGTCAAGGGCATGTTCCTTGTGTCACAGTGAGTTGCAGAGAAGCTTCTGACACAACCCGCACACCTGCCTAATGAACCCAAAGGATCCACAGGTCACGTTAAAAGCACTGAAGGGCAGCCATGGCCCTTGAGTAAGCTCCCAGCTCTGTCTGAGAGCATTATTTCAGCTCTTTCTAATGGACTCTTGGGCCCAAAGCACACGTCTGACCCGCTCTAAACAAAACCATTCTATCCTTTCAAATCTCCCCATGGAGCCACATAAACATCAAGTTGTGCCTTAGTTTTCCAATACTACAGAGATCACTGACACAGCATGCTGTAAAAGTATCTTTGTACTGCTGACAGTATTCTTTTTGTGTTTATTGTCATTGGTGTATGGTCATTTACTTTGATATTACTCTGTGCTGATATTGCAGTTTCTACAAAAATATAACAATGGACTCTTTGCAGAAAGAACTCAGCTGTCTTCATCAAACCAGCCACACAGAGGTCTTCTGTTGTGTTTTTGGCATAGACATAAGCAATAAATGCTTTAGATTGTGTATTACAAAGCAACCATAACCTGTTGATGTAACACAAGACGCTCTGTTAGACCCTATGAGAGTGCATGAGACAACTCTGATTGCTCTGCAGAGTATCTTTACAATCCTTTTAGGTAAAAATGTTGCTATTGCTGACTATTTCAGGTATTTATGAGTTTGTCCACACCATTTAAGAAGTTTACAAAGGGATAAAAAAAACACTTAGAGCACTGGAAGGGATTTTGATCCACTTGTGTGGGCAGCAAAAGAAAAGAAAATCAAGCAACCTTCCGTAGTGCAGTTGTTGGGTGAGTGGGTGGGGAAAGTATTTTGTAAAAAACACAAGGTGGAGGATACTCTGTCCCAGGCATAAAGGAACTATACTGTCTGGCTGTGCGTATCTGTTTGTTAATATGCATGCCTTGACCAGCTATTTTCACTGCAGTTGTTAAAACATGAGAGGTCCTTTGCATTCTATGTGGACTGGGAAACAGAAAGCAGGTTTAATGACTCTAGCTCTTTTATGACTTTTTCACTACGCCTTTACTGTAATGGGATCTCTTTTTCTTTATGCAGCATCAACAGGGTGAATCATTCAATTGGCCTCAGCTCCTTTTCAACTACAAAAGAGGCCTCGTTTTTTAAATGAAACCGCTTTCCACATGGATATGGAACCATTTCTGATGCATGCATGTTGCATTCATCCTCTTAGGTGTCTGAAAATGGAGCTGTTTTGAAACTGATTCCACAGACCTATATCTTTTCACTGGAGCTCAGCTGTCAGGAGCCCTGCCTGATATGACTTTAATCAGTAAAATGAATAGGTGTATCCAGCTTATCAGAGAAAGGCTCTCACACACTGTAGTGTTCTGGCTTAGGCCTGATACAACAATGAGGGGAATATTACCATATTTTTCACTGTTGTAGATTCAAATGTATTTATTCAGCTCCTGTCTCTGATCTTTAAAAGTTGCTCTGTTTGACTAATTAAAGTTGCACATTCTTATCTCTTGCACTATTGTGGTGGTTATGGAAGCTCGCCTATTGGGACCCACTATTTTTTTCACAGTAAGCTTATTTTCTCAAGATATAACTGCTGAACTAGCTGTAATGGATGAATACGTATTAATTGTGCAATCTTGTGTAATGGCACAGTGTGAAAGAGTAATTAACAGGGAACATGTCAAGGCAGAGTTCAGACATGTCAATACATGATGATGACTGTGGGACATGAGGCGTGAATGCTTGAACTGTAAAAACATTTTCAACAATAGCGAATGATGGTATAAGAACCGTTTTAACAAATCCAAACGTAAAGAGTGGAAAGGAATGTACAGGCTAACACTGATCATCTCCCTGACTCTGCACCAATCAGTACGCAACTTCAGGCTTCCCAGTGTTTTTTTATTTTAGTTTTTACTGTTTTTGTGGTTTATTCTTTCATTGCCTACATCACAACACAAAAAGAACAAGCCACACATTAGCCTCATTGATTGGGCCTCAACATCACCTAAACGTCAGTCTGACCTGGAAAGACTCCCAGTGCAACAAAACTTGATAAAATTCCTCTAGTTTCATAAAAATACATAAATCATGCATCAAATAAACTCAAATAACATGAGACCAAGAACACAAGAACCACCAAGAACGGGTTAAACACAAGCCTGTTCCTGCCACCTGCTCTGACTGTGCATTTAAATCTGCTGGTTGTTTACATTTTAATTGAGTCATTCTTCCTTTATGTATTTTGAACAATATGTCACTGAAATGAAGACCATGCACTATGTTGTTGATCTTCTTGTGCATGCAACAAAAACATGTGTCCTTTTCCACTTTCCCACAGCAGCCATTTTAGCTGAGAGAAGAACATTATGACATTATGTTGAGCTGTACCATGCGGTGGCAGATGGAGGACAGTTGTGCTCTAAATCAGTACTGTTAGCATCCCACCTGACTCACTGACTTGACCTTGAGGAAGAAGCCACTATGAATGTAGGCACGCTTGGAGACTTTGCACATCCCTCGCCCACTCCCCACGGCCCTCTTATTAACACACATTGTTTGCCTGTGTTGACAGAATCCTGCAGCATGTAAACAGGGCATAACTTAACAAAGACAAACACTGTCAGCTCTTGTAAAAATGGCGTTTTTATCTCTGACTTGTCATAGTTATTGTCTTGTTTATGTGATGCCACTGATCAAGACGACGTGACCAAATTACCTGCATGCTGATTGCAGAAATTTACATTTTAAATACATCTTTTCTTTCCTTTATTTCAAACCCAAAGAAAAGGGTGTGCCTAATTAAGTATGGAGCGTGTTTGTTGCTTTATAATTCTTTGGCAGGTAGACAATTATGAATCCATCATATGAGAGTAAAGTCCTTTAAAGCTTTGCTGTCCCTGTGCCGACATGATGAGAGAACAAAGCCCTGAGAAAATGTCCATGGAAACAGTGTGTCCCTGCAGACCTGCATGGTAATGAGCTTGATGTTAGCAGTCTTCCTCCAGCATATGGCACATTAAAATTAAATATGCATGCATTGCTTTGACACTTTTTGAATGCCTTTTAAGGAGCAATACCTGCTTGTTTGCAAGGAGATATGAAGATCAGGAAACAGCAGGATAAAGTGGCACATGTTGACAGGCAGAATATGAGTAAAATCCCTTTCTGTTTCAACTTACTGTGTGGTTTCACTTACCGTTGTTCTGTGATCCTGCATAATAAGCTTTGTTTCCCTTTGATCACAACAGTGTTTGGTATTTTCTTCTTTTGCCAGATTTTGTTCTTTTGATCATAGAATATATACTGTACAATGATGATATAACCCAAAAGCTTGTGTTTTGTTACTGCTGGTGTAGGAATCTCTGTCAAGAAGAGAGTTGTCTTTCTCTGATCTCTTTGTTTATTTTGATGGAATTTTTTTTTAAATTTATTTATTGATACTATTACACATGCATACATCAGTACATCAATCAAACATATTTACGAACACGGACTGCTATAAATCAGTCTAAAATAATATATGTCTTAAGTTGCTTTGCAGTGACAGTCTGACTGCAACATGATCAGTCAATTCAGTGTTTATCCTGTTTACAAACTCACAGACTGTGTGCTCACTCACTGAAGTGAACTTGCTTGCCTTTGTGTAATTGTCCACACAGTTTAGATCACTCCTGTAGACCACTGTCGCTAAGCAACAACCATGTGTGAAGTTTTGACATGGTTAGTGTTATTTACGTGTTACTATGTCTGTAAATGAATAAAACCCATAATCAAATCAGTTTGTGCAGATTTGAGGCCATAAAAGACAACGATGAGCTGAAGACATTAATAATGAAAAGAAGTAACTTGAAGGTTTTTTTTTTACTTTTTGTCCACATAAACACTTAGGGAAATAACAGCATTTGGCATACTGGATCATCAATAAGTAAAAAAGAAGGATCCAAGAAATATAACTCACAGTGGGATGTAGCTGAAAACAATTTACAGCAGAGAGCTGTTTGTCACTGGACTGCATGTTGGTAAATCACTTAAATTTGTTTGAAAAAGACTGAAGATTAAAGTATTCAGCTGCAGCATGACACAAATACTCTTGTGGTGCAGCTGAAGAAGAGACTGTTGGGTTGGTTGCAGAATTGTTCAACATCCTGTGCTGCGAGGGAGCCATGTGCCGTTGATGAAAGTGGAGGTGTTGTCTGCTCTGCCCCCAGGGTGAACACTTCTCTCACCACACAGACCCAGGCACAGTTTGATATCCCTTTAGCTTTTGATCCTGCAATGTAAGCAGTGCAATATGAGGGGAACAAAGCCTGCAGTGAATATGAAAACATAGTGTACTGGCATTTATGATTCCATTATATAAATTATGGACTGCAAAATCAACCTCCAAGGATGTTTTAATGATATGTGTGTGTTTGCTCTGACGCGCACATGCTTAGAATAAAACTGTCTTGGTCACTGCTTTGCTTATTGTGGCCAAGTTTGCGCTAACTGCAGTTTTTGATTCACATTGTTTATTTTCAAAACATGACTGCTCGCACACAGCACAACACACACTTGCATTGTTTTTGTGTGCATAAGCATAAAGTGGTGATTTGGTTTGTCATTGCTTCACACTCACCAGGCAAATATCAATTGTGTGCTATGGTAATAAGACTGTCAAAACCTTATTTTATTTTTCCATAATTTAACCATTTAATTTGGTGCAACAACACCTGGGTGATGTGATAGGCTGTAATAGTGGTATGGAGGATAAACACAATGCTGTGTCTGCATCAGCAAAATATGAAATACAAACAATACTGGCTCTACCATCTACATAATATACTGTTATTGTAGGCCATTAAAACAGTACTACAATAACACTGCACAAAAATACTGTACCTTCAAATTTTTTTTTTTTTTTTTTGTTTAGGAACATACCTTTTGTCACATTTTACTAAGCTGGCTTTATTTTCCCTAAAAAACATAATAAATCTCCTTCAAGGCTTTGAGGATGTCGCTGTGATTGATAGATAGATCATTTAATGTGGCATCTTCATGGTTGTCATTTGTGCTGGTGAACAAAATGGTGTTTTACTCTAGAGGAAAGTTTTTTTTACATGTTTTTCAGTTTGTTTAGGGTTTGTTTGTTTTTTTGGCTGTACACAAACACATGCACCATTTATTTAGACAACTAAAAGCAATACTCAGCCAATACAATATCAGCCACAGAAACTATACATGTAACACCAGTCAGAGGCACAACTCTATTGACACATCCAGCATTGAAGGATGTTGTGTGCCGTTTTCAGAAGAGCCCTGTGCCCCATGCTCTAATTACAGCTGCTTAACTTATCTGCAGTATGCAAACAAGCCCATCTTGATTGCTTGTAATGATGATCATTTTCCACTTAACTGGTAATCGGCTTTTCAGATGTTTTTCATCCACTAAAAAGCGTAGCAGTTTACTTTCTACAGATTATGCATCTGTGCCAAATAAATAGTTTTAAACACTGCAAGGATTTAGGTCATAGATTATTATCAGACCTAGCTTTAGACATGAAGCAGTATGAACTATGTATGACTGGTTTTGTATACTCATTTAAAAGATTTCACTTGTGTATAACTAAACTGAAAAATAATGAAGTGTCAGTTCAGAGAAATTAAACAAACCAGCTCCACTCACTCAGTGTACTTTCAAACAGTCGTGGTCATAATAAGATGATGCCCCACACTTTGGACCCCCATGGGCCATTTAAGCAGAATTAAATGACCATCAGTGCCCTAGCACATCAGCTTAATAGCAGGGATTTCCTCATGCACTTAACCCCGCATGAGTTTTAAGTATGATGATAAATTGGCATCTTGTCCAGTGTCTCTGACACCAAGGTGAGCACTTGCCTCAGGAAGATGGCCACTTTTCCTTTTAAGGCTAAAGACCTAATAGTGCTGTGTAGTAATGTTGTGAACATTGGAAACATTCAATCTCATGCAGGCTCAAATTTTTGCTGATCACTCGATTCATGTTCATTAAAAAAATGTGTGCTCTTGGTTGAATGATGTACACAGGAGATAAGTCTGTCTCTGTTCATATAAGGCATAACCCTGCATAATAAACAAACATTACTGCAGATGCATTGCCCCTGTACTTGGTTGGGTCTGAAGAGGCAGGGCTGGTCTTGCTGTGATGAATAATCATGCAGGTGCATGCAGGTGAATGCGCCCTACATGGATATACTGGCCTCAAATTCAACTATCATTAACTATTATTGAAGTAGACTGGCGTCTTCCTTCACCGTCTTTAAAAAGCAAAAGGGAAAGTCAGCTGTTGCTGACTCGGCCATCAGCTCCTTAATGACACTCAGAGTGAGTGTTTTTGAGGGCAGACCGCAGGTTTACAAAGTGGAAAGAGAAACTCTGAAGCTTGATGGAAACAAAAACACCACCAGAGCTGGAGCTGCGCTTTACCCGGAGGCGAATTGGACGTTAACTAATCACTCAGACAGCCGTGCTGCACTGGCTGATTGACAGGAGGACACCAGAAGTACATAACACACCTGTCACCGCTGTCTATTTATATTTCTCACTGCATTCATCAAACTCACATTCATATTTCACTACTTTTGCCTCAACAGCGTCAGATAATTCTAGATTGGCATGAACTGCTTAAGTGTCGTTAAGGTAAGAGCTCTGAAGCAACCCCAGCCAGTTCCTCTTAAAGGCAATTAAAGAAAACATTTAAGGCCAGTGTGACAGATTGCAGCTTTATGACACTGGACTTGTCTCAAAGTCAAATAAGTTCATCAGCAGTACCCCATCTAATGTGGATCTTTGTTTCTATGGTAACAGCCAGAAAGACATGATAAATTCTTGCACGGATTTGGATGAGTGTAACTGCAGTGGTCTCAAATGAGGTGATGGTTTGCTGGTGGAACCGCCTATGTTCTTAAATAGTACTCATAGTTTAGTTGTCGTAGTTTTGATGAGTAGGTCTTAATTGACTTCCAAATGGCTGTAATTTAATTTTTGGCATGTCTCAAAATGTAAGTGCCCCTTAACCAGATGATAAAGTTAATTATGTTTAGGTTTCACACAATATATTGCAAATATTCCATTAGCTCATCTTTAAGTCCTCACTGTTTGCAGTTTATTATTATATAGTCTGTAATATGTCCTATTTCTGCACATTCTACAGGATTAAGCACAAACACTGACCACTATCTACTTCAAGTTTGAAAGTACACATGATTCTTTCAGACTTTCGGATTTGGCGTTGTTTGCTTGTGTACCACCCATGTGTGCATCTCATGGCTAATTGCCCGCACCATTCTGTATGCCTGTGAACATCACAAACCCAAGGATGTGCTGCTTGACACTTAAGCTGTTTGCAGACGGGTAATAAAGTGTGCTAAGCTCATTTGAGCCGTGCCTTTTAAATGTTCTGCTCTGTGCCAGGGGAGCTATAAAACCGCATCAGCACTCATGTGAGACACGCTCCTGTATAGAGCCAGAAATCACTGCTTAGTCTTTTCATCAGATTAGCTTGTCCCTGTACGTCTGTGAGATCTATTAGACATGGAGCGATGGATGGAGGGATGGATTGACTCAGTAGTAGCAGCGGCATTCCTCTCACAGGACAGAAGCAAAATTAGAACGATGTTACAAAACACGCTGGCTCTGCATATTCATATTAATGGGTCTCTAATGAGTCAAAATAGTGTTTAATACAAGAAATTGCATTTGCATCATTAGTCTAATGCAGCGCTTCTCTGAGTCAGCATCCGTCAGTGTGTTGTCCTGCATATCAACAAGCTGACACGTCTCATGAGGACACAAACAGCAGTTCTTTCAGCTAATGTTCAGAGGGTTGGTGCTATTGACTATTAACATAAACTGACACTGATTAGATCATTTACAGCTAGTGGAGACTATATTATTAAGGAGTGAATAGACCAAGGAATGTAGCCGTTAATTTCTCATTCTTTATTACTATCTTATCTTAGCTTTGGCTGCCATTTTAATGATTTACTCACTTAATAATGCAAGAGAATGAGCTAATTTCATCTCTCACGCAAGAAGTAACATCACTTTCTGAACATTGGGGGAGAAAAGAATTTTTCTAGTGTGTCACAACTATGAGCAAAACAGTGTAACTTTCACGAGTTATCTGTATCAGAGCATGACAAACTGAACATGTACTGCACACATAACATAAACAGCAAACTATAAGCAAAGTATAGAGAATTTTGCTCATTATTCTGTAGGTCAGAACAGGTACGGCCTCTCTAATCCAAGTAGCCAATTATATCAGATATATTTTCTGATATAACATCTGATTACCTATAACTGATTTTCACCATAGGGCCACTCTTTGGTGTAATGTAAACTCATGCCAGTATATAATCTTATTTGACCAATGACATCAAATCAACTGACAAATCTTGTTACTGAGTCCCAAAATGACATCTCCAACATGAAGATCAAATATGGAGGTAGAAAGATAGACAAACAGTATTTGGACTGAAGCATAATAGTGACCCAGCTTTTAGGTGACAGTTGATAAGTAAAGATTTGAAAGTTTTCGAGTTGATTTCTTTAAACAACATCAAAGATTGCAAACTGTAAGCTGCTTCTGATTTATTTAGAGTTGCTTAGTGTGAAAA
This sequence comes from Rhyacichthys aspro, assembly GCA_036850595.1. Taxonomy (NCBI): domain Eukaryota; kingdom Metazoa; phylum Chordata; class Actinopteri; order Gobiiformes; family Rhyacichthyidae; genus Rhyacichthys; species Rhyacichthys aspro. The sequence continues at coordinate 8,251,679 of CM072150.1, read as the reverse complement.
TATAAAGTAAGATTAAGATCATCACACTTTTCATTCTTAGCAAGGAACACTCAAGTTGACATACAAGATCAAGGCTTGTGTGTCACTGCTTGGATGTAAGTGCCGAGGCAAAGTAAATGGCTCAAGTGTGTAGTACATTCAATAGTCTCTATTTAATGATGCATAAGGGAAAAATACAGCTTTCCAGTCAGCAGAGCAGTTTAGGACAAGAAATGCAGAAGCTGCAATAAACGCATTTTATTCAGTCTTCATCTACAGAATCCCTGCGTTGTTGCCTCAGAGCTAGAGGCAAGGTCGGCCTGGGAACTGGACCACTTCACACCTTTCTGTGTGACCTTTTATTCGTCAGCAGTATGCACTATGTGCTCAGACATGCAACCTTGATCCACAGGGGCAAGTTGTGACGTCAGTCAAAATGGTATTTTTCCATGGAGTAAGCATTTCATTAAAACAGCTTTTAGTTACAGCCCCAACAACAAAAATGGCTGCCTTCAAGTTCCAAACAAATTCAGTGCATTATTATTATTAACAATTATGGGTTTGTTTTTTTTTCTTTTCTTCTTCTCTTTTTTTCTTTTCTTCTTTTCTTTCTCAATTCATCATCTCAATTAACATGATGAAGTCAGAGTGGTGTTTTTAGTACACGTTCAGATGTGCTGGATCTGCAGTATTTGCAGTATTCTGCATCATCTAATCTTTTTAGGTTTGCACTTACTCCTCATTCTTTTGGAGGAAAACTATTTTAAAAATGACATTTCTAACATGTCTTCACCTTTTGCACCGGGAGGAAATATTGTGAGATAACAGTGTGCATGGAAACAAGTCGGCGGGGGCAAAGGCTGCTGGGAGCTGTTGTTGGCCTCCCAGACAGAGCTGTAAGCCAGCCCGCTCAGCTGTAATGGTCTTCGTGCTTGCCTGACTGCCCTTGGCATTAGATGTAGACCTTTATTACCCTGCAGGAAGCCGCTTCATTACAGCCATACTTCTCTCCTCTGCAAACTTTCTATTTCTTTTCTCCCCTCGCTTATTATCAAAGATTACCAAAGAGAGTTCAAGGCCTGCACCTCTCTGATGATGTAACATTTCTCAAATGAGCCGGGACACCAGTCAGGCACATCTCCCAAAGGAGAAAATATATTGACTCCAGGCCGGGGTGGCTGTGAATTAATAGAAAATGTGTTTTTTGTTTTTTGAGAAATGAGAATTACTTGTAAACCAGCGGGTTGTTGCCTGGCATTAATTGGAAATCTGATATGAAGTGTGAAAGAGATCAGTGGCAGCAGGTGACATCAGTGCTGTAACCATGGGTTACTGCTGCTGTTATTTCTGGGTAACTATTTTGGTAAAAACATTAATAACGTGTGGTGTCTGTGTCTGTGAGTCATCCAAGGCGGTGTCACTGCTGAAGAATCACCATGGAGGAATCATGAGAGGCTGACTAAAGATAGACTGTTAGGAGCAGCGCGCTAACAAGATAACAACTGATTTCCCTGACATTTTCAAAGACTGCCAGTAAACTAAAGTAACACTGCAGCACAATGCCCAAGGAAATGATATCATTATGGCACAAAATGATAGATTTCTGTCACTTTGCCAAAGTGATGTTAGCATTGTATGACTATCGCTTCAGGATTCCTAATTCATGTCAGTGAAGGCGCACATACACACAGTAAGTCATGTTGCTGAGCAGAAGGAGGAATCTGGACATAGATTATCTTAAGGACATGTTTGTAATTTCAAAAAGTTGGAAGTTTTTTCACCGGCTTGAAAAGCCTGATAAAAGTATTTTACCACCTGTTTAAATGCTCCAGATTACAAAACAATAAAACTCAAAAAATAAAACAAATGAACAACGATGTCCCAATTATTGCTGCTCACTGTTAAAAGGGCGCGTTCACTCAAACTGAACAGGACTCAGGCTTCAGCCAGTGCTCTGTGTTGCGTTCATATGTGGTGAAATGTGTTTGATAAATATTAATGGGGTATAAGTCTAAGTAGTTGATGCAATGAGAGAACAGATCTTCAGCTCTGTGAAGTCCATTCTCACTGGCTTCTGATTAAAACCAAGTCCTGACAGAATTTCCAGTTTAAATTGTGAGGCCAACCAAGGCTGGACAGAGCTGCCACAGGGAACAGATCTTCATACAAACTCTTCACACTTTTTAAAGCTGTGATAAAGGCACTTGAGAGCTGGGGGTCTGTTGTTTGAGACTGGTCTCACAAACTGAAAGTGGATTAAAAATCAAGCCTTGAGCCAAACTAAAGGAGATGACAACGTTTATCTCTTATTCATGCCTGGATATACTTTAATTTATTTCACAAAACAGTGATGCTTTGGTGGATCCTGCTTTTTCAACTTTTTGCTTAAATCTGTTTATGTATACACTGCTTAAGGCAAAATGTATTTTTTATTAGAGGAAACCACACTGTGGCTCCAAACTCAGATGTTTTGGGGACACATTTATAATTTAGTCAAAGACTGCTCTTTTAGATTGGCTTTAGACGTCTGTGTGCAACTTCAGAATATTTATGCAGAAGACAACGAACAAAGGCTAATTGGACAGTTTAGATTGATGGCATGGACTTCAACCACAAGAAATAATTGCTTGTCGCCTCTAAATTGATTAATGAAGAGCCTCAGACAAGATATAAATATACATACATATATATATATATATATATATATATATATATATATATATATTTCACTTTGTGGTATTTTAATTGAGGCATGGACACTGCAGAAACAATGGCGTGTCACCTTACCCTTCAGCAACATTCATTACACAAGCATATAATTATTGCTATATAGTAATCATTGGTGATAATTGTTTTATAACTGAATAACTTGAATAGAGTTTTGACATGACTGCTCAAAATGACAGAAACAGCTCCATCTCATGTTACGGTGCACTTTTTGTTTGGAAAATTGAAAGATGAAATTTGTGAAAAGATGTGAAAGCTGAAAAGCACCATGTTTGGAGTAATAAATAAGAGTAAAGGCAGCGGTGGCCTTGACTTCTCCTCCAGCCTTGTGGTTAGCGGCACTGAGTTGCCTGAGGCACTGGTGTGTGCTTTCTGCTCCCATTTCCAGCTTTAAAGCTGATGATGTATATTAAATGACATAGGTCTTCATAAGTGTCACTGTCTCACAAGTCTGATGAAGACTAATATCTGTACTACTTCCACCAGCTGTGGCTCACTCTTTTATCACTGCAGCATACAGTGAGACGTGCAAAGCTCTGGGGGCGGCAATAAAGCACACACCAATAGGCCCCATACAGGGGAAAAAATGTAATCTTCTTTCTTCGAAGGTGCACAGGGTCAAGGCAAGTGCATGTTGGGAAGTCAGTGCATATTAATCTGAATAGAGTATGATCCCATAGAAAGCTTCTCCAAGGAATTAAACCAACACCCAGTGAAGATCTGAGCAAGATGAAAAAAGATTAGTAGTCTCTCAGAAGCAACGAAATTAGTGTAGTGTAGTCACCAGTGTTTTGTTTTATTTAATTTTTTTACAAAACATTTATGTAAATGCACTGTTAAAGCCACTCTTGAAATTGACTGAATACTAAAACTAATGAGAGGGGGTTGATCTTGGTTATTCTGCATTAGAGGTAAAAAGGATATTGAAGCCTGCAACATGAGAAGGCGTTTAGACCTTGTGATCTAATGTAAATGAAAATGGCATATTCAGTTTATGTCTAAAAATCTGACATATATTTATTCTTAACAGTGTTTTAGGAATATAATATGCTTGGAAAGATGAGTGGAGTATCTGCTGCTAGGTGCACTGTACCAGAGTTATTCTTCCTTTTTTAATTTCTGCTTTATATCACTTTAAAGCTCCATATTTTAATAATTTCTTAAAAATGACAATGTTGCTTTATTTTTTCATGTGGTCAGAGTTTGTGTGTTGTAGCTACATCCTGGGAATGGAGGAATGTTCAGTGTAATTTCAAGACGCCCGATGTTTCCTCGGTCTTAATTGATGCGGTGAATCAAGGAGCATCCTCGAGGCCAGTGGGGGTTGATGGCGATTGCGTCTCTGTTAAAAGGCCACACTCTGTCATGTGCTGTGTTGAGAAAATAAGAGGAGCGCGTTTCAAGGCCTTTTGAATGCTGTAAATCTGACAGAAGACACGGCTTGTCATTTGACCTTTGACCCTGCGTGATGAGAGTGTGCATTCTGGGGAATATAGAGACATGCAGTGGGTAAAGTTGATGTAGTGTGTTATAGAAGCAGCACAGTGTGGGCCCGTCTCACTTGCTCTCACACTAAGTCAATAGAGACGGTCCGTGACACAGAAGCTGCTGTGTCCTTCACTGTTGTTTTTGAGCTGGCCGCACCATCTGTCACTGTAAATACATCTCAATGACAGAGATGCTGTTGTGTGTCAGCAGCACTTCTGTTTTGGTTTGACAGTGTACTTTACAAGCATATGGTTTAAAGAAAATCCTAAATTTTTCACACAAACACCTCCTTTAAATAAAACATGGCTTAAACACTTTAATGAGCAGCTTATTGTGATTCAGTGAAATCCAATAAAGGGACAAGCCCATTTATGTGTCCTGTGTCCTGGCAAGGTAACTACCCCTGCATGGCTAAAGTTTGACAGGGTCAGACGGCTTTGGCTTTGTCTTCTCTCGGGACATCATTAAATTTCTGCTTCCAGCACCTGAGCCTCTTTTAGGCATCTGATCACGTCCTTTCCTATCTCCCTGAGCTATAATGCGATGTCCTCTCAAAATTTTGAATATAAAGTTTCTCCCAAGACTGGCCACTTTTTTATTGTGCCATTTAAAGAGACGAGCCTGTGTTGGATGGCCAGCTGAACAGACCTTTCCACATGGCTGAGGTGCCTGGCCTAGATTGTGACACTAAAGGACAGCTACATTAAAAATGATCCTCATGAAGTCCTCTGCTCCGGAAAGTTGAACAGAAGAAAGGGCCTTGTGTTCCCTGGTCAAGGTGAGGACCATGTACAGGAAAAGAAGATGAAATATATTACACTGTGTAACTTTTTACCTGCAAATGCAAAGCCTTGAAATCATTATAATACGTTGTCTTAAAGTCACAGGGAACTCTATAATCTAATGAGAACACATATCCCGCCACATCAACACAATTCCACATGTTTTGTGCACAATATATCACAATATATTGAGACATAGTCCAATCTAAGTTTGCAACAGTGCAGTTAATGTAAAATTAAGCAAAAATTGGTAGTTAAAATGTACGTGCCATTTTCCTTTTTAAGTCATTTGCCTTCATATAAGATTGTGTGATAAAAAACATAAAACATAAACAATGATTTAAAAAACAAAACCATAATCAGTACTTTTTGTGGTTTGTCCTCTTTGGGCAGTTGTAGGAACAAGGGAAGTAAGGGAATAAATTACTTCTACTTCTGGGTTTAAAAGGGCTCTAAATGTCAATTTAGACTGATGTATTCCACTTTGGTCAGCCATGTAATGCACCTTTAGGCCAAATTCTGTATTGTGCCCTGTATTGCATATGTATCACCACACATAAGACTCTGAGTTTGATTTTGGCAAACAAAGTCTGTTTTGATCATTTGCTTAAATCAGATCTCATATCAGATTGTCATTTGCTGTTTGATTACTGATTTGATTTTTGATTAATTCTGTCTACTTCTAGTTACTATAAAGTTCTTAGACAGGAAATACATTTAAACTGAAAGCTCTGTGTCCATCAAAGCCATGTGTTCTCTGGCTGTTCATCAGATCATTTCTTTAAAATTGGTCGAATAATGTTTTACCATTTTAACATAAGTATGCTCCTCAAAAGGGACTACAGTACATCCTTGGATTTTTTTTTTTTTTTTTCATCAAAGTACATTTTGACTTAAGAATCTGCCATCCGTCATTGTCTTCATCCCAGCTGTCAGTCAGTTGTCAATCTGACAGACAAGGTAAGCGCGGTTATTTAAATTTTTGTAAAATTAGACAGCTTGACAAGGATGAGCCTGGATTTTCAGTTTATAGACTACATATTACATAAGATTAATTAATTATAATATTATGAAGTGGCTTCTACTACTTCTGTTGTCCACATGCTATACTGGCATATTACTGCTTATGAGATTATTCATTCATTTTTTTCATTCATTTTGTTCCTCTTAGCCTCATTTGGGGTTGAAGGTGACTGGAGCGATCCCAGCAGCTCTGGGCGTGAGGCGGGGTAAACCCTGAACAATGGCCTATAAGTCGCAGGACTGACATTTAGTGACAGACACTGACAGACAACCCTTCACTTTCACATTCATTCATTAGTGACACACAGATTCGACAATTGACCTATACATGCATGTCTCTGGGCGGTGGGTGGAAGCCGGACCCTGAGAGAACCCAAGGCTTGAGGTGACCTTCTTGCTGTTCGAACCACACAAGGTCTATTTTGTAACTATACTCAAAGTCAAAACAGAGATGAATCCAAGCAGAAAAAAAGCAAACAGTGGTGGAGAGAGGAGAATGTGGAGTTCCCTAAAAGCAGTAATGTTTCGTTTATCTGTTTTCCTCATCTGAAGCTACATCCCATTTCTTATCAGTGTCAGCATTTGTTCTCATGTCTACAGCACTCTGACAGAGATAAGACCCCCACACAGCTCACAAAATGTTCCCCCTTTACTCCTCGAACTGACCAGATAAGATTTTGCAGAGGATTTTGTCTTTGTTGAAATTGATGATTCTAAATGGAGCACCACAGAGACGCTCGGGTAATTGTTTAAGCTGATCCGTAGGACTGCTCTATCCGAGGCTATCTGCGGCTACTGAACACGGATACACGAGCGCTCTAAATCCTATCATCAGACAGATAGATATTGTGGTAAATGCTCACTGTCCTATTTGTGCAGGGGAGCGTGATAAAAATGAGAGCTTACCTTTGATCCTACCTGTTTCCCTTGTAGAAGCCGTGTCCCTGAGTGGATGGGGCATTTGACCCGAGGATTGATGCTTATAAAAGAAAAGGCTTGGGGTTTCTTAGACTTTATCCGGATCTGTTCAGACACTAGAGAGGTTCGATGACCGCTTACTAATTAGGAAGCATACAGGAAGTGGCAGAGCAGGTGCAGGTGAAGGGGACTCGCTGCGACGTGGGCGCATTGAGACTGCGGGGACTGTGAAAAGGTCATCAGAGGCAGTTGTGTGCCCACTGTGAAGGATAGTATATGACACAGGGACATATCTGGTGACCCAGCACACTCGCTGTGTCCTGACACTACATGCTCCACTTGGCATACCTCCTAAATGACACGTGTGCTTTGTGACCTGCTGCAAAAACATCTGCTAGTGTTTTCGATTTCCCTTCACTGCAGAAGCCATTTTTAAATCTAAAGTAATACGAATGAACTCTACAAAGTGTGTTTTTGCCCCGAGAAGCAGCTGAGGCAGAGCGCTCAGCTGGTGGGGATGGGTTGCTCCTCTGTGTTGCACTTCTAATTCAGATTTAGGCTGATAAGACTTGCATTAAAGCACACTGGGTGTTCTGTAGCATTCCATATTCAACTAGCAGATCTTTTATGTAGTCAAGAGTGCTTTCCTTTTCCAGCACCCAAAGAACATATTCACAGTTTCATGCATTACAAACACAGTTGGAAATCAAACCAATAAGTCTGGAGGAGTTCCAACCGAGCAAAACAAGATGGTGTTTATTTTAAATGTGAGAATAAAGGGGAAACAGGGTGGGGTATCCATTATGCCAGAAAATTCAATATGTCAAGATTAGGAAGTGATTTCATTAATGAGTTTTAGTGTTGAGTGATCAGAGTCAGAGGGCCTCCACAGTCAACAATGGTGGAAAATGCAATTATACAGACGGTAATTATTCTTTCAAACTCTGTTGAGGAACGATGGGGTGTGATTGGGCTTTATGTCACTACCTTAACATCTGACAATGATTACACGGCCAATTTTGTTTACTGTAAATGTCACTGAAGAAGCAGGGTTTATTCTGCACGACAGGATGAGACACTGAGCAGCAGGTAATTTCCTGTCAGACTAAGTCCCAGACAAGTTTTATTGCTTTTTGTCTGAAAATTGATTTCTACTGAAATTCCTCTCGGGCAGTTTAGTGTGGATCACTAAGCAAACAACAAAGAGTTGCTTTGTAAAGACAGTGTCAATCGGCGAATGCCAGTTGGAACTTGCACTGAAAAACGTAGGCATGTAGTGTGTAGGAGTAAGATTCATGTAGTATTACAAATATTAAAAAAATTTAATCACAAGTCATATATTTAAATCAGAAATACAAATGAAAACTCCTGTCCCACCATTTCCTGTAAATTCAGATGCCCACTGGGTGCTCATTGTTCCTCTAAACTACAATGGTCTATGTTGTTAAGTATACTATACATCTGCTATTTTAATGCTCCCAGAGTATTATGAATCGAATTTCCTCATCATCATCTTTTATTGATTACAGCTGATTGTTCAGACAGAACACACAACACAACCATTCCCTATCTGGTGCACTATAGAGTGATCACTGCATTTCTAGTGCACTCAAAGTTTCCCATGATGCATCAACAAAATAGAAAAAGACCACAATGTCTTGTGTGATGATGCATCAGAGGAGAACAGCGAACATGTTTTTGACCAATTATTTGGACACAAGTTTTACATATAGATATCATAAAATACTATCATAAAATACAGTGCAGATATCACAGAGACAAAGATTAGGATCAGACCCTGTAGTTTTTCTGATTACTGTGGGTTTCACACATTCTCACTCATTATTAGTTTGTTATTTATCACTTTCTTGCCGAAACGTATCATAATAATCAATTTTCAGTGGACATTTCATATCAACAGAGTCATGTGACCAACATTGTGTGGTGTCAGAAACTAAAAGTGCACTATATAGTGCACTATATAGTGGATTAAAGGGTAAAGGATTTGTTTATCCACAGGTGAACTAGTTTATATAAAACTCTGTGATATCATGGTTAAGTGGAAAATAAAACAAAAAATGTAATTAGAAACTTGTGCTTGATTATTACTATGTTTGCTGAAATTGCAGATGTTTTAGAGAATTGTTTGAACATTATTTGCAAGAACTGGCTACATGTAGCACATGGACACCAGAGAAAGGAACAGTTTTACATTCAGATTTTAACAGTGCTTTCCCACATCACGTAGATTTATGGGCCGGTGATGGTAATATTTGGTTTATGAGGCTTAAGGCTCCTATCTCTGCTCTATTATGTCACCGTACATCGTAAATGTCTTTTTAAATGTTTAGCTGTGACATATGCCTTTCTGCTTTAAGCAAACATAAACTCTGTGCAGCACTGCTTTCAGATTACATCCTGAAGGAGTTCTTGAGCAACAGTACATCCTTAATTTTGAGCCCATTTGATGTACCAGTTTGTGTTCATATCTGTTATCTTATATTTTACAGACAAGGTTACAGTGTGGTTTGTGCAGGTACGTTTTTATATTTCATAAACAGGTTATAATACTGCTACAGCTGTAAATCGAACAGCCGGAATCCACTGAGACTCTGCATCATGTAAACACATGCAAGAAAGGCTTAATGAAAGTGTGTTCCTATTGTGTGGCTTTGTGTAATAACCATAAGTTAATATACATAGCATATGGTACATGTCTGGATATTGCAGATTTACATTTGGCTAAATGGTTTAGGAGAGTGTTTGAACAGTGCACATCGCTCTCAGAGGAAATGAATAACATTCACTGGCTTCAATATAGAAACAGTATTGGATTGATTTTCAGCATGCCCACACTAAGTAATCCTGTTTGTGTATCTTTCTGTGGTTATTGCTGTTGAGATTTTCTAAGCTTTGAGAGGAATGAGATGAATTGAAAGGGATGTTTTTTGGAGGCTGTTCCTTCATAAGCGGCTACAGTTTAAAGTAGAGATTACTCACCTGGAACAAACAAAGAACTGACTATGGGAGAGAGTATCTGGCTTCCATTGCATTTATCATCATCTGGAAATATACATTTACACATACATTCTACTTCCTTTGAAGGCTTAATTGAAAAAGTTCTTTTGTAGGATTCATTAGTCCTGCCCTGTCTGTTTGATTAGCATGGATTTGGTTACAAATGTTACCGCTGCATCATGCAAAAACTCCTAACCCCCACCCATCACCCCCTACAACAACCTGTGAACTGACTGCTTTCATTTTAGTTTAAAAAGTAAAACTGAACCAATTTGCCGACACAAAATACTGAGCTTATAGCTCTGAGCTCGGCATGAGACCCCTGTCTATTGTCGCCTCGTTAGACATTGTCTCCTGCCATTACAAGCTACAGACAGCTAGCTTTGTGACAATATAGTATATAACATCAGTGCAATATTAAAAAATGTCAGAAAACACTAAAATGTTTTAAATATGACCAATAATAAGTGAAGATTAAGTATTTATTATTCAACCTTGATGTGCCATTGAGAAGGATACAAACCCGTTTTCATACTCATCCTCAGACCACAGTGTAGTTTAATTTGACAATGTGACTCATCTCATCATAATCTTTTAAGGCGATTCAAATTACATTAGAAACAAGGTCAGGGCATATTCTGAAATAATAAGATTGTTATAATCATTTTTTATCCCCCGCTGCTGTTATACCACCAGATAAATTGCCTTTACTTTGCATCAGTTGTGAATAAACAGTTTCCTCTTTTCTAATGCTTTACCCTCCCTTTTTCAGTGATCTTGGATCTGTGAAGCCATCCCAACATTATAGACACTGAAAGAAACAATCTCACCTCCAACCCCAGACTGCACTTAGGCCAGATTCATTTAGGTGTGACCATGGGATTGGTCCCTGTGGGAGCAATTAGCGCTCACTAAAGAATGCAGGATGGTGGGAACAGCCAGATGTCAAACAATGGCTTCACCCCTCTTCAGCTAAATGCCTGTTACCCTGCTCCTTCCTGGGAGTTTGAGCTGCCAGTGTTTTGTGCTGAAGCCTCAGTACTCCCCAGATGCATCCACTGTGGCTGAGAGTGCTCACATTCACTGTTTAACATAACCTGCTTGACTGTGACAAATCATGATGAGGGGAGATGGCTGTAATACAAACATACCTTTTGCTGAAATACAAACGTAGTCCTTTGCTTTTGGGAGCCATTACACCTGACTTTTTTATGTTTATACATGCATCTAGTCTCAAATGTACTGACTGTGGGGGGCTGTATTTTGTCCTTACTATAGAGCTAAGAAGAGTAGGGTTATGGCAACGTGTTGTTTAATGTTCTTCATGCATTTTCTACTGCTTATGGGTCATGAGGGGCTGAAGCCTGTCCCAACTACTATGGGTGTGAGGTGGGGTACACCCTAAACAACTGCCAGTCAATCACAGGGTTAACACTTAGCAACACACACTGACTACACTGCTGTTCACTCACTGTAGGCATTTCAGATTTATCAATTCACCTAACACATGTATTTGGATGGCACCCAGGGTACTGAGAGAGAAGAACCGTCAAAATTACCAATTTAAGCAAACATTGTGTATATTATGATGGTTTAGCACTGCCAGACACATGTGTACAATAACTTCAAAGCTTTTAATGCTGTGTATAATATGGTAATACAAATTAGTACACATTTCTTTGTTAAAAATAAAGATGATTTTACAAGATACTTGAAGGTGTGTCCCTAAAACGACAGCATTTTGACAGTAACACACTCACATTAAAAATAAAGTAAGACTGTTGATTAAATTGACTTCACCCCAAAACGCAAACTTTCTTTTTAATTTAGCAAAACTCCCAGTCTGGCTTACAACTTGTTTTCTTTCTTCTATTCATCACATAATATTAAGGCTGTTTCAAACTGATGCAAAGTAAATGAAACTTTCAACAAGCCTCTCCTGCTTCTACAAAGACTCATCTCTGACAGTCACTTCTCAAATCTGACAACCTACACATCACACAAGAACAAGGTGCTCTGGATTTTATTCTTAGCATTCGAACGACACACTTTTTCATTGGGATGCTCTGTCTGTAATGACTTCAGCATTCAGCATTGTGTCCTGTTTGTGCTCAACCTGCGTGACAGCAAAAGTGCGAGCTGGTGTGCTCTTATATGTTGCACACTGGTGTTCTGTAATTAAAACCGACTAACTGCTAATTTGCATTAATAAACACAAATCTTTTACTGACTCCCATCGCAGGTTTAAAATGGGACCACTTCAGACGCCCTATGCCGCCAAGAATTGCATCCAATCACTCTGTTGAATAAAAAACTCCAATCTTTTAGCCAATAAAGTTGTTTTGAGGTGACCCACATTATCTTTGTGTGTCACAGCCTAACACTTTTGACAAATGCAGTGTTCAAAGAGAATAAAGCAGCCACTGTTCAATTTATATGGGGTATGTTAATAAAATCATTTTGTTTACCATCAGTTAGCGAGAAAGAAAGTAGCACTTGCACATCACAGATCTCCACATAGCACTGCACCTTTCAGGATGAGGCAAGACTTAAGCAACACTCATCCCATTACGTAAAGTAAGCATAAAATGGCCTATTGATAAAACTTTGGCAAATTTAAACCATCACATGCTTCAGAACGTAAGCACATAGACACCTTGTGACAGAGACTCTTTTCATTTGGCAAAGAGAAAAGACCAGTTGTTATGGTTACAAGTTATAAATAGAGCTGCTAGGAGTGTAGGTGACAAGGGAATTGAGAGTTTCAAGATGAAAGACGCCGATGAAATCCACCCAATCCCTTGCCACCGATCTGCTAACTCACAAGGAACATCAGTGTGGGCAGACTTGGGAACATCAGCCAAGAAAAAGATACTTGTCTTAGTTAATTACGGCAAAAATTGCTCACATTGCAATTCGTTTTTCAGTTTACTACTTTCTTCTTGCAGTTTTACAAATGATGGTGAAATGAAGACAGGTTCTCTTGTCCGCTGAGCATTCAGTCTTCTGCCTCTTCTCTCATTTTTGGCATTTTTGTCATGCTCATTGTCTCGTGCCCTTCTGTCCACCACGGAGGGCCTCGTGATACGGGCCATAATTAGAGGCAGCTCAAGGATTTAATGAAGAGGCGCTCGCTTGATGGCAGTAGTGCTTGAGACTTCGCCAGTGGCTCCGACATCAAAGCTAAAGATATGGCTGCTCCGCGAAGGCCGGGGAAAAGCTGCAACGAGATAACAAGTCATGGCTTTCTTTTGATTTGTGGCATGCCAGGGCACTTACCATATAGGTTCGCAGCCAGCAAGGGCATGCAAATGATGGATCAGCGTGGCATTACACAACTGGGCAGGGAGTATGATGAGCGAAACGGCGCAGTAACGAACAGACTGGGAGGTAGATAAGATAAATGTGCATGAGTTTAGTCTCCCCAACTGATTCCCAGTCAGTAACCACCAGCATCACTCCAATCATCTGCTTTGGGGCTGCCTTCCAGAGACAAACTGTAAAGGAGAAGCAGGATCCACCCCAAAGACTCAGGGGAGCTATAGAAGGGTGCATTTCAAAGTCATTTTCAAGTCTCTTTGACTTCTGGGAAATTCAATAAAAAAAAGAGTCTCCTCAGGAAAAGTGAAATGACATTTGCAATGTATGAATGAATATTAATCACAGTTGTAGGGCTATGGCTTGTAAGAGAAGTATTAAGAATTGCAAAGTTACAACAGCATATGTTTGGTGCTGCTTTGTGAGGATTAATGAAGGAGATAATGTCTTCAGTTGTGTCGCTGAAGGGTTTTCTCCTTCACTTTCATTTCATATTAACCATACTGCATTTTTCCAACTTTATTCCACAGATAAGAGGCTCTCTGGTTCACTGTAAGATGCCCTCAAAACATATTTAGCTCTTTCATAGTTTTCTTTCTGTAACTGTTACATAAACCCTCTCCGTACGACATACATATACTGTACACTTGTACACAGCATGTCAGATCTAAACAGGCAGCGTGTTCAGGGTATTTTGGAAAGGATTAAGGCAAAAATCTCTTTTTTTTTAATTCTGTAAACCTGATTTAGGAACAAGGAACAGATTGTTACTCTCTCAAAACCTTCACAACAACACACTGCTTATCTTCCAATTTGTTCCTCTTTTTTTTTTCTTTCTCAGGCACTAAAAAGACCATTTGATTTTCTTGAAGCAGGGTATCAGCTCAAGGATATATACAAATGTATCATACAGTACATCTTGTGTGTCTTCAGCTCCTGCCCTTTGAGTCGACAGCTCATTTGTAATTCTGACCAGTTTGGCTTCGTGGTGCTGTACTTTGATACTTGAAGCATGATGTAACACACTTTTGAGCTTGAGTTTAAAAAGCACACTTGGCCCTTCATGCACCGTGAGGAATGTCTTCTCAGAAGAGGGAATGACGCTGTAGTTCATCGGCCAGCACCATGGACAGCGAACCACAGTCTAGTAAATACACCGGTTCTAAACGTATCAAAAAACAAAAGTGATGGATCAAATGGGAGCGCACAAATTAAGCTGCAACTAAATGGAACTGCTATTGGTCAAGCAGAGGAAACATCACTTCTTTGAGTGACAATAGACAGAAGGATAGTCTAATTAGAGTAATTAGTATAATTAGATTGTGCATGCAGTTAAGACAGGGCTCCAGTGAATGAAAGATGAATCATTAAAATCATTAATCAAATCATCACTGAAATCACTGAAACTGTTCTTCCTTTTTTTTTTCCACTATAGCTTTCACATATATTAACTTATTTACCATAAGAATAGTGAACTTCCTGGTCTTGTTAGGCATTGTTGTTAGCCTTAATTCTTTTTTTTAATCACCATTTAAAGGAGCACTGTGTAACTATTAGCCCAAAAATATATATTCTCAAAATCATTTTGATGGTTCTTAGACATGAGATGAGTAGAATCAGTCCTATCTCACTGACACAGTACCCTCAGCTGCACAGAAACCTCCAATATAACTTTCCTGCCCCAGGGACAAGGACTTATCACGAGATATATGACACACTCTACTATACTACACATGTTTAAAGAAAACAGGCCAATTCACTTGACCCAAGCAGAGTTTCAGAAGACATGTTCTTTCTTCCAAATTTGCTGTCTTAAACGTCTCTACTGGTAAACAAATATTGTGGCTGCTCTGCTGGTTAAAAGCTACACAGGGTGGCTTTAATGCTATTTTTGTCATTTACTGCATAATTTTGTGTCCTTGTAATGGCCTTTTGATCATTCTTAGCAAAGAGTCATTCTTTTTTCTTGCATTTGCTCATGACTTTTTTCTTACGTTTCTGCGTGTCATTAGAATAGAAAAACCTCATCAATATCGTAAAACCGCTCAGAGCAGAAACAGAGGCAAATTGAATTAAAAAGCTTGCATAGAACTTGACCACAGCTTGTATTTCTTTAAAAAATAAATTGGCAAAAACAAGCACTGGCATGTACTATGTGGTTTAATTATGGTTTAATTCTCTGATCTCATATTATCTTTGAGAGGGTGTATGTTATTGGGAAGTGATCACAGAGGACAAGGGAAGCAGTGGTGTGAACACAAAGCCCAATATATCTATAATTAACCAACATTAACTAACACTCCATTCCAATGTGTTAATACTTTTTCATCACTTGAGGTTGTTCTGCGAGGTCAGACATATTATCAGTTGATTAGAAAGGCACACACAGAGAGGCCCTTTTTGTTATCATTACTTTGCCTCCTTTTTTTCTCACTATCTTCTCCTAATTAGTATTTATAACCTCAGATCCTCTTTAAATTGCAAAACTATAACACATAAAGTACTGGAAATTAATGCAAAATAACTTTTAATGACAAACAGATTTCTATGTTATTACTCTAATTATACCGCATGTTATGAATGAACAGTCCCAGAAGAAACAGTGCCAGCGATGTGGAAGCGGCTGTGGTTAAACAAAAATGACACTGAACTTTTCTCATTACCTTCTCTGTGATTACACAATGATTGTCTGAAATGATGATGTATCTGCCTATCACTGTTCATTTGGCGCGTTTTCTCCACCTTGTCATCTCTTTCAACTCTTTTGTCAGTGTGCAAATGATAGCCCACCGGATGCACAAAGCGCCGATGGAGAGTTTCTCCTCCCATTTTCATTTTCCATTTCAGGTTTGACACTGTGACCACAGCATGGAATTAATCAATCTGATTTTGCCTCATTTTCTCAGCAGTAAGCTTTAACAAAAACGTTTAAACCCCTTCCATAACTGTTCAGCCACGGTGTACAGTTTCCAACATAACCATTTTTGTCATGTTAGCTTGTCTTTTCTTCTTTATGAATACATACTTGTCCTTCACATACTTAAAATCTGAACAGAGGGAGAAACACTCATTGTGGGGGTCGGATGGCTTCACTTTGTTGTGCTCATAAACTTTACAAAAGTTTAAAAATTCTGGTTTTAATTAATAGTGTCCACATCTGAAAGCATGTGTTTATCGTCCATGGACTCACTGTTTAAGAAAAGCACATTAACTAATGCAACCCACAAAGGAACAGGACTACAGAATTACAAGGACAAAATACAAAATATTACACAAGGGCAAACTATAAATGAATAAAGAACATTATACAGTGCATTTTTCACCCTGACAGTTCCTGCACTAATTAGGACCTTACTTGCTTGTACCTTTCAAGACTTTTTGCCTTGTTATGTCAATATCAGCCTCATCACATCATTGTGTCTCTGCTGTGCATAGCTGTACATGCACTAAAACAGGAATAGTGTGTGTTTTATACACTGTGTAAACAGGTTGATTTATGCAAATTGATCATTTTAGTTCATGCTTTTGCTCCATTGTGTAAAGTGTGGCGTGTCTATCACATGTCACATACAGTGTTTCTTTGTCTCCTCGTGCTTTTGTGTTGTCTTGCTCACAGACTGAGATAAGATACTCATGGTGAAATACCCACAAATATTAAAGAAATGAGCATAAAAGAGGTTAAAGAGCTATACGATCTTTACCTGAACCTTGAAGTACATTTACATTCTCTTTGATCTGACTTTAGGTGGTAAGGGTTGATGCTATCCCTCCCTTAAACCTTTTGCCCCTCAAGACATCACGAGCAAATTCTAAAGCAAAGCACATACAGAACTTAAGTGAAAATAATTTTTGTTCTGAAAATATGATGATAAATGTAGAGTTTGCATAATGTGCATAGACTCTGTCTTTGCAGTTTGTCTGTGCAGGCCTTCAGACTTTGTTTATATGTACACCATTTTACTTGGTCTGACGGGCATCCAACTCAATTTTTCCAAACATAAAAACAGATTCTATTCTTGCCACTTTTGGGTAAAGGACATTGGGTACTGAAGCCTGATCTCACAAACTTACTGAACGTTGCATGAGATGAACTCTACTAGAGGCACAGTAATTGAAATCAGTCCAGAGCTCTGTCCAGTTTCTGAATTTGACCGGGACAAATCCTGATGAAATAGATGTGCTGTCCCTAATCCTCTTCAATCATAAACAGCTGCTCTGGGTTATAGATGTGACCGTTGCTTAACCTGCTGACAGACAGCTCTTTGATCTGGATTTGGCAACATTAAATACTGATCCTCATGCAAGACCATCTGTCATAGTTTTATTACTCTTATTATATTCATATTTTTTGGGAAGCTGGACAGTATCAAAATGTGATGTTATGTTTTATGGGTGTTTTTGTTTTCTTATTTACAGCTAATAAAACCATACCTAATATTTATGCCAGTGAATAGGGGCTAATGATAAATAAGTCAAAGCCTAGTACATCAGCATGGGATCTATCCTATCCATCCTAATCAATTATAAAGCTTTAATATGTGGCATTAAGCTTATGTTAAACTAAAAGCTTTTTAAAAGTTTAAATTATCATTTAATCTCTTTCAATATCACCACAAGTTGCTATGATGGGCGCCTTGTGATTTGAATATGTATACCATGCTACTACACTATTAATTCAAAATTTAAAATTAAATAAAAAAATAGAAAATAGTTAGTGTCTCCCACTGTCCAAAGACATCCATGTATAGGTGAATTGGTATATTTACACCCACTAATGTGACCATCTCATATAATATTTGTCTCTGTTGTACCACCTACTCTTCTGTGTTACATTACTGGTCATATGCAGTTAGGAGTGTAGAAGAATATAAGGAAGTGTGGGAGAAGTCTAGTGCTAAAGATACATTTCTATTGCAATATGAATATTATTAAATATCTGTTGTCCATCTAAATGGTCTAAAAATACTTGGATAAAGCCTATGGTTAAAAAAGAATTAAAGCCAAAAAAAATGAATCTTGGTCCAAAAAATAGATCTAACATGATTTTAGGTGGATTTAAATAAAGTTTAAGCGGTTTTAGACAAACTTTAACAGATTTAAAAGAGTTTTAGAAAGAATTTAAACAAGCTTTATTGTATTTTAGTTTAGTCTTTGAAAGGTTTTAAATAGTTTTAACAGGCTATAAGTGGTTTAAGTCTGACATTAAGAGATTTTAGGCTATTTTCGTAGGATTTTAAATGTCTTAAGTAAAAGTTGTTTTTTATTTGGGCAAATAAAGGGATTATAAACAAAACCCATTCTGATGGACAATAAAAGTAAGATTAAATAAAATGTATTTTCTGGTTTCAATCTGAAAAGTCAAACTTCTGAGACCTACTCAAGAAAACAGTTTGAGATCAGTGCCTGATTAGATAGGCGCATACCTTGTAGATCTATGATTGGCCAAAGCATGCAGCCTTGCTTTTTAACATCCTATCCATTATCCATTAATATCCTATTATCATTATCCTATTATCTATTATCTGTAACAGTTTTCCTCAATTAAAAGATACATACAAAATACATTCTGCCACTAAGTGTGTTTTTAGTGAAGAGTTTTTTTCTGAGCATGTCTGAAAATAAGAGCCCAGCTGAACATCTTGTCCTCAGCTTTCTAGAAATCAGCCTCTTGTGAGTCCCTTGAATGCAGCAGGCCCACAGAGCCATATTAACAAGATGGAAACAAGCAGAGCTGACTCCACTGGATCTCTCTCTGGCGCCAATTGGCATATCATACTTGCGCCAGTGGCACTACACCCACCGGGATGAAAAGTGTTGCCAGTGTCAAAGTCACAGGGACAGAGAAGGATCAAGGGTTTTTTTCACATTTGGGTACACTATATGTGTATTAGTGCTGTATACACATGTATGCACTTTGTCTAAATTTGACATAGCATAATTTAGTTATTGAGATCCATTCCATATGCTTTAAAGACAATGAATCATATTAAAGAATACAAAAAAATCTATCAAAAAATGACTTTCTTTGTCAGGCCACACACAGTTTGAGTGAATAGTCTCAGCAGCAGGTGCATTAAGATGAAAGCACACTGACCTTGGGGCTTGGTACGTGTGCCTGCATTGATCATTTCCACCTGCCAAAGCAAGATTGATTTGCGCTGTCACACAAATAGCCTCTAATAATGTTTTACATCCTATACATACACTGCGCTGGCACCAAGGGGGGCCCGGAGGTCTGCTCTTATTGTGGTAATTTGTATAATTTGTGATACAGTACTTTAGAAGTCAAGCCATGCAACACAGAGATAGTGAATGACACACACACAAAAGAAATATAAAATGAATGAATACAAAAACAAACAAAAACAAAAAAAAACCTTATCCCTGACCTTTGAGAAACTCCTAATATCTCCTGTGAACATTTAAAAAAATGATCTATTATCCAGATGGTAATGGGGAACATTGTGCTTACAGTATGCACAGCTGGGTATTTCTGAATTCCTTCCTATAATAGAGTGTGTTGCACTAATTAGTTTAACTCCCATATGCTTGAAGAACAACTAATCAGCAATACTCTCTCCCAAACAGACCACCTACTGAGGAGACTTACCTGTGTTTTCCTCTGTTAACTGAGGTTTCAGCTTGTTCGCTTTGTAACCAGTGTTTTATGCAGGTGTATGACATAGCACTCATGTTGTACACAGTGTTATCTGAAGCTTTCAGAGCAAACAATAACCCACTATCCGGTTATTGTACATCCACTCTTAAATATTTATTTTATGTCAATGAGCCACTATTATTATTATTATTATAGCCATTATTAAAGAATTCACCTAACCTCGCTCACTGCACTTATTAATTCACACCTTGGTGGGGACATAGAGCTAGTAACAGTGGCCAGAACAGCATGTGTTTGATGTGCAGACTTGTCTGATGATTAAAGAACACTTTGTAATATCTTGAAACTACACACAACCACAGAGGACTCAGCAAGCAAGACTTACTTGACGTTAGATTAGCATTTTATCTAATTTTGCTGCATTTTACTGTGTTTACTGTATGCTAATGTGAGGAGATTTCTCTGCTTTTGAAATAGTATCAATTCTTAATTCCCTCTGGATGTTATTCTTTACTCACATTTTACTTAGAAGCAAACCGAATACAGATATTTTTACAGAGTCATCAAATTTTTTCCATCAACAGGCAGCTTTTCCATTTTAATTAAACCCTTGCCTGGTCATCTGAAGCAAATAAATAATGCCAGCCAATAGCTTCTCGTGCCACAGTCCACTGTCTGCTTAATTGACTGAAGCATTATTGTAAGACAGCAATTGACTTTTTACCTTCTGGTGAAAACTTACTTGAAGGGATCTAATCTATCCTTTGAGCACGGGACTGTCACTGCCCACTGGCTTGAAAAATAGCTACAAAGGGCCGGTCAGCTTGATTCATAGATTAAGACAGCATTCAGCATTTTTACAATAACAACTGCAACATGCAGGACCGTTAGTCAGCAACCATAGTCTTCAAATTACTATTTTAAACAAGTCATGTTTAACACAAACCTGCCCCAAGCCATCACACTGCCCCTATACTATTGTTCCCTGGTGTCTATGATGATGTCCTCCACAGAACTGCGAATGTCCAAAGCCTGTAAGCACTTAAGTTCTGAGTTCAAAGCTGGGAAGTTCAACTGTATCAGCACAACTTACAGCTGTGGTGAGAGATAACATTTTGGATGCAGGGGAATTGGCACTTACTCCATAGTGACAGGGGTGGTTTGATGGCTGCTGTCCCCAAGTCTTTCTTTGTAGAAGAAGACAAGCTCCCTCTTTCAGCCCGGGGCCACTGAAAAGAAAACAACAAATATAGGCTATAGTATGCATTCTTCAGAAAAATAATAATAATGAATAATAATAAAATGAACAGATGAATTTTTCATAGGCAAAGAGCACCAAGATGAAAGGTCATCCCACATCCCACTCAACTTGTGAGAAAAACTTAATTGTCAAATCAACATAATTTCCCACTCATTATAAGATAAGCCTACTTATTGAGACGTGACAGTTTTCAGCAAAGCAGCAGCAGACAGAGGCCTTTATTGGGTGCAAATCTTACAGTTACGTAATGTTGCTTGAAATCAACTTGGCAGGAATAGTCATGAAAAGGTTAGAAGTCTTGTTAAATCTGAAAATTTACAATATCTAGAAAACATTTTCAACTTGCTTTTCATTTAAAAAATAGGCAAACATTGTTCACACATTGCTATCCTACGCCCCAACAACCATAATGAAGGTTAAATATTCAGCCACATATTATAACCCAATAAGAAGTTTACATTTCAACTGCTGCCATATGCTTTTTATAAAGAAAAAAATGCTCACTGTGCCATAATGATCTGGCTTCATTTAGTTATCACTATAATGAAAAAAGTGTGCTTTAATGGACATTTTCTGGTGAATGTGATGCATCCCTTTGACAGTTTGTCATCAACTAGGATTTATGGCACACTGTTTCTTGAGTCTTTTGCATGATGGATCTGCAGTAAGTTACAATAAATAATTTATTTTTGAGACAAAAAGAGTTGCATCTCCCCCTACTGTTTTGCTGTAGTGGAGGATTGCATCTTGGTTGAGTGTGTTTAGGATATCCTAGATTGAAATTGGTGATGATTGTTAATTTGACTGCACAACTTAACATTTTTGGCTATATTTAAAAAGAAGAGGGAAAAAGGGTTGTCTTAAATAGTTTACATAAAAAACGGGAAGTAAAAAGTGGTCTTCGTACACAGCAGGAGGATTAATTGCTATTATGATATGATATATTTTGATAAGTATTTGTAACCACGTGACAGTATAGCCGACACGACACTGCTGTACGCATGACAACTTAAGACCTCGTCTGACAAATTATAATATTTTCCAAAATATACTAAGGTACATTAACGTTTGACAAGGTTTTGTTTTCAGACAGCGATTCCTTGCTGAGAATCGTGTTATTTCCGATAATCATAAACGCAGCACGACGCCACGTCCGCGCAACAAAACCCACGTGACTCGAGTAGACACGTGACAGTGTAAACCAGAGCGTCATCATGGCTGCAGCTCCACAGTAAGTGAATATCAGGGTTGTTTTTTTATTATTCCGTTCATTTCTGCCAGTTTAACTTATCAGTTATTTGCCACCGTAAATACAGTTATTTGAATGCGTCCATGCATTTGTAAATACTGTTTATAAAGTGCTCGGGGACCTGTGTAACTTCACAAAATAGTAATAGTTTTTGCTGTGACAGCAATTTAATATTTTTTTTATTAGTAATTACTCCGTTTTAGTTCAATTTGAGATTTTATGTTTGTGTGCTATCTATTGCATAAAGTTTATTTTATTTTATTTAAAAGAAGCAGCATTATTGAGTCTTTATGTTAGCTAACTCTTTTGCTAAAAGAAGAAAGTTGTTACACAGTATTGGGAGTTGAAGTTTAGTTTTCTCCAAAATAGTACAAGGGTTTATCTGTCTTAATATAGATTTATCCAAATGTGAGAATCAAAAAGCTGTAAAGTAGTACTGTGCAAGGCTAGCATCCATAAAGTCAGTTATCACCAGTCAAAGATCATTGTTTATCATTATATAATCCAGTTCACCAAATAAACGTGAAAATAAAAACGCATGAAATACACGTACTTCAAATAAACAGTAAAACAATTATTGTATGAGTGTATACTGTGTTAATTAGTCCGAGAATCATATCGCAAGATGGCAAACTCAAATCTGTCAGCCAAAATGTTAAACCATTAAATACACTGGTTAACCTTTGGCACGGTGTAAATCTCATCAGAGCACAGTTTCTTTTATCAGCAAAGACATTCATTACAGGCTTGTTCCACAACTGGCCACGATAAATCTACATTCAAGTAATATCCGGTCTTTTAATTGTTCAGTAAAATCTTATGTTTAGTCAGTGTAAAACAACCATATACCATGACAACATGCATTATCCAAAATCAACCATTCCTTTAGTACCATAATTTAATTATTTATATCTTGTTTCAGACCTATTTACTGGCTAGGCAATGACACTCTGAGGGTGTCTGCCGCCCTTTTTGCTGAGAACCGTCAACGACTGTGCAAAGGGTTGAAAGATAAAGATGGAGTGGTCCCAAGGTCCATGGTGCTGCTTCAAGGAGGAGAGCAGAAGCAGAGGTACTGCACAGACACTGACGTCCTTTTCAGACAGGTAGGACCTCAACAAATACAGTACCTTTAAATCCTGTTTATAATCTCAACAGCTCATTGAATGTTTTAATTGTGCAGGAGTCTTTCTTTCATTGGGCCTTTGGGGTAACTGAGCCTGACTGCTATGGAGCCATTGATGTCAACTCAGGAAGATCCATCCTTTTTGTTCCTAAACTCCCCGAAAGTTATGCCACTTGGATGGGAGAGTAAGTCAGATCCATCTTCAGCTGTAGGTTTATGTAGCTATATAATGGTATTTAGCTAACTGTTATAATGGTGCACATAATACTCACTCTTCATATTATTTTAAGAGGCTTAAAATGTGAAACAGAAAATATTTTACGTAAAATTGTGTCTGCCCTTTATAGGCTGGGAGTTGGCTGGGAACAAATAATGTCTGTCTCTTTGCACATGGGTGTACAGAAGCGTTATATCTTTGCCCAGTGTATACTCTATGTTTCTACAGGATTTTTTCCAAGGAGCACTTCAAGCAGAAGTACGCTGTAGATGAGGTTCACTACACTTGTGATGTAAGTCTGCTCTTTGTTTGGGCTGGTTTTCAAAATCTACCAGTGTGACCTTTGATGTTAAGCCATTGAGCCATAAAGTTACAAGAAATTACATTACTGCCTTTCTAGACTGAATATTTTAAAGGTGAGCTCACCATCTTCATTTTAGCCACTGATAGAAAAAGGTAGAATGAATATAAGAGGTGTCCTCATATGACCTGTGAGTATATTTGAGTATTTTTCTTCATTTTTATAGTGTGGGACAACAGTGATGTAAATTAAGATGTGAAATCTAAGCGAGTTATTCACAGCTTTTATATTGTATTAAAAGTACATTATAGTTAGCATTCAAATAATGGAAGCCAAAACATATGACCATTTACGTTGTTCCTCCCTTTGCCACCAAGCCTGTTTTGTGGTAATAAGTCCAACATTTTCTGCAGGAAATCTGTTAGTTAAGGCTGTAGTTACTTGTCAGAGCTACAGATTATTTACCTACAGATTCTTGTCATTTATACACTTCATATATTTGCCTCAAATGCCTTAAAACCCTGCCTCCAGTCTCTGCTTCAACATTAATGCATCACAATAGAAGGCAATATATAAGACAGTAGCTGAAGTAGTGAGAAGTGGCTGTCTTAATTAAAGAGTGCTGGGTAAAACACTAAAGTCTTCTATTTATTATGACTTTAAAACAAAACTCATGTTCTAGGAGTGATACATTTCAACATTCTAACATAATATCAATAATTATAATTGTAATTGGCAAATATAAACTCTCAAATAATAAATTTGAGTGTGGGTTTTGCTGTTTGACATTTGGGCCGAGGAGAAACAATGTCACTTGAGACTTCATTTGTTATTTGCTGCTTTACTGGGCACCAGAGAGGCCGGAGAGCAACTGTGGTGCCTGTCTTAGTGACCTTTATTTCATCGTCTAAAAGGAGAAGAAAACTGCCGCTGCATTTCTCTGTGACTCAGTCCATTAACTGGCCTTTTTTTTACCATCAGATTGCGGATGTATTGTCCAACCTGAAACCAGCACTTCTCCTTACACTGGTATGCTATTTGTCCCATGTCACCACTTCTGTAAAGACTCAACAGCTCTTTAAAAACACAAAAATGTACTATATCTAATCATGGAAAACATACTTAAGAGCAGTAATAATGTCAGTCACTTTGATTTTTTTCACTTCAGAGGGGACTGAACACAGACAGTGGGAGCATCTGTCGTGAAGCCTCATTCCAGGGAATAAGCAGGTGTGTGAAACTGACATCATTGGCATTTATATAACGAACATTAAATCAGACTAGTTATTATTTTTCCTTGATTAATTACCATGGATACTACACCAGTGCATAGTTATTGTTGATTAACCGGATTTAAATCGCAGCTGCTTGTTAGATATTAATTAATGGTGAAGCCGGTGTTGTCCTTCACACATTTTTTCATCTTTTCTGGAATCTCTTTCAAATAAATTAAGCATATTCCAACTGCGTTTATTTGCATACATTATAAAAACACAATATAATGATGTCTTTTAATTTATTACCAGCTTCCAAGTTAACAACACTCTTCTACACCCAGTCATTGTCGAATGGTAAGCTATTTTCATTGTTTATTTTTGCCCAGTCCTGTCTTGAATATCTGAATGAATTTCTGTTGTTTGCACCCTCCACCTTTTGCAATTACAGCTCCCCTGCCTGTTAGCCACGTGTAACTGAGAGCCTGATTTAGTTGCTTGTTTTTTTCCTCTCACCTTGAGTTTGAAGTGAGTGTGCTCTGATATAATGGACTTCGTGCTTGCTTGGTATTTCTTGGCATTAGTGTTCGCTCCCTTTAGTTGAATTGACATTTTGTAAAATAAACAGAAACTCTTGTCAGGCACACCACCGGAGGAGACGAGATTTGATTGAACCCCTGTTCTCTATCAATTCTTCAAACATTGAACTCTTAGCTTGTAGTTTTGTTATTTGCACAGTTCACGTTTTTATGTTATAGATACACACAATTGATTTGCCACATTTAGAATCAAGTGTAATTGTGAGACTATTTGTTCTTTTCCTCATGCTGTGTTTGCCAATGATTCTGCTGACTGTAAAAATAGATGGTGGATACTTAGTTGTACTAATATCTGTTTTGCAGTCGTCTGACAAAGACTGATATGGAGCTGGAGGTGCTTCGGTACACCAACAGGATTTCCAGTGAAGCCCACAAAATGGTAAGAACTTCTGTAATCACCAGGCTATGCCCCAAGTACATGGTAAATAATTATGAAAAAAAAAAAAAGATTCTGCTCACATAAGTGAAAAAAAAAAAAAGTAGTAGGTAATACATATACCTGTACATTATACTTAAAACACTTCATACTTTTTCATACTATTTTTGTTAAATCTTGTGTAAAATATGCTGTGTAAATCATTTAGAAAAAAAATCTAAACACCCTCTTGTTATTAACTTTTTGCTTTGGAATAATTATTTGTACATAAAATTCATTCATGTTTTTGTAGATCATGAAAAATGTGAAACCGGGACAGAAAGAATATGAAATGGAAAGGTAAGCAGTACATTTGACAATAAAAATGACAGATTGATATTTGCTTATTGTTTAGGCCGAAAGTCTGTCTTGTCAAATAATATTAATTTGTACATTTGCCACGCTACTTTTTATGTGGAAAGAACAATTAGTGGGTTATGTTGAACAACTGCTCTGTGTCACATGCCTCACACTTCCTCTTCCATTTCCTCTTTTACAGCGAACACAGATAGAGTACACAATCATATAGAGATTTTAGATTACACAAACATGAACATTAAATTAGTAAAACATAAGTGAGAAAAGAAAATAACTAATGAATGAATGGCTTCTTAATCTGTGTCAAGAGCTACATGGGTTTTCCAACATTGCACTCCTGTCTCGAGTGGTACAAATGTTTGATGTCTGTGTGTGTGATGATTAAAGAAAATATATGAATAAATTGGATGAGAAACAGGGTAATGGCTGTCCCACAGCAAATTAACTATTTCTCTTTTCACAGCCTATTTCAGCATTACTGCTACACCAAAGGAGGGATGCGCCACACTTCGTACACCTGCATCTGTGGGACGTAAGATGCTTGGAATCATTACTTTTAGAACGTTTTTTCAATCTGAAGAATATAAAACCGTAGTATCTGTTTATCTCTGTTTTTTGTTTTTTTTATCACCAGAGGCCACAATTCCTCTATTCTTCATTATGGACACGCTGGGGCTCCAAATGACAAGAGTATTATGGATGGAGACATGTGGTAAGTAAGATTTTGTCTTTTTTTGTGTGCGCATGTGTGCATTAATGGAATGTCATGTGTCAGTGTATCCAGGAGAGGGCGCTGTTCTCTTAATAATCAACTGATGGGCTGGTATTTGTGCCATCAAACGTTTTACTGGGATGCAGTTATATTATTTTTGTGCCCATATTTCCTTATTTCGTTTATACAGTGTATACGAAGGCCATATTTATTACTTAAGCATCATCGGAGTTGATTTAGAGGCTGTAACCTTGGGATAAGAAGATAAATTCAAATGTAAAAATGTATTCTTTTGTAAAATTGAGAACATAAAAGATGCCTTTACTCACTTTAGTGTCATATATTATATTATAAATTATAAATAGTCAATAGTAAGGTTTAGGGAAGATAGTCTGATAAGTGTAAATGATTATCTTTTCTCATTATCTTTATTGTGTCAGTTTTCTGATCAGCTTGAATGCTGTGTACCCTTTCTAGCCTCTTTGATATGGGAGGAGAATACTATTGCTACTCCTCAGATATCACCTGCTCATTCCCAGCCAATGGCAAATTCACTCCAGACCAAAGAGCCATCTACGAAGCTGTTCTAAAGTCCTCCAGAACCGTCATGGCTGCCATCAAACCAGGTTATCATTCTTCTTTTACACACCACACATCAAGTATACAACCAGATTAGCTTTGAAAAGAGTTGTGCTATGTATCAAACTGTCAAAACCTGAAAGCTGTTTGTGTTAAAGGTGTGAAGTGGACCGACATGCACAGGCTCGCGGACCGGGTTCACCTGGAGGAGCTTCTGAAGATTGGCATCCTGAATGGCAACGTTGAGGACATGATGAAGGTCCACCTGGGCTCTGTCTTTATGCCCCACGGCCTGGGACACCTGCTGGGGATCGATGTACATGATGTGGGAGGATACCCTGAGGTGAGTACTGCTAACAGATGAGTAAAATATAAAATGATGAGAGCCAATGTGCTGTTTCATTCTCGTGTATTAAAGCAGTATGCTGTACTGGCTTAATCAATATTTCTAACTGTATCTTTGACAAACTGCTGTTGTTAAGGGCATTGAGCGCATTAATGAGCCCGGGCTGAGAAGTCTTCGGATGGGTCGCCTGGTGCAGGAGCGCATGGTCCTCACTGTTGAGCCTGGCATATATTTCATCAATCACTTGCTGGACCAGGCCCTGGCAAACCCTGCCCAGAGCTGCTTTATCAACAACCAAGTGCTGCCTCGTTTCCGTGGCTTTGGAGGGGTTAGTCCACATTTACAATTAAATTTATCCAATTCAAAACAATGACTCTAACTCCTTTTTAATTCATAAACTTGCCACTTGCCAATACCTAATAATGCCCATGTATGCATCTAAATACTAATTATCTTCATTTAGTTGGTTGGTATCCTGCAGGTTCATGTATTTCATCATGTGTTTAAGATTTACCAATACTTTTCTGCAGGTTCGCATTGAAGATGACATTGCTGTGACAGCCGACGGGATTGAGCTGCTCACCTGTGTGCCTCGCACCGTTGAAGAAATTGAAGCTTTCATGGCTGACTCTGCAAAACCCTTCAGTCCTGTCGTCAGCCACAAAAAATAATAAGACAAATGCAGCACTACATTACAGAGCCAATCAAGATTTAATGAAGTATTTACAAAACGTTTACAAGATTTTAACAGTATCATACATAATCATTTTGAAATGGTTAAGAGTGTATTGTTTCATAAAATAGTCTGAGTGCCTGTTTTGCACAAATTTCATTCTGTTTCTGTATAAATACAAAAACAATGATTAAATAAACATTTTAATTTGCAAAGTGTGTAAGTTCATACTATGGAGTTTGAGTGGGACACTTAATGTAAATCAGCTCTGAGTTGCCTTTGCAGTTTACATTATGTACATTTAATATCATCAATTAAAACGATTTCTGAGTTATTCTTAAGAGGGGTCAATAACATTTATGATTTTAAAGTATGTCTCTTTGGCTAAGCTGTGTCATTTTTGTTGACATATAGCTTGACATAGTTATTACATTTTGTTTCAGTAAATGATATTCCCTGAGCAGGCTAAAGGTCACAGGAAGAGCATGTTAGAAAGCGCATTCAGAAAAAGCAACCAATAACAGCAGGGTATCATTTTAGACCCTCCCCTGTTGACAAAACCAGGATGTAGGACCCACATGTGTATTGTAAAGTCACTCAGGTTTACAAAACTCAGGATTTCTGTCCTCATGTGACTGGAGCACAGTATTATCATGGCAGCAACTCCACAGTAAGAAAACATAACGGGTCATATAATACTAAGATTATAGACATGCTCGCTTTAAGTAATTGTTTAACAAAATTGTGTTTAGAAATCTTTGTGTTTTGATCATTAAGGAGTAAATTGCATGCTAATATGACCCACTGGCTAAAGATACAGTATGTTGTTTACAGGAGGTGCAGCATTGTCCTGAGGGAAAATGAGGGTTAACTAAAACTAAACTTAACTAAAACTAATGAGGTTAGTTTTCCAAAAGCACTGGAAAGAGTTGACTGAAAAGTGGACAGAGATCAAGAAGTGTTTAATCTGAAAGTACCCTTTGAAGGTTTCATGGGGGTTAAATCAGTAGTTATTCCAACAGTTGATAAACATTACATAAACATAGGCTAGAAATCTGCTGTTAGATCTATAGAGATCTAGCAATGTCAAGGTGGTGGCCATCATGCCGCTCCTATCTAGGGTCAGCTTTGCTTTGGCAATGATTAAGTACAGTCCCTGATAAGCATACATAGTTTTAAGCTCTACCAAATGGGTTGTATTAGCCACCTTTCTATTTGAACAAATGCAGCAATCAGAAATGTATTCTACCTACCTGCCTCCCTACCTGATTGTAATAATGCATTTAAACATGATTTTTTTTTTTTTACAATTTAAATCTTGATGTGATAACAGTACAGATTAAGTCTATTAACCCACTAGCCTCATTGACTCTCTTACTTGTCATTATAGACCCATTTACTGGTTAGGTAACAACACTCTGAGGGTGTCTGCCGCCCTTTTTGCTGAGAACCGTCAACGATTGTGCAAAGGGTTGAAAGATAAAGATGGAGTGGTCCCAAGGTCCATGGTGCTGCTTCAAGGAGGAGAGCAGAAGCAGAGGTACTGCACAGACACTGACGTCCTTTTCAGACAGGTAGGACCTCAACAAATACAGTACCTTTAAATCCTGTTTATAATCTCAACAGCTCATTGAATGTTTTAATTGTGCAGGAGTCTTTCTTCCATTGGGCCTTTGGGGTAACTGAGCCTGACTGCTATGGAGCCATTGATGTCAACTCAGGAAGATCCATCCTTTTTGTTCCTAAACTCCCTGAAAGTTATGCCACTTGGATGGGAGAGTGAGACTCTTGTTAACGTTCTCAAACTACATTATAAATAATGTTTTTTTATTATGTAAAGCATGGCATCTCTAAATGCAGGAACAGTTATGAAGAATTTTTTTGTTGTCACTATAGGATCTTTCCTAAGGAGCACTTCCAGCAGAAGTATGCTGTAGATGAGGTCCACTACACTTGTGATGTAAGTTGCCAGTATTGGTACTAGTTTTCTTCCAGTCCCAGTCTAATATTTTTCATGCATCTGAACAATAGTGTCAGGCCATGTTTATAATTATCACCGATAACATTAGATAGATTTGTGTTTCTACGTTTTTCTTTTGTATGTCCTTTCAGATTGTGGATGTTTTGTCCAACCACAAACCAGCACTTCTCCTAACCCTGGTAAGCTGTCCTTTTCCTCAAATTATCAAATTTTTCCCTATAAAATATACACGACTTACCTAACTGATGTAATTTCATACTTCTTTTCATTTCAGAGGGGACAGAACACAGATAGTGGGAGCATCTGCCGTGAAGCCTCCTTTCATGGAATTAGGAGGCATGTAAAATGGACATCACTGACACCCTAAGACAAGTTGAAAGATAATACACTATTGCTCATTTACAGATCATTTTTTTTTATCAGCTTTCTAGTGAACAACACTGTCCTACACCAAGTCATGGTGGAATGGTGAGTCAATAAAAATTGTTCACTATCAAGAAAGTCTCCTGAAGAAAGAGTGCAGTTCTTGCACACATTCAGAGTTATTCAGAGTTATTCAGAATGACCTAATATTACACATAAGCAGAATTTACTTTAATGTCAGTATCTGATAAAGTTGTTTACTTACCTTTTTATTTCTCTTTCTGCAGCCGACTTCTAAAGACCGATATGGAGCTTGAGGTCCTGCGCTACACCAACAGGATTTCCAGTGAAGCCCACAAATTAGTAAGAGCTTTTTTTCCACCACATCTGCAAAATATTTTTGTGTTTATCTTATTGTAATTTCACACCAAAATTGTTCATGTAGGAACTGTTAATATATCAATACACTGTCACATAATAATACATACAAAAGCAATAAAAAAAATGTATCTACAACCTGACTGAATGTTTATGTGTGTGTTATATTGTTTGCATTTTCAAAATTTACATTGAATTTTATTTTAATCCTTTTCTTTTTCTATAGGTAATGAAACATGT
Organism: Rhyacichthys aspro; assembly: GCA_036850595.1. Lineage (NCBI taxonomy): Eukaryota > Metazoa > Chordata > Actinopteri > Gobiiformes > Rhyacichthyidae > Rhyacichthys > Rhyacichthys aspro. The sequence goes on along the minus strand of CM072150.1, from coordinate 8,219,835 downwards.
CAAACCAGGACAGATGGAATATGAAATGGAGAGGTAAGTGGTACAACATCAAGTTGCCAACTCGTATTGAACCACATGTGGCTGTAAATTTTCTGACTTGACTGTTCTGTCAGTATAAGTGAAACCTGTGCACTGTCTTGTTTTTTATTCATGAAAGGACTAATGTATGTATACATTTGGGACACACCTCTATAAATCTTCTCTTTCTCTTGACAGCCTGTTTCAGCATTACTGCTACACCAAAGGAGGAATGCGCCACACCTCGTACACCTGCATCTGTGGATCGTAAGGCACTATTATTCAATACTTAAACATGGAACTACAATATGTATCAATCTCACAGTGACTGCCTATAGACAAAAAGCTACCCCCCTTATTATGTTTTTAAAATGAGTAATTAGTATGTGCTAATTTCTTCTTTTTTGAATACTAGGGGAGACAATTGCTCCATTATCTACTATGGGCATCCAGGGGCTCCAAATAACAAGACGATTATGGATGGAGACATGTGGTTGGTCATTTTTGGTGTCTGTTTTATGCTGTGTAAACCTGTATTTACCAAGTTAAAACTTTACATTTAGTCATTTTAAACACACAAACCAGACTTTTTTGCTCTTTCTAGCCTCTTTGATATGGGGGGAGAATACCATTGCTACACTTCAGATATCACCTGCTCATTTCCAGCCAATGGCAAATTCACTCCAGACCAAAGAGCCATCTACGAAGCTGTTCTCAAGTCTTCCAGAACTGTCATGGCTGCCATCAAACCAGGTTATCATCAAATTCATACATAAAGTAACTCTAATATGAAGATTCAAGGCTTGAATATTAAATGCCAAGGTGTGAAGTGGACCGACATGCACAGGCTCGCGGACCGGGTTCACCTGGAGGAGCTTCTGAAGATTGGCATCCTGAATGGCAACGTTGAGGACATGATGAAGGTCCACCTGGGCTCTGTCTTTATGCCCCACGGCCTGGGACACCTGCTGGGGATCGATGTACATGATGTGGGAGGATACCCGGAGGTGAGTACTGCAGAATTAAGATCTATAGCAAATAGAACATGGATATTTAATTTTGCTTTTCTTTTGAGGGTGTGGAGCGCATTGACGAGCCTGGATTGAGGGTTTTACTGATGGGTCGTCCGGTGCAGGAGCGCATGGTCCTCACTGTTGAGCCTGGCATATATTTCATCAATCACTTGCTGGACCAGGCCCTGGCAAACCCTGCCCAGAGCTGCTTTATCAACAACCAAGTGCTGGCTCGTTTCCGTGGCTTTGGAGGGGTTAGTCCAAATTTCTCTCAAGACGATCTGTATCAATTTGTTTGATTTAAAGATATGTTTTTTGACCATTTGAATTTCAAAAGTCACAATGCATAAGTCCATTACATCTATCTGTTTGCATGGTTCTAGATACTGAGTGCATTCATATAATTGAATCACATATTGTCTGCAGATTCGTGTTGAAGAAAACATTGCCATTACGTCCAATGGTGTTGAGCTGCTGACCTCTGTCCCTCGTACCATTGAAGAAATTGAGGCTTTTATGGCTGATTCTGCAAATAATGAGTCCTAGTGTTAGTACAGACACAGCCAACTAAACTGTTCCAACAAAAATAACAAACAGCAATTTAAATAAACTGTTTTTTGAGAAAATTTGCATTAGAGCATTTCATTTGATGGACATTGTAGACTAATTACCCATAAATACTACAGTAGGCTTTTATTATGATCTTAGTGTTCGGATGTGTAAAATATGTGTTAGATGAACCTACTTTTACTGCACCAACCAGGAGCATTTATTTAAAATCTTATAGTAACATGTCATAATATTGTAATAATACCGTAACAAGTGTAAGTTTGGTAAAAGTGGCGTTTCAGAATGGCACATTCCCAGTAGAGTCATGATCATGGTGGTAGACTGGAACAAGCCCATGACCACTAATGGTCTGGGTTTGAGGAGGAGCATATGCGCTGGCCAGTCCACTGCCATGATCGCACTGGGAATATGTCACTCTGAACGCCACAATTATCACAAAGATATCCGGTTCTATTTAACGAACACTCCCGGACAACCGGTTTCATTCACGGTGCCAAATTTAATGTGAAATCGCCAAATCCCTTTCCTTAATGACTAGAACTTAGATAACTCCAATAAATATTCTGTTTTAAGAATTAAAATCGATTTGAATTTCGATTTTTTGTTTTAATCGTGGATGCACCTGCCCCGCGCATTTATGGGTAATTATTTACAGGAAGTAATTATTGCGTTAGCTAGTAAGCAGCGATGGTGTTACATTGAAAGTAAACATTGAATTTAATTAAACGAAATCACATAAACACCAACAATTAATTGCTTGGTCATTTAACTATAGACAAAAATAAGCTTTACATAAGTTACTTTATAAAGGTCGACGTCGAAAAAGCTTGCCATGTTTGCTAGCTAGCTCATTAAACTCGGGATTGTGCGCTCTTTCCACATTTCGTTTATCTGCAAAAATTACCAATGAAAAAAAAGAATGCCTTTCTGTCGTACACTAATGTATTTTTATAAGCTAGTTTCGCACATGAGAATCCCAGCACTGCTAAAGCACAAAACACGTGTTGTCACCCTCCAAACATTTAATATAATATCATATATAACTAGATTTAGAGGGCTACACTGGCTGAAAGTTTCAAGCTACACCTACACGCTAATTTTCTACTGACACAGACGCAGGAGCAGGGTGCCAAACGTGGACTCTGTCTGGATCAACAACATAAACATAACCCAGTGATTAGGAAGTGTGTGGAAATCATTCAGGCGGTAGTACACACTGATAATGTGCTCTTGACTGGTTGAGGTTTGACAAAGACAAAAGTAGACCCGGTTTTCTGTGTTCACACCCCATGTCAGATCCTCAGATGCGTGAGCTCCATCTATACAACACTCTCAGCCTTTCATGCACCATGTTCCTTGTTCCTTACCTGTTGTTTTCAGTGAGCTGATCATCTTACTTAAATGGGAACTGTGAACTACACACGTGAGAGACTACCACAGACTATAACCCCAGCATAAATGCTCTGTTACCTGGGGTTATATAGTATTTATAACCTGGGGTTATATTTATAAATACAAATATATAGCTACATCTAAAGATGTGAAAATTCATTTCATAAAGCATGTGAAGCCTAATTATGCAGGTGTACTCTCAGATTACTGACACCAATCTGACGACTGACCTGAGGAAGGTCAGTTTTTGTTCTGTTTAGTTGACCTCATTTTGGTCCCAAATTTGTAAATATTGTTTCAGTTGTGTTTTGATCCTATTTTGGTCTTTGTTAACATTTTTGAAAGCTTAATAAATGCTTTTTTCCCATTTTACCACCTTTGTCCTTCTGTCTTACTGCTTGGTCCCTAACAATTGGTGACAGCAGTGGGATCATTCAGTTTTTAATTTAAAAATGCCAGGAAGAGGATGGCTAAGGGAAGGCACCAGTCTAAAAGTGATTTAGTCAATGAAATGCAAAGTGATGAAAAAGAGTGGGGAGCTGCTGGTGGGGAGGTTAGCCTGGAAGAGGAGGACAGTGAGCTTACAATAGCTGACCTAGCAAACCTTCTGCAGGCTCATGTAGGACAACAAAAAGCAAGATAAATCCATGGGGACAGAGAGGCTGCGAGGCAGGAACAAAGATTCAAAGATCTTCAACATCAGTTCAGTAAGTTTAAGTTGGAGGTTCAAGCTCAAAGTGCTTCCAGCTTGAGGCCTACAACTGCACAAAAGCCTGAAGAGGGGACGGCTTCATCATCTAGCTTCCATGACCTTTCACACTGTTATTCACACTATGCTAGAGAACCTAAATTACAAAAATTAAATGAAGAAGACGACATTGAACATTTCCTCATTACCTTTGCACGTATAGCTGTTGCCTGCAGATAGAGGCTAAAGTCTGTCATGGTCCGAGATTCCAGTCCAGGTTTTGCTCCCTGCTTCACCTCATTCCACACACCTGTGTCCACACCTGCAGCCCATTACAATCAGACCAATACTTAGCAGCCACCATCCAACTCCTCTGACAGTAATAATAATAATAATAATAATGAATAATGTTATTATTTTTATTTATATTATTATTCTTTTTATTCTTTTTATTTTATTCTTATTATTATTATTATTATTATTATTATTTTTATTATATTATTATTTATTATTATTTGCTTCCATCTTTCACTTATTACAGGTAGTGGTGATACTAATAATGAAGGTTATAACTTATATTTAAAATAAAGACATTCATAACTTAAATTTCATTAATTTAATCAATTAAATAAAAAAAAATGTTGATGGTGATGCTGTGGGACAGGGACACTAATTATGATAAATAGTTCTGGAGTGCCTGCCTTTGAGTGCCTAATGTAAATGTTGCACAAACACAACGTAGGGAAATTACCTTACATTTTACACATATGAATTAATGGGAAATTACATTTACATTTAGGACCTAAAATGGGGCTCAAAATGAAGGACAGAGTGGAACAAAATAAAGGGAATTCACTAAATAATGTGTGAAAATGAGGCATAAAAGGACAAAATTAATGTTAAGAAGTGAAGAAGTAAAGACTGAAATGAAGATAAAACCTTACATTCAAACACAGTATAAAAAAATAAAGAAAAAGCATCCAAGTGTCACAATCTCCAGCCCCTAAAAGGAGTCTTATTTAAAACCATGGCTCCTCACACACAGTCGACAAGTCTTTTTTCATTAATTATTAATGGACATATCTTTGCTACTATTTATCTCAGGTTAATGAGGATATTTGAGTAGGCCTATACTGGGAGTGTATTTAGGAAAGAAAACACAGAAAACAGTCATTTTAAATGTCAATTGTAATAGTGCCATTTTTTTTATTTAAAAAAAAAAGGAGGTTTTCTTTTTGGCAGTTGCTTTAGCACCAATATGTCAAATATGTCAGTAGCAACAATCTATTTATAGCTGGGCAAAAACAGCCCATGCAGCTATTTACACTCATTTACAAGTCTCTAAAATTGAACCAGGACAGAAAAATAGTGGCATATTCCAGATTCCTACCAGAAAGTTTAAAATACCAATTTTACAAAAAAGAAATTACGTTGTAACAAAAATGTATTTTGTGTTTAGCCAGAACAACAATTTAATGTATGGTAAGTGGAAGCTACCAGGACACAGAGTAATACAGTTAAAATTCATCATAAAAAATTAATAAATAACTGACTTGCATTAGTGATAATTAAACCAAACCATAAGCACTTTAATAATCTACAGTAAAGTGCTTTCATGACTGAACTTAACCACGTCTCCGGTCACAAAATCCTGTTCTTGATGAGTCAGTGCCAAAATCAAGTTACTAGTTACATGCCCTGAAAATATACAAATGTACATTATCCTTTTGGCACTTACATTATAACATTATTTGAATCCCACCTTTGGGCTCTTTGGGGCACAACATTACATACAGTATTACCTGTGTTAATGTGCATTAGGTGTGTAGCAGAACAGCTGCCATATTCCTGTTTACACATGGATGGAAATGGACACAGCTTTTTATTGCTAGTGTTATATGGTCATGTAAAGTGTAAATATTGGTACTCAGTATTGGCAATTGTATAAACTAAACAGTCAGACTCAGTCTAGCAAAAAGTGATATTACCTAAATTTATGAAATAAAAGGTTGTCCTAAATACACACAATTTGGTGATTTATTACACCATATTGTTCTTATTCTAGCTTATCTTTGGTCAGTACATCAAAAATCCATGCCACACAAGTCTAGTCTTACATTGGAGCATTACAGCTAGAACATTACATTACTGTTTTGTTCAAACAGAGCAGTTCCCAGACACTTCCCCTCTTCATACAATGTCAGTTTTTTTCAAATTAAAAGATTCCTAGAAAACATCCTGTACCCACAGATGGATATTTTGTAGTTTATGCCAGTCCAATCCTTAAAGCCTCAAAGCATTTTGTTTCTCGGTTTGCCAGAAATGCACCATGCCATGCCGTGTCCAATGTCAGGGCTCTGTTTATCCTGTGTTTATCAGATAAATGCCATCATGTCTGCCAACATGCTAACAATTTCTTCTTCCACGCTCAATATTTCTTCTTCAGCTTGTACCATGAGCAGACAAAACCACTGTGCATGATGGGCAACCCAATCTGGAGTGCCTGTTGTGGCTAATGAGGCTGGTCCAATAGGAACAGTTGAGGCCATGGTAAGGGCATGCTAGCTGCGGCCCCTGTGATTTGATAGTCTGTGGGCTACTCTTGAACAAGATGCACAGCATGTAGTCTTGTAGTAATCATACACACAAAGGCGAGCTTGAACCACCACGTTGCAGTTAAAGTACTTGTCCCTGCAGTTGTCATCTGGAAAAAAGGACAAAGTTCACCTCATATATTTCAATCAAAGAGGTTAGCAGAAAACTGTTAACAAGACCGTTAGTCTCGACACAAACTTTGTTCATCAAAGAATGATAAAAATTATATTGATAGCTGACCTATGTGAGGTATGCAGGGCTCGGGGTTGCAGTCCTCTTTTGCTGCTGGTTTTAACTGTTCATCACATTTTTCACTGGACAGCATGTCATCAGACAAACAGCGGACTTCACGCACTCGGAAACCTCCCTCACATGATTTTGAACACTGCAATGAGAGTTGAAGGTCATGAAGCAATGCATCTCAGTAGATTATTTCATTGTGAATAAAACAATTAAAGGCTATTACGAAACAAGTGTATAATCATACTCACAGAACTCCAGTCAGTGTGGTACCATTTTGCTCCACAGGCTTTTAGTTTGCAGCTCTGTTGGCCTAGAGGCCGCTCTAGAGAGGAGCATTCATACGGAGGCATCACAGTGAAGCCTTCCTCTGACTTCATAAGACACACTACTGACCTCTGCTGGGAGCCTTTGCCACACTCTGCAGAGCACTAGATCACACATAATCACAGAAAAGGGAAAAACACTGCACTGTAAAACTGTATTAAAATCCACTGTATTGAACAATTCCAGATAACTTTTCTTTAATATTGACATAACATTACGGTCCTTGTACCTGACTCCAGGGGCCTGTGTACCATTCTATGCGATTCTCACAAGGTCCGTTGTTACAAACTTGGGAGTCTGCAGGTCGCTCATTGCCACATCCCTCCAGAGGAAGGCTGCTGATGTGGTTTGTAAGGCAAAGCACTCCCCTGGTACGTACTCCCATCCCACATTCAGCTGAGCACTATGAAGAAGTATTCATTTACAATCCTAATCCAAAATATGGACAACACTACGATAAACCATAACAAAAGACAAACAATAGCACATTCTCCAGGTAAATGTTAGTAGGAGTGAACACTTTTCATTAACTCAAAAGGCACATATAGAGCGACTTCTATGATTTTTAGATATTACATTACCCTGTTTCCCCACTCAGTGTAGAACCAGCTTTTGGCACATGCCCCCATGTCACAATTTTCTACATCAACAGGCCGCAGGTTCATGTTGCACTCTTCATCAGGAACAAAGTCTCCAACGTTGCTGACACAGCGCACCTCCCTCGACCTCTGTCCCAGCCCACATGGGACAGAGCACTGTGGGGACACAGACCACACGATTAAAAACGTTTTTTTTCATGAATTCATCTTCTACAAATGATCTTTTTAGGTTTCAGGTGGCTGGAGCTGCTTAACACAGTAATTTTAGACATAAGGCAAGGTACACCTTGTGCAAATGCCAGTTTATCACAGGGCTGATATTTATAGGCAGACAAGTCATTCATTCACAACAGATAAGTTAAAGTAACCACTTCAGGATGAAGAGAATACACAAACTTTACAAATAAAGTGAGCCACTGGCCAGTCCAGGTATCATACCCATGACTTTGATTTGTAATAACTTTACAATAACAATCTGTAAGGCTGTTATTTTTATGCAAACTATGAAATATTGATATGTTAGTGTTTCTTAAGCATATCTGACCAACAACTTACAGGAGTCCACTCAGAGCGAATCTGCCACTCACTGCAGATCTTAATCTGGCAAGTGCTGGTAGTTTCGGGTCGCTCCAGTTGTCGACAGCGGCTCGTATGAACATTGAGAGTGCGGTTGGCATAAACTTGGCGACAAAGGGTTTGGCGATGCTGCATGCCCAGGCCACAGGTCTTGCTGCATTCGGACCACTCTCCTATATCCCAACTACAGAAGACAAAAATCACATGAATTTTGGCTGCATCTATAAGTCACTTGAATTTATAAGCTGCAACTTAGTTGTTAACCCTTAAAAATGTTTTAATTTTTGCCATCTACTATGATGTAATTGATGTTTTTAATGCCCTTATCAGTTGAGATAAAGGAACAAGGTTTCTTACAAGGCTGGGCAGGGCTGCAGGTTACAGGGCTCCTCTTGTGGGCTTGGCTTGCTGCTGCTATCGCACAAAGTGTCAGACACCTGGAGGTTCTTTTGCCGATGGACACACTGAAAGATGGAGTATCTGAAACCTGACAACCAGAGATATTTAATATTTAGATTTAGTCAACCCATCTGTGCCATCTGTCTAGACAGGAATAATACAAACATTCCTCTTGTTAAGAAAAGAGATTTTTTATGCCTTTGAATCATTATTTTATTTAAGTATGTTGTGTCTTTCTAGTTGACAGCACCTTTTCCACAGGAGGCACTGCACTCTGTAGAACCAGCCAATTTCCAGTTGTATTCCCTTTCCCGTCTTGGTGGCTGGACAATGGGTACCTGGTTGTCAGGGAGACGTGGAGAATACCTTCCCCCCGCTGCTGTGTTTAAGTTCTCCTGGTTAGCATTGCTATGGTGGCTGTCTCCACCCTCTCTATTCAAATCATTCCCTGTAAAGTTTAGACAGAAACAGAAGGGGAAACAATTATTTAAAGCAGTGACAGTGACATTGACAGAGACAAACTCAGTTATACCAAGAGCCATATTTTAATGTACATTAAGGCCCTTAATAACTCAAAGAAAAGAGCATATTAACAGTGAACCAGATAGAAATTTACAAAGCCTCTTGTTTTTGAGTTAAACCTGTGTAGTTACAAAAATAAATGGGCAGTTGTTTGCATAGAGAAAAAAATATGCTTACCTTCTGGTCTGTGGTTTAGCTGAGGATTGACTGTTTTCTCAGAGGGCAGAATGTATTCATAATGCACTCCAGGATTTGGCTGCTGAAAAATCATCTAGGAGAACATGCATTTAATTAGAGATGCAAAAAAGTATGTTTAATAATCCTATGCCATACAATGTCTAACCCAAAACAAAAACTAATATCAATATACTATAATTCGTACATAAACATCCAAGATTTCATTGGTGGGTCCTTCTGCCACAAAGGATTCCCCAGCAGTGCTGCTGATTTCATTGGGTCGGCGGTAAGTAAACATGGTTCCACCTCCTTCATACTTTCCTGGCCGGTCAATAGCCCAGTTTCCATTAATGATGGATCGCCCTGATCGGCTTCGGAGAGCTGGAAAAAATAATCATACACTCATCACATACAGCATTGAGTTTAAACAAGAAGGAAAATGGTGCTACTGTTTACAAATGAGAGCTTTTACATTGAAATATGTCACTTCTAAACATAGCTGGCTGTTTGTGCTGGCCAATTTCCCATGCTAGACCTAAAAGAATATCTCTTGAGATGTTTTCCACTGATTCCATGGATTATGTACAAGCAGCTATTAAAGAAGCATTAGAAGTGTAACATTAGACAAGCCAGTAAAAGAGTCTTTGGACTAAAAGCACATTTGAAATGCACAAATTGGAACTGAGACGTATTTACAGCAAACCAAGGAAATACAGAGGATACAGTTGTTCCCATTTTATGTTAAAAAACAAGTCAATTTTCTGAACACTCATTGAAAGTTACCCAGTTATATTCACAGCATCTAAAACTAAACATATTCATCATTAAAGATGAGCTGAAGATGAGATTATACCTACCTAAATAGTTCCGACTCTTTGCCATCTCTGTAATGTTGATCTTGGTGGCTCCCTCTGGGATCTCTACAATTTTGTGGTAGCCGATCTTTGACAAACTATGTTTGAACACTCCAGTGACCAGTCTACAAGAAGTGTTGTCGCCTCCACAAACACCACATTTGTCTATCACCTTTCCAGATCCAAGATAGTCATCACAGCCTGGACTCTGTAAGTAATGAAACAAAAAGTTATAAATTAGCACAATTTTTAATTAGTGGGTTGTGCTTGTACTCAAAGTGTAATCATTTCTTGGTAAAAGTAGTAAAAAAAAAACAAACTAAAAAAAACCAAACCTAAACCTAAATAAAGTATTCTTCAAAGTGGACTATAAGTGTTTATCTGGATCTTTTCTAGAAAGAAGACATGCCAGAATAGTCTTACTAATTGACATGAGTGTGACTTCTGCAGGAGACCAGCAGGAAGTTAAAAATAGAAGAGTTAACATCAGCAGTCCATAAATTCACTCAAACCAGCAGTAAAACTAACTTGCTGTGCAAACAGGTGGCACTGAAGCCAAAACTAGTCCCAGAGAGCTACTTAAACATGTGGCTATGGTAATGCCATTGTCAGTCTCATGGATCATATTTGTAGGGAATTAACCATAGACCAGACAGAAAAGGTGTGTGATTAGGCAGAGGTAACTTTTTCTAACAAAATGTACATGGTTTACAAATTATTTACACTTATCGTATTTACTCCATGTTTGGCACAGCCAAGTCTATAGGTTTATATAGATTTTTTATCATTATCTAATGGTTCTGTCAAGAAAAGCCATGGTGGAAAGGAGAGAAAAAGAGAGGCACACTAAAAGAGGCCAAAATAGTGTAAGTACAGCAGGGCTGGTTCACATACACCTGAAGCAACTTAGCTGTCAGACCAAGACCCAAGCAGAGCCAAAACAAACATGGTGTACCTCATTCCACACAGGAAATGAGTGATGAGAGACAGGACCTTCCCACTACGTAATGAAATATTAAAATTAAACTGCCAAATGCTTCTGCGGCCAGTAGGGAATGATGCTAAAGAGCAGCGGGGGACGGGATAAAGACTGCATCAAGTAACTGAACATACGAGGATGTTAATCCTAAACATGAGCCTGTCCTGGACAAGATGTCCCTGATACTGTGACCTTACCAACGGAGTGACATGTCAAGCTAATTCATCTCAAAGGAAAGGAATGATCAGCAATTTTATGAAGGCTAATAAAGAGGGGCATTGAGGCTTATATTTCCTATAGGGACCACATCAGTGTTGTTAACTGTCTCTGTGGGTGGTTTGTCTCATCTGGAGACAAACATCTGACAGAAACAAGGTTTGATTCAAGTGGTTCACATATAAAGACATTCTCTCTCATTTTTACCACAAGCTTCTGTGGGATTCCTGTCACAGCTTTAAAACAATTATATTACAGTATGTGCTAAAATATACTAAGAAGTACTAATAAGACATTGTCACAAAGTGAGATAAAACAGTCATGTCTGATAAATTATGCAATAACCTGTAAAAGCATTGAACACATTGATTGATTTGTCCTAGATGACTATGACAGAAGTGAAACCTACTTTGCCGGGCAGAAGGTGTGATACATTTCTGTCATTCCTCTGCACTGAACATTCACATTGTCATAAGTTTGATTTAATTATTTTACTGCTCTGAGCAGATGTTTCTTTAAATGCTTTTATCTATGTGGTAGACCCTGGTTGTGGCTCCAAAAAGGGAGTGAATATGAATAAAGAGTAAATGTCTTCAATGATATGTGCAAGTTAACATCAGTGGCTTCATGCCTTTAAATAAATGTGTTCTGAAATGCATCTGCTTTCTGTTAACCCCCATGTGTTTGTTTTCAGCTAGTGTTTATGGGACTGATACAATAATCTGCAAGTGACAAACTCACAAGTACAGATATTTAAGGCTTAACCACCAGGCAATACTGCTTTAGACATAACTCTGCCAGATAATGGCAGATTTTAATATAAAAATATGAAAACCATAAAACTATGAGTCAATAAACTGGCAGTGGTAAATCAGTGTTTAACTATTAGCAACAGTCCCATGTCCACAGAAGTGTGGCCTGGCTCTCATCTCCTGTGTCTGTGTATGTGTGACCAAGGACAAGCCATTATAGGGTTTCATTATCAAACATTATGTTCTGCAAGGAGCTACACGGTAAAGGCTTGATATGTCCCCAGCTGACCTCAAAGACCCCTTTAAAGCACAATGAATCACTTTCAATATCAGCTTCAGGTACCATGACAGTTGTTGGTCTGTTCAAAAAGCTACATGCTGCCTTCCCAGGCAGCGCTACAGAAAATGAAATAGGAAGCGTCATGAATAAAAGGATGTTTGTTTTAGATGGTGGTTGAGCCCTCCCAGGTCCAAATCCTCATGAATGTGCGCTGGCTCAGGTTCAGATCCCACACGACCTTCTTCTAACCTGAGTCTTGGCTGGCTCCCATTTTACTTTCCCACTGACTCAAAAAGTAAAACAAAAACAATACAGAAGACTATAAACTAAAGCTATAAAGTTGAAACATTGTTTTAGCGCAGCACTTCTGTGAGAATGAATGCATGCTGTCATCTGTACTCAAACATCACATTTTTAAACATATTTATGAGTGGTTTTACACAGAAAAAGTTGTAATGTTCTTTGGCAAATAGCCAGCGTTATTATGACTTGGTCAGTTGTGACACGAGCTCATCTGGAAATGCTATAGAAATTTCCTCAAGGTACAGGCAACATCTTCCCAACGACAAAAAATTTATAGTAAAGGGGAACTCTATGAATGGTGCACAATCTGGAAATGATATTTACTCAGATCTGGCAAAGAGAGACATATTTTTACAACATTTATAAATAAATGTATAATGTAATATTTACACGTCATCATGGTCATTTGAAGAGCAGACTGTGGTTGCTATGCCTACCAGCATCTGTCTCCCACATGACAGGATGCTTTAACTGCTCCTAATGAGCAAAGACAGCAACACTGCTTTTACTATAGTCAGCACTTCAAACACTTCTGTAGAACCAAGCACAGCCCTTAAACAAACACCACAACACAATACTGTTTACTGAAATACTGAAATCCTATTTGTCATGTGTCTGAACATTTTAAAGTATTTTTAAGTGCCCAAAAGTATGAAATATCACTCCGTTTTTCATCCTCCACAAGACAATTTTTATCGAACTAAATGTGAGCCACAGGGCACAGACAAGCTGAGGTCATTCTCAATAAACACAGTAGAGGAAATCAAGTAGCTTACAGATCAGCAAGAACATTTTTTCCAGCTCAGTATTTTCACACATGACATTTCGAGACATTTCGATTTGTGGTCAAGTTGTTAAGAGAGATATAGGCATAAAGTGGAGAGGCCCGACAGTAAAACGAGGCCTGATTCACATCACAGGTTACCCTTACAGTCTGGGCCAAAGGGCATGGTTCATAAAAGCCTCTTGCTTGTAAAAATCTGAAATAGCATTGGACATTATTTTAGCCATTACACGCATAAGGACTCTCCTGACATCACTGCTGAATGGTCTGCTTTGGAAACAGAACACTGTGGCCTAAACAAAACTTCAACGACTGAAACCTAATATAGATATTTATTTAAGTATCTGATGATAAAAATAGAAAACTAAAGTTTATGTGAGCTCTTACCCTGATGGAAACAGGCTAAGACTAAAACAGTTATGGTAAAAATGCATTTAATGATGTTACAAGTGAGCAACTCCAGGTGTATCAGGTTGAAGTTACACTTTATTGTAGTAGAGTAGTAAAGTAGTAGAGTGACTTGCGCCCAACACTATCTTATCTAATTCTACACCTGGCTCATGCTGAAGCCAAGGATTAGCCTATAATGTACTTGTTTTTCAAAGGAAGAGAGTGAAACTGGAGCATCACACCAAGATGCTTGAGAAACATACTAACTCCACACTTGAAATATATGGGTATTCACAAATCATCATTATTACAATCCTTATTATTACAAATTGGCTGGTTATACCCATCATATGTGAGCTGAAACTAGTTCAACCAAGCAAGGGCAGTGACAGACCAATACATACTCCCAAATGCAGTTGTGAGTACATCTTTATAGTCCCGGGACAGGCCTAAATGACTCTTCCACTAGTTTGGTAATCTTATCCTACAAGTCGTCAGTGAATGTGTAGTGGAAAAATAAACTGCTCAGAGGGCAAGCAAAGCAACAGTGAAAACAGCTTCACTGTAAATGCTTGTACTTGAACAGAATCTTGTGGGCAAAAGTAAAGCCCAAAAGTATCCAGGTAGTTGCATCATCAGTGGTGACTTACTTGAATCATCCTAGAAAGACAGTATGTTTCACTCATTAAGTAGATAAGTATAATGTCCCCCTCAAAAACCTCAGAGCAAAGAGAAAAGTCAGGATAACTTCCTCCAGCAGACCTAGTCTCCATCTACATCAGTGAGAATCCCCATAGTCTCCCAGGTTCCTCCAGGACCAAAGTGAGGTGACGCTTCTCCTACCTGTGTCCGCAGCTTCCCCTGCACACGAATGTGGAGGCAGGCAAGCAGCAGCAGAGCCAAACCTGACAGCATTCTCTCATGTGGCCACAGAAATGTTAGACCAGTCAGTCTGGCTTCTGCCAGAGTCTAGTAGCTGCTCCTGACAGCCTCTTCCTCGCCTCTGTAACTTGGAGAATGCCAAAAAAACTCTTTGACTACAGAGCCGATCTGTACGAGCCCCCCTTGTAAACTGAGCTGGGGGAGGTGCTGCGGGGGAGCTGGGGGAAAGGGGCTTTTTAGAGGAGGCAGAGTGAGAGGAGAAATGAATAGCAGGGAAAGAAAGAAGGCAGACAGCTACTGCCCACAGTAAACTACAAGACAGGGAGGACTTTTCAGGCAATATTTTCAATGTGACTGTAACAGGTTTAGTGGAAGGGAACAAAATAAATATCCAAGCATAACTGTGGATTTAAAATAAAAGCTCACTCTCTCCAAATATAAAACACAACATTGTTATATTAACATAATGTTTAAAGAAGTGTCCTTAATGTCTGCGTTTAGAAACAACAGGATCTTTGCCCCCTCAAATATATTTCTGGCCATGTAGCAACAGGGCTTCAGCCAAAAGGATGTGTCTGTAATCGTGTGTCTTTCCTTTTGCACCACCATTGTTTCCACAATATTAAACTTTATTCTGGCAGTGAGTTTAAGACGCTTTATCCTCATATCACACAGTTGGTTTTCACATAAAATTATATGACAGGTGAAGAGCATTGGGGACCGCAGTGGCCGGTTAGATTTCAGCACAAAGAGACTTTTTCCAGTATCACTTATCAAATAAGATAAATGTTTGGCATGTGCAGACGTGCAGCTTTAGGTCAAGAAAGTTATCTCAAATGGACCATACACAATAAACACGCTATAAACATTTTGGCAATTTTTCACCCATAAACTGAAACTAAGTCTTACACAGCCCACTCTTCTTCTACTCACTGTCATTATAGCAGCGTAAGCATAAGACATACTAAAGACACAACCATCAATAAGATGAGTGAAAAACTATATCCCAAAAAGAAAATTACACGAGACAATTCAAATTTAGACACATACCTAAACTGTATGGAGACTGTTGATAGAATTAGTAGATGATTCGATTACAGAATTACCTAGCTTTTACTAGCCGAAAACTTGCAATGTTTTAAACACTTACTTGGAGCTCATCTCCTGTAGTAAAATTAACAGCTACTGTGTGGCTTGGGAGTTCAGATTTATGTGTGCCCTCACATGCACAACAAGTTATGCAGCTCCACACATTGCCAAATATTCGCTTGGTAATAATGTTGGCACTATACTCAATAAATCATACCCTGACACTTTTTCAAATATTCTGTTAAGCTGTTTCACAGACGAAGCTCAGCTGCTGAGTGCAAGGAAACAACAATCTGCACACCTGCGACTGGCGTGGCTTCTACTGGATCTGGATCTCTGTCAAGTACAACACACACAATTCATGAAGTAGACCTGGTCTGCTCTAACAACAAGTATCTTTTTGGGGTTTTTTAACAGAAAGTTAATAAATTGCATAAGGTTTTCTTGTTTTGAAAGTCTTCTCACCACACACATCCTATAATACAAAGCCAACATCCTCCCTAGAACTAACATCCTGCCTTATTTGACCTTAAGAAAAGCTCTTGTCAGTCCCCATTTGATCACTATAAATGTACAGACATTGTCTTGGGTCTCCTGATCATCCTCTGATCTGAACAGATCTCCTCCTGTAAGTATAGCACTCAGGGGTCGAGTGGGCCAGACGGACTATCCCATACACCACAGGGCCTTTGTTTCCTTCTGAAGATACTTTGACTTCAGGCGCCTGATTGTCAAGTGTACAACCCACACACGTCAGAGTCATGCTCTGCAGCAGGTGGGCTCAGGATTACTGTACAATGTCAGGGTCTGCCAGAGGCACACTCACAATAGCTGTATTCACCCCAGCTCTTCTTTTGTTCATGGACATATTATGAGCTGCTTAATACTTGACATACATTATGCATTTAAATACATCAACCCACCCATACAAGTCATTAGCAGAAATATGAATGTTATAACAGTAACATTCATCTTATGAGAATAAAACATGAAAGAACACACACTCCACCTCCGTTTAATTTGGCCTAATTCTGTTATATTCATCAAAATAGAGGAGGATAAAGTAGGAAGCGAAAACATATGATTTGGTGCATCTGGGATACATATTAGTCAGCAAGGCCAGGCATGTAGGTCCCCTGACTGTAATGTATTTAACTAAAGAAAGTATGAGAGCAGAGAGGAGGATGGGGAAATGAAAAAAGCAGGTGAAATGGGGATCAGAGCTGGGAAGAGCAAGGTGTGGCTGAGGAGAGCTATTCTGTCCATTTCACTTTGCTTGGTTTACAAAAACAACTGAAACTCCTGTATTACTACTACTACAGTAGATCATAAATGTCTAACCTTATCCCACTAGAGGCTTGAGGATAGCTAATGTATTTGGGGCTTCTGCTTAAGCCACAGATACTGCATTTAGTTTCACTGTCCTTGTAAAACTTAAGAGCAGCCATTAACTGTACCTGTTTCTAAACATTTGACAAGAAGCTTTGTGAAAATAGAGAGATTCGAGGTCAGAGAAGAGAGCTTAAGAATGGTTTTCTCCCTCGAAGGCTAAAACCTATAGAAGCTCTCTTCAGTAATCATACGTGGGCAAGTGACATCCTTGACCTGTTGTCTTATCTTCTTCTCAAATAAGCCTCATTTCCAGATGCAGAGCAAACTCTGGCCACACAAAGAGAGCAGCATATCTTTGACATTCCAAACAAACCGATGAAGGATAAAATCTACTTAAACCATCTCTTCAATAGACAGCCACCCAGATAGCAGCCACTGTCAACAGGCATCTGTCTGAAAAAGACCTGTGTGACCACTGAGGGCTAAAAATATAATCCTGCATGTGCACAGCATACTCTCATAAATCTGTCCAGGACTCCACTGCCCACCCAAACACACTTCCTCCCATAGGTTTATTATGACAACCAATTAGTGCCATCACAATGTCCACAGTCAACTATCAGACTCAGTGCTCACTCCTTAAATCTTTGTAAAATGACATGGTGTCTGCAATGTCCTGCTAAAGCAAATCAATTATTTCCCATTTTCTGCTGATTCAAATATTTCAAAGCGCAGGCCCAGGTGTCTTCTGAGTCGTCAGAATACAGTCAGAATATCAAATCTGCTCTTAGTCTAGCCTAGTTTTATAAAGATCCAAACATAAACATGTAAAGGGAACTTTTAAAACACTGAAATCAATCTTATTTTTTACAAATGCAAAAGGCTACAATTAGAAGTTACGTCAGTGGAAACGTATGAAATTCAGACAAGACTACTCAGGTCCTTCTCAGATAGTTTAACATTTCCATGTCTCAAGCTGTGGCAAAGGACAGCGGAGAAGTGGCAGTGCAGAAAACAAGTGTGTGACCCCTAAAGCCAGTGGACTATAGCCTGCTGCACTTACATACACCTACCATTCACCTACATGGGCCATTGAGCTCCAGTGGGGGCTCAGTCTGGCCCATTAAGATCCAGGAAGTTTAACAATAAACTAAGACATCAATCTGTCGTCTCCTTTACACACTTTACACTACACAACACAACATGACACTCATTTGTCTTAAAAGAGCCCCAATGGGCACTCTCATATTTTAGACCCCTTGACAGTGACAAGTGCCCTCACAAGTGTCCTAAAGCAAAATGCTGCCATGGTACAGCTACAGAAGCGCTGCTCTACCACTGAACCTGACCTTTCACATTTTTGTGTAAGAAATGTAAAGATTAACAGTCACTAAAAGACCTTTTATATATGCAGCTATTGAAATGACTTCATAGCATAGTGTAGCTGAAGACTAATGTTATCTAGATGTGTATATGTGCTCTGTTAGCTATATAAGAAGCATCCTAACACCATGGCCATTTTGTTATAACAATGATAACCATAGCTCCAAGACAGCATACTCTTTCCATACTCCACACATCTTAGACTTAAACAGCACTACCTTGCAACAATGCAGCTCATAAAAACTGCTCTCTTACAATTTAATAAGAAATAAACAAATCCACTACCCACCAACTGCAGTGATTAATAAAGGAAAAATCTCTGCACTAAAAACTAGGGCTTGCTGTGACAGAGACATGATTGAGGTATCTCTACTAGTGTGTGCCAAGTAGGCTGTATATCAAAGCACTCATCCCCTTTTTAACAAGTCTGCCTGTCCACCACAGCAGGGAATGCATAAAACAGATGCAGCTGTCAGAGGAGAGCAGTGAGGAGTGGTCTGAACACTGTTTGATGAGTGTGGAGCTATGTCGGGCTCTGGGTGCTGGGAAACATGCCAGTCCGGGTAGAAGACCGGCTATGACCTCAACAATGTATGAGGCACAAGTCATATTTGGAAAACAGTGAAAGTATACGACAGAAAAGGGTGCAATACTTATTAGCAAGCATTTGATCAGACTTCTAACAACTTAAGCTTTCATGGTTGGTTTCCTGATATTTCATCAACAACTCCCTGTGAACTGTCCAGTAGTAGTGGTAGTGCAAACCTACAACAGGGTGTAAAATAGTCCTAGTCTAGATAGATTTTTACCCTCAGCAGGGCCCACCACCGCCTGCAGAGAGCTGTGTGGTCAGTGATCGCCCTTTAAAAATACACACACCCTTCTCAAATGCACTTCCTCGGTATAAAAGAGAGATGTTGCTGCTGAATGGAATTCCCACTATAAAGGGATCTTTCTTTCTCTGTTCCTCTAACATGACTGACCACATTGAAGTCCTTTTAGTAGTTCACAGTTGGCTTTCAATGCGCCAGTCACCTAAGAACTATTTCACATTTCGTCCAAGACGGTATCACACATGATCACATGTTTTGAGAATAATTTTGCACGTCCAAATCTATTTCAGATGATATGTGTGCTAAAGAGGTGATGAAGCCTCTCCCTAGAAATTTTAAAAGCAAAAAAGTAAAAGGTGTGCAACTTTTTGCTTGTCTCTGTTTCTCACTCACAATGCTTCTTACTTGTAATTTATTCATTAGGTTTAATATTAGTAGGCTGTAAAAGAATCTGCAAACAAAACTTTTAAACAACTGGTAAGAACCAAGGTTGAAGCCACTGGTGTGATCCGGGCTTGATTCTGTATAAATCTGGGAGTCACATCTCCTGATACGCCTGTGTGAGGCAGCCACTGTAGTAAATTTGGAAATGTGAGATGAAGGCCTGGGGCGACACCAGGGGCAAAAGGTCTAATGGACAGACCTGGGTTGTTATTCATGCAGCGGCAAAGTGTCACAGAGAAACATGATGGACCACACAAACAGTAGACTCTGTGGTAGAGCCAGAGCTTACCCCTTTAATCAGAGCCAATGTGTCGCTAACTTAAACATTAATGTATGCAACTAATGTATGTACGTATGTGTGTATATATGTGTGTATGTTGATAGACTCAAGTCAAGATTGTGGAGAAAGAAAAGCTGTTTCTATCGGAGAAAAAATGTATTTCAGTTGATTTTAGTCACTCAGTGCTATGTGGGAACAGGCACTGACCTGTCTTAGTCCTTCTGTTAGAATAATTAGTGGGAAAATATTGTATGGCTTGGCTCTGATCTGAATATTTTAAGCCCTCGGTGGAAGTTGTATCAGTCAGTGTACATCAGTAGCAATTTTAATGTGATAAAATGTCAACCAGCATGTAGCTGCTAATGCTCATGGCTTTATGGCTATCTTGGTGCAGCTCAGGAAATGTATAGTTTGAAACAAGAGAGTGAAATTGTTTCTGCAGAGAATATAACAGCCACCATGTGCCCACAGAACAAACTGCACATCATCTTCCTTCCGAAATAGTTTTGGTGATATAAAATATATACATTAGGTTAAAAAAATTCATTTAAAGCATGTTACCACTACTTCAGCTCATTACAAAAAATTAGAAAGACTTAAATAGATGATTTGTCAAGTTTTACATATCTCCAGCCCTTGTCTCAAGGCTGATCCAAAATGTTTGTTGGTCCTGTTGGACTGTTACATTGGTATCTTTTAATATATAAATTGATCCTTGCTGATACTGCTTCCTTCTTATCTGCAGCAGTTCACAGAGAAAAGGAGCACTAGCAGCTACTGTCTGCACTCACAGGATCTGTTTTTGCTCTCTGTGCCAAAACTTTGCACAGAACTGGAGAGAAAGCTTTTAAGTTTGTAGGTTTGGCGCAGCTCTTTCTTGGAATGAACTTCAGAGGTAAAGCACACTTAAGTTAAATTTAAGTAATCTCAAAGCAGACACTTTTACCTGCAGTTGCTTTAAGCGTATGGAATGTATATAAATGTATGTTTGATGAAATTATTATAACTTAACGTAATTACAGCTTGTTAATGATGATTATTTTCTCTTCATATATCTGCTGGCCTTTCTGTAAATCGAAATATAATGCCTTCATTTTTAATTGTGAAGAAAGTCTTGTGACATTTCAGCTTAAATGACTGGACAGTTGTGAACGTCACATTGATACTCTGTGCTCGACTAATCATAACAGAAACAATGAAAGAAAGATGTGCAGATGAACATTTTAAATGGTGCAATGTAAACAGTGTGAATAGTAAAATGTAAAAAATAATTAATCTAAATACATTAATTTTATTCTTCTTTTTCACCAGCCATCTAACGTCATTGACACCACTTTTATGCTGTGCTGCCCTCTCCTGGTCTTAGCTGTTCTAAAAAGCCTTTAGCTTTTAGTACATACACATATGTGTAACCTATGCACTGGAATATATTACAATGTAAGACAAGTTATAGGATATTACTGTGTCTATAGATAACAGTGTAAAAGAAAATCCAAGCTTCTTGTGTGTTCATCGACCTACCGTACAGTTTCCTGCCACACAGAGAATAGTATCATTTTGTCCACATGGCGTCCCATCAGCCGCTGTCTCCGATTGTCGCACGTAGAACCTGAAGCCAATGGCCCGACAATTGAGCTCACACTGCTGATCCATGGGTACTATTGACAGAGGCAGAGAATAATGAAATAGATGGCATTCATATATTTAATTTGATAAAGGCATGATCATATCAAATTAAAATATTTAAGCATTTTCTTAGCTTTGAATGCAATACCAGAAAACCGTGTTCATGCTTTTTAAATCTGGTACACTATGAGTTGAGGTATTTAACACATGTGCACATTAAAGCACTATTCAAGATGAATGTCAAGTCAAGCTCATACGTTCACCTACAGTTATTTCATCCTCACATCATGTCACTCAAACTACACATCCTCAACAGGATATTAGATGAAAGACTGTTCTAACCATTAGCGCTGAGACAAACGACATTTCCTGTGTTTTGATTGTTGCCTGGGTGAACAGAGTCACTATGAATGAGCAGTCACATGGCCTGTTGCATTTCTTACCTCACAACACACCTTTGTCTGTTTAAAGGTGATTTATGTCTTTAATCATATTTTATGGGTCATACATAATTATTTACTCATCCATCTGCATACACAAAACAATGTAAAATCAATTGTAAGGGTGTCATTTGAGGGTAAATACTTGTACCTTCATTAAAAGGCTCCCACTCGTACAATCTCCCCATGAAAGGCTTGTTGTTGTAAGAAGAACACTGAACTGCTCTGAAGCCTCTGCTGGATGGATGACAGGCCTAAAACAAAACATACATACATTTTCCATGGAGCTATTATCTTTCTTTCATTGTAAAGCTTCATATCGTATATATTAAATCAGTCTGAGGTGACCCTCTCTGTTTAAACTGTTTCCCATACCTACACCTACAACAGTTGGTTTACAGGGATTATAAATGCTGGACTGGAACTCCACTTCTGACATCTTTCCATACTGTCATTGTCTAAACAAGGCACTAGTCTGCTTTACATCATGTGATTATACTGCACATGCCACAGCACAGCAGGGACACTATACAGAAGACTTTGTTTAATGCACAAGATGGAGACCTTTCTCTGTTACCTGTAAAATGCAGTAACAGTTAATAGCCCACAGAAACAAATCAGGACTTGGCATATTTTTATCCTAAGTGTTCTCTACTGGTAATGTACAATTACATCTAATACAAGAATAAGTTAAGGAAAGTGTGGCGTACATTATTGCTGCAGATCTTGTAGCGAATGTGCTCTCCGTTGCAGGAGGACACGGGTAAAGGACTGTAAGGTCTCTCCGGAGGCTGCTGAAATCCAGACTGTGGGTTTCCTGATTGTACCTCCTGCTGGGTTTCGGCCTGGTTGCCCACACCAGGCTGGAAGAGGGGAGCCCACAATTGGTTATTATTTGGCGGTTGCACTCTGGGATGAACACGTGGTCTGCTGTAGCGGCGGAGATTTGTGGAGGTGCTCGGTTGGTTGGAGCGAAGGTCACCATGTCTTCTAGACGCCGGAAGGTGCACACTGCCTTCAGCTGAGCGTCTCTGTCTGTGGGAACTGCCTATGTCTGCATCTTGGTCTTTATCAGTCTGCAATGGAGTGACAAAAGGTGCTCTCCCATAGCCATACCTCCCTGGGATGATGTGACTGTCCCTTCAAAAGAAGCATTGATACACAGCCAGACATAGAATGAAGTGATTGATTGAAATCATTATTATAGTTCCTCAATCTTTTATTTGGGTTTTAGATCTCAAATTAAACAACCCGTATTACACAGCTGTCAGTGCTATTTGTTTAACTGAAAGGTACTACAAAAAGAGGCTGCAAAGCTGCCAAGCACAAGTCAGGTCTTTTATGAAAGGACATCTATCCACTGGAGGGCAGTCAAGCAGCCCATAGTAATGGGTCTAAATAGTCAATTTTAAACCAGGCTACTCAGCATGCAGCACAGACATGCAGCATTTTTGAAACACAAACATGTACACAAGGGTATGTAACATATTTTTCTATGGTCGATAGTGTATATTTGCTATGAATAAGTAAAATACTGACACAAGTAGAGAAAAGGGAGTGTGGTCTCATTTTGTCAGAAGCATGTGTATCTACCTGTGTCCTGTGGGCTGAGGCACTTTCTTTCTCCTCTGCTCTCTGTGAGAGCTGGTGTTGAACGATCTTAATGTCTCGTGGTGCAGAGGAACAGTAGGTCGGAGGGCAGATATGACACGGCCTGGCCGCTGAAGATTAGTCCCAGTTCTGCTGGAGGGATATTGGGATGGTGTGTAAGTACGCAGGCAGGGCCTGCTCTGCTCTTGTACCCCTTTACCACAGGTCCTGGAGCAGCTTGACCATGGCCCCCAAGTTCCCCACGAGCCCTGAACTTGTCCACGCTCTGCTCTGGTTTCCTGGTGAGGCTCTACCCTATGGGGAACCTATATGGACAGCAACTATTAGCAACATAAAGCCCACTGAAGCAACAAGGCACCCCACCATGAGAATCCCAAAGACAGAGGACTGAATCCGCCCACATCAGCCTTGTTTAAAGATTCAAGTCAGTGACCTCATCTCATCAACATGACTAGCGTGCCCCTTTACTTCCCTCTACTGTTGGTGAAAAGACCTCTGTTCATGGTAATAAAGCCTGATTTGGCTGATTAGTGGCTGCCTGTTAGTAGCCTAACGCCTGTTGGCTACCTGCATTTCTCACTGTTGACTCTGCCCTAAGCAGCTCTGCCAGGGACATATTAGCAGCGATCACTGCTCTCTCTGTTTGAGGAACTTGCCAGGAGGACTCTGTGCCAAGCTAGCTTTATCCATGGAGCCGCGTGGAAATCCTGCTCTTTAAGGAACACTTTGTCTCCATTCACATTCAAGTCTCTGGGCAAACACATGGCTGTAGTAAAAGCTCAGCTGCCTTTGACTTTTAGTGGATGAAGGGAGAATAGAGACACAGCAGGGAGACTTGGCAAGACACTCTTTTCCTGTCAATCAGCATGTGCAGCTATTCAGAAACCTCAGACCTCCCCTATGTCCTCAAGCCAGCCTTTTCGTTTATAACGCAAGGTCACTGTCAGTTTTAAGGTCAGCCATAGGTCAAACAGATGGACTTCCATCAGAAACGCACAGAGCAGAGTCACACCATTACTGTTTTGTGTAAAAACTCTCTTTAAGTGACTATCAGATTCATTGTGGTTCCTGTGGCTCCTGGGTTCAAAAAGTGCTTTGCTGACATGCTCGCATGAGCTCTCTCTGATTTACTGTAACCAAAACTC
This sequence comes from Rhyacichthys aspro, assembly GCA_036850595.1. Classification (NCBI taxonomy): domain Eukaryota; kingdom Metazoa; phylum Chordata; class Actinopteri; order Gobiiformes; family Rhyacichthyidae; genus Rhyacichthys; species Rhyacichthys aspro. The sequence continues at coordinate 8,195,096 of CM072150.1, read as the reverse complement.
AGCTTAACAGATTAAAATCCTGCTGAGGTTGCCACTGGGGATCTTTTCAGAAACTAGGAGGCAATGTATGAAACTCAATCTGCAACTGGCATTTTGACTCTGCTTACAAGCCATATCATACATGCCATTTATGGTGTTGCAAATGACCGTGAGCCATATTGAAAGATGGAAAAGCATCAACAAGGTGTCTATCACCACAGGATGTCATATAACACTTCAAACAAATTTGTTGTTTTCCCTCTATCACCACTGGCTCCTTACCTTTCTGTGGTCTGTTGCGTGCTGACAGTTCAGTAGATCTGAATGTAGCAACAGCAAAACAACAGAGACTCTACAAACAGAGAATAAAGGCACACTGGTCATATAGACATTTTACCAGGTCTACTTTTCTAGGAACTGGCAGCAACAAACCCATAACTACCTGACAGTCCAGACAAAGGCTCCATGCCTCGTTCCTGCATAGTTACAGTCAGACATCTAAGTGTAACAAGAGATGTTTGCATTAGCATATACAGTATGAGTGTTCAAATAAGCTCTCTGCAGCCACACTCTATGCCATTGTAGGGTCCAAACCATTTTTTTCTCTTTGTGAGAAAAATTACCCTCTTGACCATGTGGGTTGACCTTTTGACCTGCAGGCTCTTAATGCTGAAGTACTTACCCAATAAATTGACCTCTCTGCCCTGACCAAAACATTTAAACCTAATGTTGTCCAGATAAAGACCAGAATTGTTCATAGTTTCAATATGCATGCATTACAGTTATTATTTCAAGTGTTTCACAAAATAATTGTAAATTCACTCTGCTGTACCTGTTAAGTAGGTGTGGATGAGTGTTTTCTACTTTGCAGCTACTTCTTGCATGTCCTACACAGCAGACTCCATGCCTTACTTTCCAATCGCAGGTGTGCTCAGAGCCATTACTCCAGGTTCACCCTAATAGGGCTAAGCATGTCGTATCTGTGAAAAATCCATGATCGAGCATCTACTCCTCGTAGCAAAATAAACACGATGGTGATTCCTGTCGGTTCACGGGGACAGTATTTGAGCTACTGACGGGGCAGACACAAGACCGCGTCTGTGCGCCCCCTGTCGCGACAGCTCTCTTAAAAACTATGTGTCAAGAAAATCTAAACGGAGTCTCCTCCTTTTCCTCTCCGGTCCTGGCGCGCTGTGGTAGTCTGATATAAAGATAGCAGTGTAAGACAGAAAGAATAAAGTAGTAAAAACAAAGTAATAGCTGGAGTAATAGGAATGCTTGAGTGCTATGAATTAAATTTGATATGAATATGTTTTGGGTAATATGGAACTATAGAGAAAGGGGTTCATTTATAACATATAATCCCATGAGATATGAAAATAAAGGTGAAGTTCTTATGTTAAAAAATTAACAGCAACATTTGTGGGGCACAGTTCAGAAGAAACAGACACAATGGCAACCATCTCTTTAGAATGGGTCAATTAAACAATACAAATCACAACGGCCTGTGGTTGTTCGACCACTGCATGATGCATGTAGATTATGTGGTTTTCAAAAGACGAAGGTGACACAGTTGTTTCAGACTTCTGTATAGCAGTGAATTTACTGTATTGATAACAGGCCTTTGGGCAGTAACATTCTTTCAGGTCTGGAGCACAGCCAGATTTTTTCCTAGAAGGAAAAAAGACACTCAGCTAAAATATTGGTGGTTACTCACTGAATTATCTTACATTAGTACATTATGAATTGCCTAAGAAAGACACTGTAAATAGAGATCCTGCCTTCTGTCTCCGTTTCCAGCTTTACACTTTACTTCTTTGGGTTGGTTCTAGTTCTTCGTTATCCAACAGTAACCCAATTAAAAATACAGTTAAAACTCTCAGTACAGTCTGTGAGGGAGAAAAACAGGTGGTGTAAAGCTAACGTAGCTCCAAAGCCTTAAGGGGCATTCCACTCTATAGTTTACACTACTCTGAGGGTCTGTGCTGTTCTGTAGACCTCGTGCTCAGTGAGACATGTCTCACACACCTCTTGCTTCATGGAGGCCACAGCTGCTACTTCTTCAAGGCCTCGGTCAAGTGTAAACTGTCCTGAGCGATGAACCAGGGACATGAACTTGAGGATGGAAACAATCAACAAATATTCATGTAAATTGTAACACATACTCTTTTGTTATTACATAATTTTAATATTAATAACAATACAGAAAATCCGTGGTAAACAAGAAAGGTTCTGTCCACTCTTTTGGACGTTCTAATGTCAGGCAAAATGTGAGAGATGTGTGCATGAAACGAGGTTTAAGACAGACAAATGAGTCTAGTCTCAAGAAAAGACACCCTTGTTCGTTACAGCTGATGACAGTAATGGTGAAGAGGAATAATTCAGTTAAAGTGCACAGGGCGCTCAGTAACCACAATGCACAGTGATTCATTTAAGTCTCCATAACTGCCTTCAAGTACAATGATATAGCTCCCAGCATTGCTGATTTTCAGTGAAATTCTACATTCAATCTAAATGTGTCGTCATAATTTCTTTGACATTTGACACCTTAACCTTACCAGACACTGATGATTTGTAGGTTGTGTTTGAGCTTAAAAAAATGAGATAAGCACTAGGAGATGCCTAGGACAGCTGTGTCCATGTGTGAGTATAAGTCCAGTCTAAAATGAACCTTTGGTCCTTTTTACTTAGTCTCAGAGAGCCTCGCAAGACTGGCTCGACAGAACACTGTTCGGTCCCTCATTTCCAATACACAATCTTTAACCATTTCAGCAAACATGGAGGGCCAGAGCTTGTGAAGGGCTTCGCCCTTTAGGTTGGTGTCTGATGCCCTCTGGACTACATCCTCAAGGTACTGCTCGATCATGGAAGCACGCTCTGATGACTCCACAGTGCCCTCCTGTGAGCAACAGCACAAAGATTCACATTTAACAAAAGAACATTTAGGGTTGATCTATTTTCAAATTATTAATATTATATTAGTTATTTCAACTTTTATTAAATATGTACAATTACTCTATGCATCAGATGAATATATTTAAATAAACTTTAAGCATGAAACTTAAATTTCTCAAAAAGCAGACCTCAGGGCTCTCAGCACTGCTGTCTCTGCTGGGATAGTTGAACAGGGCTCTGCTCAGGCCTTCCCCCAGGAGTTTTCCATTGTCTCTTAACTCTTCTGGACTCAGCCCTGCTCGCCGACCACGCCCCTCCAACAGGAACTGTAGCTGCCGCTTCCTTAAGGGTAAAGGAGGAAAGAACATTAGTAAACACTAAAATTATTTTTAATAATTGTTTTTTAGGTCTATGAATAGGTGAATAGGTCTATACAATAATGCAACAGCACAGTATAGAAACACAGGGTTCACAGCCCAATGTTGTCTGTCCAATTGAACACTTTTAATTTAAAGCAATACTATGTCATTGCTTAAAATAAAATCTCAAGCCTCAACATCATTTAAAGATTATATAGTTTTCAAGTCCTCTTTTATTATTTATGTTGAGAAACAGTAAGAATAATCCTTCTTTCAAAGTTACACCCAACTTACCAGCTACTGAGTGACAAGGCACGTTACCATCCTGTAAGAGCATGTATCTCAGCTGAATCAGTCACATCAACAATTATGTACACATCCTACTCAAACAAGATTTATTTTTGACATTTCAATGTAAGTTTCTTAGCAGTACAATTGCACTTGAGTCTTAGTGAGAGCAAATGTCCTATAGTTACAAAGTCCCACTCTCATTTTTATGTTTGTCAGTGGGCCAATAGGTCTGTCAGCAGACAGCATTAGAACTAGTTGCTGTGCCAGCATTCTTTGGAAAGCTCTATAATTAATACCAGAAAACCAGCTGCCATTAATTTAAATGTTGTCATTTTGAATCTGCTTACAAAGTATTATGTGGCGAACAATTTAAAACAACACACAACACAAGAAAGCAAACTAAATCAACTAATAATGCCCATTAGTTTAACATTAGTGTGGTACACTAGCTACCGCGTCAACATGTTCATTCGTGCCAGAATGCTGATATAGACTTGTCAAAGGTAACTAATATAGCATACTGTCTGGCACATTTGCGGTGTCATTAAACATCAGGATCTGCTTGTTCCCATGTGGTCAAAAAGACTCATAGATTTATTAAGGAGAAAATGTCACAAGAGCAATTAAAGATTAATAAATGCCTCTGAGAACTATAACACCTTTACAACAATGTTCAAGTACTTCACATGTCAAAATCTCATCATTGCTGTCAGCACAACAAAATAAATCTCTATAAAAGACAAATAATAATTTATTTACATTAAACCAAATTAATGGCCATATTAAAAAAGCATGATTATTCTTCAAGCCAAAGGGACAAGGGAGTGATTAAAAAAAAACACAGTAACTTACAGAAGAAAATATACAGAAGACATCGAAAAGAGTTATTTAATAAGCTTCTGTGCGTGTTATTTTCACTTGCAGATCCTGTATGTTGACACAGAATGACAGATGTGAGGCTTAGGAGGAAGAGGAATGTTTGTGTCTAAGTGCCAAGTACCCACCCTTTACCCTGTAACATAGTAATTAATTCTGCTGGTTTCTCTGTGCCAGGTGCAGTCCAACAGATAAAAACAACATGCACACAGAACTCTACACTTGGGTGTGCAACTTAATGCCCTACTGTACCTGCAGCACATCCAAGCATACCTGGCATAGTTTAATAAACAATATACAGGGTAATAGACATCTACAGATAATATGTTGAGGCTGGGTTTCTGAGCTCAAGATGATTACCTGGATTCTTCAAGGAGCAGAAGAAGTCGGCAACGTGGAGTTTCAGTGGCGGCTATATGACCCAAAGTCCCAAAGACACGTTCTGCTGCAATCACATCATTCATGGTCACCTATTGTGGGGATAAAACAAACACACTAATTAATGCTTGTGTAACAAAAAGACTGACAAAAATGTACTTAATGAACTGATATGGTCCTCACCTCCTGACCATTGATCTTCTGCAGATTGAAATGCTGAAGACGGTAAATGATGAAGGAACGCCACAGAGAAAGACTGACCACTGGGTTTCCCTCGGGGTGGATGGTCAACTGGTCCAGACGCCTTACTTGAGCTAGTGCAGCCAGCTGAGGCAGACGGCTAATACTGGTTTCCAAAAAGATCAGATGCTGCCAAAATATTAAAGTAATAAAGTTGAAATTACACACATAAAGCATTTAAGGCAATCCTGCCATCTAAAACTACTCTTTAAACACTTCCCATTATTTCCAGTACAATAGTCCTTACCGATAAGTTAGGAAACTTCACTCTGATTCTTGGCAGTGTTGGTACAATGGCGTCAAAGCTGATATAACGGAAGGTTATTACAGTGACAGCTCCAGCAGTCTGTACTCCCCAGCCTCTTTCGAGTGCCTCCAGGGCACCCAGTCCAAATAAACGCAGAGTCTCTCCATCCAGCTCCGCAAGGTGACTATCAGACATGGACAAGCTCTGAATACTGCCACTACCTGTCTCCACAAGCCTGTAAGAAACACAGAAAAAACATAGAAAAGTATCTGGAAAGTAACATTATTTCTTTCTAATGGTGAGTATACAACAACGAAAACTGGTGAATCTATAACAACGAAAAATATAAGTATATTTGTCTTTTGTGCAATGCCTCAATACAGACATCAAAGTCTCATTTGTGTTCACTTCTTCTAAGGTTCCTAATAAAAGAGTTGTTAAAGTGGACAATCTGGGTGAGTCACTAAGCAAAGTAATCTCTGCTTGAACCCATGTGTTCAGCCTCTGGGTCTGCAGACACTCAGATCAGATGGCTATGGAATACAGGCAACTCCCTACTAATCACTAATTACCCCTATTTATATTTTACACCCTCCTGGTCTCTGATCAGCGAAACCTACAGTGGTTAGTGGACTAACCCTCTGACTGTGTGTGTTTGAATGATATGAGAAAATGAAAGGAAGAACAAAAAAGACAAAACAGTACATTAGGACTATTTCATCAAAGTAAATTGTAGAATGATTATTTTTACTATTGTGGCTATATTTATGATTATGAGGGTCTATTTAAATGCAGAGTTTTCAAACTACACACATTTCTTGTTGCAGGAAAAAACAGGTAGAAACACAATATCTGTCCACAAGTAGACAAAGAGACGCCAGACACCAAGTAAAAGTTAATTCACCGGGACATGCCACGCCTCAACGATGAATTAAACTGAGGTGAGCAGTGCAGGTGAGTGACTGTAACAGCTAAGAATAAGACAAACCGTTGTGCATTTGGAAATGTGTCATGTACTAATTGCACATAATTACAAAAAGAATGAAGCCAGGAGGGTTATCAGACCTATATTTGTACTGAAGAGGGAGAGAGTGACATGTGACGCAAACCCTGCTGCAGTGTGTTTAACCCACTGACCATTCAACATTTAATTAGTTTTTTTTAACCTATGTTCCTGAACAATTTAATCCCCCGTAAGACTGGGCCCGTATGTGGCATAAGCTGTTAATTTCTCTCTAATGCTGATGTATAACATACCATTTATTGATCTTTGAACTCCTAATCCTTCTTTGTATTGTATAATTAATAACAGAATAGTGGCACAGCTATCACAATGACTAAGAGATACATGCAAAGGCAAGATGACAAAATATTGCACTTTAGACATAGATGAATGATAGATGATGAATTAATTACATCAATTTATAAAAATAAACATTCCTACAGCTTTTCTTTTATTACTGATGGGTCAGAAGGTTGCCCTGGCTCGTCTAATGAACACAGAGTACAAAAAAAGAATTGTGTAGTAAAATTCCAATTGCAATCGTAAATCAACTGAGTAGATCTTAATGCTGCATGTGGGAGGGTGGTACTATTTTTCTCTGTCTATGGTGTATTGCTTACACAGCTCTCTGCAGTAATCTGTGTGGGCATTGAAACCTACACAAGCTCAGGCTGTACAGTGTATCTATAGGTGTGGATAGTGACAGTAGCTCACTCATATTCAGCTTGTACATGCAATACAATCCACCTGATCACCAGTCCTTTTATATTTAGTCTATAATGAAATAGCTGGGATTTATATTTAAGCAAACATTTTACTTTAGGTTAGGCTAGGTTTATAAAAAAACAATGTAATAGTAGAGGCTGTAAAGGGAACCTATGTCCATTGAGTTGTGAGAAATGTGCTTTGGGGCTATTTTCATGGAGCAGGAAAGGAAGGCAGCTTTTGAAACATGTAATAATAGTCCTTGACACAGCCCTTTCTTTCATCCTAACCCTGTCCCTCATAACTCATCCTGACCTGGATTGCATGCAGTCTGGCATAGTATTTCTGAGACCTATGCTTACCTTAATTTCAACAAACTGCTGATTTAGAGCACTCACAATGTTTTATCATAAGCAGCAGCAAAATTGTACCTTCAAAGATCTTGGACAAGATTGAACTAATGTGAAGGCTGTACTGGGATCATAAGCAGGCTCCTACCACTTTACAAGGTAAGGGGTCATTCTCTAGTGCCTTAATATTTTAAGATTGATGGACTAGCTGCAGAAAGGGCGAAATATAGCATAACACATTTATATAAAATATAATATGTCATATGAGCCTTTACATAGTCTAGTCATCATTAAGTGAAAGAATAAATCTGTGGCTGTTGCGAAAAAAACAACATTATCTAAAATAAAAACTTAACATAAGGTAGAGTTGCCTTTCGTTATCAGTAGCAAACATCCATGTGAGTCATCTACTGTAAATAATCTGCACAAATTTCTGTGTAGATCTTATCAGTTATCTTCTCCTCAAGCTATGGTTTATAGAGTGAGAATACTGACAGGTTTATCAAACTCATACTTTATGAATTAAGTTAAGTCTGTCTGCAGCCAAGCTATTTTTAATGTGAGTGTAGATGTAAAGGTGGGATACACAAACATTCACTTCTTCATACTTGGGATCTCGTGGGCTGTTGGGGCGACTGTTGGTGCGGAGTCTGCTTTCTGTTCCTCCAGATAGTCGCTCTGGGCCTGAACCCGGGCTAATCCGCCTGTTTAAAAAAAATTATATTCTCAGTGATGCCAAATAAAAAAAACATTGTTGGGATGATCAACAATGATGATGTCAGTTATTTAGTAATTTTACATTGTCTTTCACCAAGGTTTTATAATATCCAGTTCAAAAGATATTTTAAACTGGACTTCTGGGTTTATGAAACCATCAAACGAGTGAAATAAGTCATTTGATAAAAAATACTAAAAAGGAAAACATGCATTTTCTTTCTATTAAAGTTAACAGTGTTAAGGAACATATACTTTGGTTCATCTGGAGAGGACTCCTGTGTGACACCGTTGCTCTGGGCTGGACTGTGGCCAGGGCTATTCTCTGGACTAAATTCTTCTTTAGCACCGTTTGTTGGTGGCAGCTCCAGACAGGCCCTGACACCCTCCCACTGTTGCGCTGCATTACGGATTGCCAGGCGCCTCTTTTCCTGTGTGAATGCAACATGAAACAAATCACAAGACAGGTTCTTATACAAATTACTGGATAGTGTGACAAAAATGTGTAAATTTAATCATCAAATTTTAGATTTGGCAAAGAGTAAAACAGATCTCTTCAAGTATCTGCCCAAACGCTGTAGCAAAGTTTTCACAGAGAGGAATGAATGAACAAAAGTGAGAATATAAAGAATAGGTTATATGTGTAAGAGAGTAGACTTCTAGCCTGAGCAGACATCTGCCCTCTCAAAGGGCCTTTTAAAATGCCACTCCTACAGCAGCGTTTTGGTTACAATTGTGGAGCTCCCTTTCATAAAGGTACAATGCTGCCCTTCTTATTCTGTAACTGAATAAATCTCTGTTAACCAGAATTTCACTCTTTACAATGCAAATAGTATTTTAAATCACCTCACCATTAAAAAGTACACAACCAGAGCAGGCGTGAATGAAAAAAGTCATTAAGGTTCTAACAGTCAAAACCTAGTACCAGTCACTGTAAAGACAATGATTTTAAACCAATGTTGTGTTTTAAGTGAACTGTAAGAAGGAAGTAGATTGTTACTGTTGTGAAAGACAACACAGATCACAGTGTTACCTTATGAATAGTCTGTTTGTGACTCTCCCTTTTCTTCTCCTCCTCTTTTCGAGCCTGTATACCAGCTGTACGCCGATCCTCGTCCTGGAAAACACAGCTTGTACAATCAGTATGATGCTCCATTCATGAGGACTGATGTATTCCAGAGAGACGAAGACCACAAAAGTCTGTTTTCAGCACCAGAATGAGACCAGAAATAGATTGTCACAGCAGCCGGCTACATCACAGGATTATCTATCTGTTTTATAGTCTCAGATCATCAGAGCACAGCTGTTGGGAAAAGCCAAAATTCCCAGCATGCAATGCAGCCAGCACAGTCTGAGTGTACCAGCTGATGGCAGGAGGGGAATTAATTGTGAGGAGGGAGCAGGAATTCTGCTTTAGCAAACTAGCAGTCTCTTATCTGAGACGTATCAGGGTTTTAATATAAGGTATGTCCACTGAAACAGAACCAAAGAGTGTCTGACATTATTTTCAACTAATGTGATGAAAACAACAACTGAAGGTCAAGATGACTGCACTCTGAATCATATTAATAATTGATTAAATCAATAAAGGGAGAAATTTGAAAAATGCACATTATTGTGTGCTTCTGAATTATCTTTTGGATACAGAAATAGACAGAAATACACCCCAGTATGACAGAGTGTTAAGGTGTATTTAACTTGACTTCTAAATCTGTGATCATTGGCACAAAAGTAAAGAAAAACTTTTTTTGGTCAAAAAACTTTAATTTTGTTTTAAGGGCAAGGTGTGTGGTACTAGATTCCTTTAAGATGCAAGCTCAGACCTGGGCGCTTCCTGGTTGACAGCTCATGAAAAGAATATTTGACTGTAGCACATTACTGAAAATAACACCACTATAACGCAGTCAAAGTATGAAATTAATCATGCCTTTATGTGTTTCCCTAAATAACAGTAAACCAAGACGGTGCTTGAATAGCATCTACTAAACAGGAAATGTATTATTAGAATATTTATAACATTTATAAAAAACACAATCACAAAAATTATGCTACTACCTATCACTTAGAGAGGTTCCAAAGTGTGAATAATCAGATCTGGGAATTAGCATAAGATTTTCATTAAACATACATATACATACGTTAAAAATATGATTGTTTATTGTTATTAGAGTGAAGTTATAAAACATGTAAAACACAAATAATAATGACTCAGCAATGGGGCAACAGCAAATTACCAAAATGAGAAGAAACTTATTGAACTTATTGAATATTTAACATTTCAGTCTTACTGTGATGCGCTTCATGTCCAGCTGTTTCAGATGAAGCACACAGCGCAGGACGGCCTGCTTGTACCATGTCTCCAGGGCTACGGGATTCCCATCCAGGGTGAGTTCAGAAAGGTAGCACAACTCTCCAAGGCAGGCTAGCTGGTCAAAACTAAAAACAATATATTGCACAGAGGTTAATACAGACCCAATTCATTCATGTGCTGTAGAATTAAAGGGCAAAACCTGACAAAAAACACTCACTCACTGCTTAAAGACACCAGAAGACCTTGTGAGGATTTAAAATGTTCAATATTTGTACCTCAGTCATTGAACTTGTTAATAACATGAGCAAGATCAATAACCTCAGTCCTACACCATCACTCACTACAGCTACCTTAGAAACCTTGTGATTTGTAATTTTATATATATATATATATATATATATATATATATATATATATATATATATATATATATATATATATATATATATATATATATATATATATATATATATATATATATATATATATATATATATATATATAAACATGACAACTTCCTGAAAGAGGCCAATTAAGTGCATCAGGAAGTAAGTTAGGTGTTTCCTGTTCCTCTACCAAGCAACAGACCAAGGGTCTTTTAAAGTGAGTTCTACAATGCCACTATGACAACATGTGATTTTACAAAAAACACGAGATACAGCAAATACAAGATATATATATATATATATATAAAACCTCTGTAAAAACAAGTATCTCTGAAGCTATATCCAGAGGCTCGATTTAAAACCTTTTATTGAAGCAAACCATACAATTTTATGTGGCCCAGCGCAGCAGCGTAATAGAGCATTGTAAGTCCTGATCTGCAACAGCAGGACAACTATTTTTCTTTGGATTTGGGCTGTCTGCTGTACCAGTCATTAATTCTTTATCTAATTCAGCGACCTCATCTGCTACCCTGTCCCCTGAGCAACTTTATAAAACAGCCACATGCTGCTGTAACAAGATAACATCAAGTTATCATAGGAAAACTGTTTAGTATTTTCTGCCTACAATAGCAAACCTGTATCTGGGGCAATGCTTGTGTTTGCTCTGGCTGCAGTGTGGTGGCCAGGCCCTGCCAAGAGCCGAGGGAGAGGACGTGGCCCTGTCCGGCCACTATCCCTGTCCCTGGGCCATGGGAAGGAGGGAGTTAAGCAGTGTGAGTGCTTACCTGCTAATGTTGTTGCAGCTGAGAAACAGGCGCTGCAAGCAGGGCAGGAAGTCCAGCTCAGTCTAAATAGATGAAGAGAAAGGGGGTGAGTGGAGAGAGAAAGATGAAGGTGTTCAGGAAGAGGACACCGCATCATCACTGTAGTCAGAGCTCGCTTGTCTTCTCCATTCCCCCAGTCACCTTGCAGCTCTTAGCTGCAGTACACAGCATCCCCATCCACAATGCGCACACACACACATACAGCATGCTGCCGTGTCTGCACATGGAGAGGTGGGGCAAAAGAGAGGGAGAAAGGAGGGGGGAGGGGTTTGTGTGCTGCGCTAATGCAGAGATCCCCTGCTGCAGGAAGATGACTCGAAATGCTCACTCGCCCACGTCTCACTAGCAGTCTCACAGATGCTCTGATGCTAGCTACAGCCCCTCATCACATGAGAACCACAGTTAAGAAGTATCTGATGAAAATGAGCTGGATTGGTTGCCAAGCGGGCAAACCAGCAAAATCAATGCAGAATTTTGTGTGTGTGTGTGTGTGTGTGTGTGTGTGGGTGTGTGTGGGTGTGTGTGTGTGTGGGGGGGGGGTACGGCAGCTGGTCGGCACCTGGTCGGCTGGAAGTACAAGGACATACCATAGAAAACAAGAGCATTGGCAATGTCAACCCAACCAGTGTAACCCTAGCCATGGTTTTAGACTCAGTAATGGGATGGCTTTGTGTGGGGAAGCATGTTCACCAGAGTCTCTTCTGTGGTGGGCGTGGATGGCCAGTCCTGAGCCTGAAGGGAGGGAAAGGAAGAGGACACTCCCAGCAGCAGCCTGAATGAGCTGCATCAGCACCCACCCATTTCACAGGCTCTCCCACACAGCTTCCTCTAGAAGCACACTCCTTTCAAATTAGCTATGTGATGCTGTTACACTTGCTAACATGTGATCACCCGCTCATCGATCTCATATGTACCAAAGGTCACTGCAGTACAACAGGGTCAAAATTGGCAGTAAAAGAAGTTTTGAAAAAGAAAGCTACAGTAAACTGAAATAAGAACAATAAGAAATTAGTACTTAATTAAAAAAAAACTTTTTGTAAAGTTCAAATTTTAAGTGGAACTTAAAATGCAACAATAGCTCATTTTTATCTGATATTTTGATTTCTAATAATTTTGTTTAGAGCTGCAAATCTATCTAAAAATAAATATTCTGCTCATGCTTATATATGGTTGTGTAATATAGTATACAATTTGGAAAAAAGTAGCAGAGTAGCTGTTCTTTTCTTCAGTTATAAAATGCAAGTCATCCTATCCCGTCTTAGTTTACCCTCCTCTTGTGTCATACTAACACAATCACTGTCTCCTTCAGTCTCTGAGCGGCTCCTACTGAAGCTCAGTCTATGACTAAATATAGTAGCTTTGTCTGAGACAGAGTGATGTCACTGCTGAGCTGATGTGCCGCATGAACAATCACCCACCGAGGGAGTCTCTCTTTAAAAAGCAGCGCTGATCAGAGCCAATCGGCTGGCAGAATAAGTCAGCAGCTGTGTTGCTCTGTGCGTGCTGGTTGCCTGTAGGTAGATTTTGTGAGAGTCTAAATGACCGTGAGTTCACCTCTTTATCCCCGCTCCACCCTCTTCTCACTGACAGCTTGCGTGTCTACATTTCTCACACTTACAGTAGATGGAGCCCTGACAAAGGCATTTCTCACAAAAACGGGGCAACCTCTCATCACTGCTGTCTTGCTTGCATGCAACAACAAAGAACATAACATTTACTCAAACACAGAGGTTAATACAGTATCTTACAGGGATTATTACTAGAATGTTTATGTCAAAAAGAAAATGATAATGGGCTAAGAATAAATATAATGTTAATGTTAATTTTATATCTCTTTACAGTGAAACTTGTTTTCATTGACTGACAGCTTTTTAATGCGCTGAATCCAAAGGAAAACCACGACACCTGGAAGAAGTTTATTTATTTTTATCTGCTTTAAACACTTGGCAGGAAACAAATCTAATGACAGAGGCAAGAGAATCTGTTAAGAGGTAGCATTTTTCTGCTCGTGCCTTTCAAAAACATCACATACAATAATTAGCTCAGGAAGTAGTGGTGAAGCAACACTTACAGGCAAAGGAGGGGATGAGTGATGGGTAAGAGTTTCAGCTAACTGCACATGATGTTAGATTCCAGTCTAGTTTTCTACCCCAAAAAGCAGGAAAGGGCTTATGGGATTTGCATACAAATGAAGGGGCCTGTTTTGGCATGCACTGTTCTGTTTATCAGATTGAACCACTGAAGGCAAGGGGAGTGAAGGTTCAGAATATCTAGTTTCCTTTTCACCTGACTTCCTAAATTACTAAAAAAGTCAACCTGTTTCAGAGTCATTACACTGACGTCATCTAAATTATTTGTCATAATTAAATATTTTTTGTTATTTGAGTGAATCATTATCATTGAAAATGACACTCACCAAAGCAGAGATGCGGTTGTGCCGCAGGTTAAGCTCTGTCAAACAGCGGAGGCCGTGCAGGCCTTCCACTCTAGAAATGTTGTTTCCAGATAAGTTTAATACTCGCAGCTCACACAGATGAGAGACGTTTTCTATCCTAGAGATCTGAAAGAATGTGCAGGAATCAGAATTAACAGTGTTAGGTTTCCAGAGATCTGTAGACTGACCTACACCACATTTACCCTTGTTGTGTGTTTAACAGGTTTTCATTTAACTTAAGAGGTGTTTAAGGTCATGAGCTGCTACAGGCCCAAAGAAACCGTATATTGTTGCCCTTCATAGTTTAACTTAACCCCTGCAATCGCTTGATAAACTCTGGAGGGTATTATTCACTGTACTCTTTCTATTCAAGTGGAAAGCACAATGTCAGGTCACATTATATTGGCAACACTTGAAGAACAAGAGTGGGTTGTATACTCTACACAGTCACATAATCTTACAAAAATTTGTATTGGTCTATTCACTATACCACATTTAGTAGCACATATGCTCTTATTGTAGAAAAAAAACTGAATGCTGTACTAGTCTCAAGCGTGGTCCAATATCAAAAAGAGAAAGAAAATGACCATAGGTCTGGAGTGACTCTCTTAGGAGAAGCGTAGGATGGAGGTTGGCAAAACACTAATTTGACCAAAGAATCTCCAATTGCCTCTTTCCTTTCCAGGGACTGCTAAAGTCCTCAGTCACTATTAGTGCTATTTTCACTGTTTTAAAGCCTTCATTGTCGTGCAGCAAGGCTCATGTGTATGAGGAGTAAATGGCCTTTGGTAATAGTTAAGATTTTTTTTACAAACCATAATGTTAAGTGCACTCTAAAACACAAACGCCAGAAAGTAAAAGATTTAAACAGTTGTGTCTGTTGAATATGTTATACTAAGTGTCACTAAGGAAATGTGTGTGGGAGGCAGCCCTAGACAATCTGTAAGCTTCTCAACTGTTTAACTGTGCCAAGGGCTTTTAGAAATGGTATCTATAATGTTGAGTTACATCACTGTGTTAGACAGAGGACTACATTTAGACTGAGAAAGTGCTGTATTGTGGTGATCGTTATGTAGTTTCAAGGTACCATAATAGTCACTGACCTGATTGTCATGCAAGTCCAGTATATTCAGTTTCACCAATCGCTCCAGACAGTTTACCCTCTGTATTCTGTAGGTTTCCAAGACAAAAAAATAAACAACGAGGTTTAGCAGTTGCCAAGCACAACTTTTTTGTGCAGTGAATTACAATGGTAGTTGAAATAATAACTAACCGGTTCTTTCCCAACATAAGAATCCTTAAAGAGTTTAAGGACTCAAGGCCAGTCATTTCCGAAATGTGATTGTCATACAAATTCAGGAAAATAAGCTGCTGAAGTTGAGACAAATGTTGGATTCTTCTAATAAAGTTGTGTTGGAGATTGAGAAGTTGCAGTTCACCAGTGAAGCCCAGATTGGGGCATTCTTTAAGACAGCTCCTTAAAATATAGAAAACGCTATGGATTAGTGAACATTTATTCATAACGTTAAGCTGGAATGTGCATTTGAAGGGATCCTGCTGCCCTCTAGTGGCACTTGCAAATGTATAAACAGGTTAGGTCGCAATTTTCTATGCATTAAAAAAAATAAATAAGTAAAAAGTACCTGTCCAAGTCAATGCGCAGAAAATTTGTGGCAAAGCCCTCATGTTTAAACTGATTAAACTGAAAACCAGAAGGTGCTTTGCGATTAAACTTTTGTGAACCCCCTAAAACAAAATAATCACAATGAAATTAGGAATTATAAGACGTGAATCAATCAGCAGGCAATGTGCAAAAGTTACCTGTTAATTTTGGACAGTTAAAGGAATCAAAAGTGTTGGAAAAGGTTGCTCTTTTGGGCCTTTCTTGTAATGGATCTGTAACATTAGGATCACTCTGAATGCTATTTGCTGGTGACTCGGACTCTGCAAAAGCACTCAATGGTGCCAGAGATGGCTGGACGAAGCGCCTCTGCCCACAAGCATATAGCCTTTTTTCTACAAAAGCATTAGGACCATAAAACATACTGTATGAAAGCAAATTATAATACTCATGAAGTTTATCATTTGTATAGTGTAGTGGGTGATCCGGGTGTCTGATTTAATAAACCTACCTTTACTTGGAAAAACATGTATGGCATTTACATTTGTTTCTCTTGTTAGATCCTGAAAATCTGTCTGTAAAGCATAAATAATATTATACAAACACCAACCAACCAACCAATAAGTAGTACATTTACGTCCGTCCAACAGGTTCACTACTCACGATCCTTTGAGCTCTGTCTTGTAGAGACTTGAGAGTATGATGCAGTTTACAGCTGTTCACCTGCAAAGTGTATTATAGACCAATGTTAATACAAAGAAGTCACAAAGGGCTTGTTCAGGGTCAACTATTAATATCTGTTTTTGCATGCTTGGCCATAAATTTCTATTATTCTGCAGTTGTTGCCATTTGAAGGCAGACATCAAGTTAGTTTATTTAATTTATATGTAACAGAGAGTCAAGAATTTGTATTTACCATGGGTGTGAGAAACACCCATCTATCGTTGACACTGGTGCTGTGTTTCATCGCGGGGTCCTCAAGTCCATCCATTTAGTTAGTTACCTGCTAAGCTATGGTTAGCGTGAATAAATATTTTATACCACACTCGGCGTCCTCTCTAATTTGTTATCAACTCCGTGTATGTTTAAAGGAATGCAATAAACCTTTCCCTCTTTTGCTACAGAATTAGTAGTAATCCATCGCTTTTCCTTCAAAAACAGCGTTTATTATTAGTTATTTCAAGTCTGACTAAGTTCCACCGAGACAAATACTGTTGCCATAGCAACGACAAAGTGCCTGGTGACGCCCACTTCCGGTGTAACTCTAAAACTGCTCCGTGGGAAACTGATGTTCAGTAGAAAACACAAACATTTTCTCTCTCTCTAAAAAAAAAAAAGACAAATTTACTACAGCATCTACAGCTGGACCATTCATGTGTTACACTGTCTTGTAACACAGCAGTAATATAAGGAAACATGAAGGACTTTTAACTAAACTGTGTTGGACTTGAATATGTAAGCAAATTTAGAATCTTATTCTAGAATCTACTGGAAAACAATAGCTATATTTTGAGTGTGTTTCTGCTAATTTAGAAGAAAACAATGAAGCCTACATTTTACAAAAAACAAAATAGCCCATGTACTTGTACTGTACTTGTGTAGAGCAAAATTATATGTAATTATTTTTAATTAGATGCTATCCACTGTGTCCTCCTTTTGTCAAAAGGCGGAAAATAATTGCATATTAAAAAACAATTCAAGAAGGACTATGTAATCACTAGATTTGTGGCTATCATCTGCTTAATTTAGACTTTTCCTCCTCCCCGTTTCTGCTCGGATAGAACCAGTTCAGTGAAGAAAGAACAAAGTTATTTTTGGAATGAACAGGGAGCACACACAGGTATAACAAATACAACTAATGACTATTATTTAAGGTGTGTCAGTAAGCCTTTACTGTGACTCACATAGGCCTTTTGATGCAGTAAACTATAGGCTACTTGATGATTTGTCCAATTGTTGACACATTGTTTTTTGTTCTGTTTTGTTTTTTGTTTTTTTTGTTTTTTTCAATGACTGTATTCTGGGATCTGGGGCAATATGTACATTAACATCTGACTGACAAACTGTGTTGTGCTGCTGTTTAGTTTTAAATAACAATGGGCTGTGAATTAGTTTGTGTTCAGAAGCTGGACATTTGCAGATGGAGGTTTAAAGAGTTACTTTTGTCTCTATATTTACTGATGCAATTGTTGAGTGTTTTCTGATTCTGGTTGATTATGACTACCACAGAATGGATCAAATTTGTGTAGTGCCTTCTTATAAACACAACATTATGAGCAGTTGCTGAGGGAACACAAGTCCAGATTCAAAGGGACATCCCACACACTGCCTGTCACAATCTATTCATGAAGCACAGGCTGACACATATGGGTGGTGTTCATCGGGAGCTATTGTGACACACCATACCATACAATATACATTCTGACAGTTGATGTAGAAATCAAACTTTACTTTCTCTTGTCTGATTCTGCAAAAAAGACTGAGAGATAACGAATTTACTCCTAAAACTGTCACCTTTTATGATTTTCATGTTGTTGTGATGTTTTGGTTCATTACAATGCCTAATTTTACTCAAGCAATATGAAAGTCAGATCCATATTTTGTAATCCTTGCTGCCTACAGATTCTATTACCCATGCCAGAGCTGCTCCTGTACTGTCACTAGAAGAGGATGCTCCAGATTCATTGTTTGCAACCTCCTCTGTCATTCTGTTGCCTGTTCCTCTGTCATTCTCTCCCCCCCACAAACCATTGTTCACAAACTAGAGCGCTGCATGGCATGTGGTGCAGGGACTGAGTCAGACCACCACCAGCTGTGAGGCCAGCTTGCCAGTGGGGTGGGGGTAAAAATATTTCATCCCAGGTGGACAACAAGCAACAACATTATAATGGGTGATTTGCCGTGTGATTAGGAAGGAGGCCCACAGCTCAAGAAATAAATAGCTAAAAATGTATATCCAGGCTCTACTGATTACTGATTATACTGTATGCACTCTTGCACCATAAGTCACGCTGTGAAAAGTTCTCCTTCAAGATAAAATGTTGCTGTGCCCCTTATAGAGGTGGCACAGACGTATTCCAGATGAAATTCTTTGGTATATATTAAAAGTAAATTTATTGATAGGTCCTTGTGTGATTAGAGGCAGTGTAGTCTTCAGGACAAGGCTCTAGGTGTTTGGATAAAATGAGAAGTAGCCAGACTTCATTTAAATGGTTTTGACGTAACCTTTGACACTTTAATGTAACCTTTGTCACTTTGCCTTATAAAGTTTTGGGTTAAGCCTTGTCTGTCATCACTGAGAAAAAAAAAAGTGTTTTATAGTATTCAATGAAACATATTCAACTTTTGTGTTTTGTTCTTCCTTCAAACACTCCCTTCAACAGACGTTCAAAGTCTATTATCCAATTAGCAGCGTTAGAGAAGAGGTCGCCCTTGGCACAATCATTTCCTAATTAAAGAGGAACACGTGCAATTGGTTCCCTACTTAGAGACACTGAAACAGGTCGTTCGTGACTTCACATGAAAATATTGTGTGTTGGAAAAACAAGACAAAATGCACGCCTTGATCAATGCCTTCATGCGTTGCCTCTCCTTCCTCTTTCCTCCCTCTTGGCTTTGTTTCAACTCTTGCTTGTGGGTTGGGAATGCGTGCGGGGAGACCAATCCCGAAGCTCGTTTCAAAAGCAGAAAGCCTCTTACATATGAGGAAGTAAAAGCAGCAGCGGCGGCGGCAGTAGAAGCACACGGAGGCTCTAGTCTACCATCGCTCGCACCAGGTCCAGGCTGTGTCTCGCTGGCTGCTACAAGCCCCGCTGTTCCTCAGGGCCCTGCCTCGGGTAGGATCTGGATCAGGGGTCTCTGGCGAGCCGTGGAGCGCGTCTTTGGAGCCCCCTGGGTCTTTCTCCGCCATCACTGGTGTCAGAAGAAGCATCGAACAGCTTTACGCACCCCGCATCCTGTGCGTTCCTTCGACCCAAGCAAGACACCGAGCTTTCAGGGAGGCGCTGCTACTGCTGCCGCTGCTACGAGCCACACAGCGAAGGGGATCAGTGAATGCACCTTGTCTTATTCCGGGAACATGAGCGACTCCGTGGGCATCCACAAGCTGAAGGCGTCGAAGTGCATTTCAGACGGAGTCGATGAGGTGATCACTGTGGATCAGCTCTCGCAGGAGATGGGGACCGTGACGATAACAGTGGCCATTCAAGCTGCGGAGGACGAGGATCCGGAGGAGTTGTCATCCAATAATATTGACTTTCTCGGAGGCAGCTGTAGTGAAGACGAACTCGGAAGGCATGACAAATCAAGGTCTGAGTAACAAGCCACTCTTATTTATTTGATTTTCCAGTGAAGGCGTGAGATTGACTCACTTTACACTTTTGTGTGAGGTGGACTGCTGAAGTTGGGACTTCGGTAACATGTTGGCAAGGTTACGAGTGCCTCCTCGGCGTGGGCTTTTATGTTGTAGTAGGCTTTTGGCTCAAACTTTAATTGGACTACAGCCAATGTTAACGAGCTGCCTCTGTGTCTACTTTTTATTTTTACTGTATATGTTTGATTGAAGCAGACAAGGTTATGAATAATTGTAGTATGGCTCACACATGCCCTCACTCGTTCTATCTCAAGTGGATAGGGCAGCCACCTGTGGCAGCACCCCGCTCTAAAGCCGACACCTGGAAGAGATAAAGGATTGCACCTTCACTTTAATCTAATTCCCTACGTCAGGGCTGCTATATTTATCCTGTGGCCTATAAGTTCCCTGCTCGGACTGCGTGTGCAAAGAGTGAGTCAGTGATTGAAAGGCCAAAGGGGAAAATAAATCACTCGCTGTCTCTCCCTGTCTATGGGAAGCATTTTGGCATTATTTGTAGGTTACTCCTTATCCCACTTTGTCTCTAGAAACGTATAACACCTGCACCGCCATGTGCTTTGGAGCATGTTCAATGCACATGATGTAGCTTCTCTTCTAACCTTCAGGAAGCATACAAGAAGCCTTGGGGTAAAGGAAATACGTAAGCTCTGGTCTCATGTGACCTCTCAGCTAATGTTATTGCAACACACGAAAAGTGTGTGATTTCAATGCTGACATCTGAGCAAAGGCCTGAATGTAAACATTGTTGTCTTTTTTTCCCCATTATTTTCATGTCTGCCCTGTTTTTAGCTTCACATGCAAACATTCTTGTATGACTCTGTGTTTGACGGTCTTCTGCTCTGAATGCCGGTGGTGAGCTCTACCTGGTGTTTTGAGAAGCAGGGCCTTGTGCCAGCTGTGTGCATTTGACTGAGGGTGTGTTTGGGGGTGATGAGTCATCCACAACATTTCATTCAGACCCTCTCTCTAATCTGCAAAGCTACCTGACTGTACTGCTTTACAGCTTCAGTCTGGTGTTTGCCTTCTTCTAATGCCTTCATTCTCTGCAGTGTTTCCCAGTTTAGTGAAACTTTGTGACATGGGACCATATTCTGTGTGGGAGGCAGAGTTTGTGACTGGCCACCTCTCAGATGGAGAGGTCGTGACAGGTTCAGGATTGCTAGCGTCAGTATCTGTGTGATTGCGACCAAGAATGCACATTAATTTTATCACTCACTCGTAACCTAAAACGGGATGTGTGTGTGTGCCTGTGTGCCTACAGTGTATTACGGTCAGCTTTAAATCTAAATGCCTCTGCTATTTTGTGTGCTAAAGTGCGCTCTTTGCTGATTGCAGCATGTTTTCTTCCCACACACAGTGGAGCTGGGACCAGTGGAGGTGAACTGGAGGAGGAGAGCTGGCAGCCCCCAGATTCAGAACTCATCCAAAAGTTGGTTGCGCAGATTGAGTACTACCTATCAGATGAGAACCTGGAACATGATGCCTTCCTGCTTAAACATGTCAGACGTAACAAACTGGGATTCGTCAGTGTCAAGTTGCTCACCTCATTCAAAAAGGTAACTATGGATTCAATGTACTGGGTCATAGGGTGGAAACATGATGCAAACATGTTAAATTCCTATTGAAGTGTCTTGGAATGGCACAATATCTGGTAATGTTATCACATTCTTGTTCTAGCCACCCACACTGTAATCATAGTTTCATCATAGTAGAAGTATCTAGCTCAAAGCCTGTCACATGTTTAATCCGAAATGTGTTTCTTTCAAGATATGTATAATTTTAAATGGATTCACAACAGCTAGTGTTACTGCTGGCCAATGCAAATGTGTTGTTAATTATTTGTTTATGCCATCTTGTGATCTGATTTCCTTCCCACATTCTCCTTTTTATAAAGATTGTGTTCATAACACTAAGGTTATGTATTATACATGAACACATTATGCAGAGTCATTTGTGCAATCTGGCCAAAATTTTGAATGTCTGTTTATTGCAAATTTAGTTTAAGGGAGGCTAAAATGACTTAAATATCATGTTTGAAATGAGAGCCCCTTTAAACCATTTATTCTCATCATTTATTCTGCGTTTGCAGGTGAAGCACCTGACCCGTGACTGGAGAACAACTGCTTATGCTCTGAGACATTCAAACATACTCGAGTTGAACGATGAGGGTCGCAAAGTGCGGCGTAAGTCTGCGGTGCCTGTCTTTGCCAGTGAGTCGTTGCCAAGCCGCATGCTATTGTTAAGTGATTTGCAGAGGTGGCCTGAACTGGCTGCACTGACTGGGAACGCTAAAGAAAATGGATCCAGCGAGGGAGGTGCCACTCTGCAGGAGCAGCTGATGAAGCTGTTGCTTAAAGCATTTGGAACATACGGCGCTATTGCTTCTGTAAGAGTCTTGAAACCTGGAAAAGACCTGCCAGCCGATTTGAAGAGGTTAAGTGGCCGTTACTCTCAGCTTGGCACTGAGGAATGTGCCATTGTTGAATTTGAGGAAGTGGAGGCTGCGGTCAAAGCTAATGAAGCTGTGGGGGGTGAGGATGGAGGGGCTAGTTCATTAGGGTTAAAAGTGGTCCTCATTGGAACAAAACCCCCAAAGAAAAAGGTGACGAAAGAGCGGCCACGGGAGGAGGGAGGGATGCGTAAAAGTCGCTCTCTAAACAGTAGAGTTCGAGAGCTCCAGTACCACGGAGATGACTCGGCCTGCAGCTCCTCAGAAACCGAGAGTAATCCTACATCACCGAGGCTAGCCAGGAAGTCCCTGTCCTGCAACAAGCTCAGTCCTACCACCGCAGGCATCAGCTTTCAGAACAACCACCTGAGCCCCGGTATGTCCCCACGCAACAGCCCCTGGTCCAGTCCCCGCGCCAGCCCTTGCTCTCAGCGCAAATCTCCACATTCCCACAAGTCTCCCCTCGCCAGCGAAGGCCGACTAAGCCCCGAGCCCGGCCGTCGCTGGGCAGATTACTCCTCAGACAGTAGCCTCACTCCTTCGGGGAGCCCCTGGGTTCAGCGCCGCAAGCAGGTGGCATCTCAGGAGAGCAGCCCAGTCGGCAGCCCGATGCTGGGTAGAAAGATCCAGAACGCTGATGGTTTGCCGCCAGGCGTGATGAGGCTGCCCAGGGGTCCAGATGGAACTCGTGGTTTTCACTGTGTTACGATTGCAGAGAGGGGAAAGACAGCTGCTACTCAGACTTGATTTGTGAAGTCTTCATGCGGCCTTTGCTCCCCAGAAATGAGAAGTTATACTGGACTCTTAAGTTGTCCTTGGCCGTGTCAGTCAGCCCCAAGCAGCATTTGAGACAATGTAGATATATTTTGGTTTCGGGTTTTTTGTTATATTTTTATACGACATCCTGAGTTAACATGGTAACATTTGGTGGTTTAATTGAGGAAATCTGAGTGAATGTAGACAATGTGATAATATTGCTTTGAGAGAGGAAATTTGCCATTGCAGTGGACCATGTCATCTCCATTTCTGTCCATTGCTTCTGTGTTATGAGGTGGGTTAGCAAAGCAGAGGATTTTTTTGTTTCCAAAAGTGTCCTGTCTTAAAAGTTTGAGTGTGTAAAAGCTCACAACATTGTCTGTGAATGGTGTAAGTGGTCTAAAAGGCATAGGCAAATGGACTCACCATATGCCTTTTCTGTATGTGTCTACTGTGAGTCCAGTTTCTACATGCTGTCAAATGGAGGCCATAATTTCTCCACTGCCATTCTGTTTGGACAGGCATAGTTTGACAAAAAAAAAT
Organism: Rhyacichthys aspro; assembly: GCA_036850595.1. Taxonomy (NCBI): domain Eukaryota; kingdom Metazoa; phylum Chordata; class Actinopteri; order Gobiiformes; family Rhyacichthyidae; genus Rhyacichthys; species Rhyacichthys aspro. Next base: position 8,171,363 of record CM072150.1, on the reverse strand, counting down.
GTTTTTTTGTTTTTTGCTTTTATTTAGCTTTTTTATTTTAGAATTTTCAGTATTCTTTAGCACTTTGTTGAAACCTCTGGCCCTGTAAGTTTGTATTTGCTGGGCAGGTAGCTACTACTTAATTTATTTTTTAGCTTAATTTTATTATTTTTTCCTCATCTTATGTTTCCACCAGTCTAAGCTCACAGTATGGTATGAGGGATCTTGGGGGGGGAAAGGGAAATATAGATGCTCTTTTGTTCTTACCTTTGCATAAGAGCTGAGGTGTTTGTACAGTGCAACTCCTATTGTACAAATAAATCACTAAAATTGCAATTTGCCTTTTTTTAACATCTTTTGTTGAATATGTGATCAAGATTAACTGGGCGAGTGTCCATGTGCCAAAGCCAGGGCTTATTGTAGAATAGCACTGTTGGCACACTGTGGTGTAAAATGAACTGCACAGATGGGAGATTGAACATCTCATGGTTGAGCCTCAAGAAAATACCTCCCAAATGTTGAGACAGAGTAGTCACAGGTTACTATATTGGTCTGTAAAGCAGTTTCAGCTTTACAATAGCAAACCCCAATAAGTGGGTATATTGTACAACTGTTAGACTTGTATAGAGTCACATCTATAGCACATAGTCTTGTATCACAGGCATTGACCACCTTACACTAAGAATTGTGTTGTGCTATCATTGATCTCCCAGAACATAAAATCCACATTGATTTTCTATACACTTAATTAATTGGTGTTTGAATATTGTTTCAGGAACATTTTTGTGGTGCCTTGGTTATTGTTGGTTAAAAGCCTTTTCCAGTGACACTGCTCTCAATATTTTTCTCAAATCCACTTCAGCTCTATTCGCAGGGCTTTGAAAACAGCTTGTGTTCTGCAAAAAATGGCACCAGCACTCACTCTGTGTTAGAGCATTTGTGTCAGTTTCTGGTATCTCATGTAAGAGTTTTGATAATGGGCAGTAAGCGCAATTTTTTTGTTTTAAGTCCATCTAGAGTAGAGAGAGAACAGAAGCATTCACCTTTTGAGCTATGATTAGTACTCCAGAGTGTAAGCATTTGGTGTGTGCAGTTTGTTCCCTCTCAGCTGCAGTGTCTCGTGGCTAGTGTTCACAGGGTCACTGAAAGCTTTTTCGTCACTGATTCTGGCACTTACATCTTAGGTTTTAGGAAAGCCTTGGGCAGATGGTCTAAAGATTTCTCTGGTACCCATGAACATATCCAAAACAAACATTCATTAGAATAAGTGATTCACATGATTTCCAGAGAAATTCTACACAATAAAAATTCTACATATTTGATTGTATGAAGCGGAAATCTTTATCCATCTCAGGTATGAAATGTCCCAAAAAATGTTTTGGAGGCAAAAACATATCTGTATGCAATGATTTATAATTTATAGACTGTAGAGGTAAGCTTTTGCTCTGTCAATTACATATTCCTTTTTAATGATTGCAGAAAGAAACTCTTGCCTAATAATTAATTGCAATGATTCAGTGTTGTATTCCACAAATGCACACATACACACACACACACACAATATCTGAGGGTGGTCAGTTTTTATGGACACAGTAATTAATGGCAGTACCTCAGGTGCTCCATAGCAACCATCCAAATGTGAAAGAAAAGGTGGAAGAGACAATTATATGCTTCTAGTCATGCTTCTTGTCCTGGATAGAGTTTATCAGGCTGTTTAGTTTACTTCAGAGGGCCAGAACCTGTGCCTTGAAATTTGATGGGACTAAATTGGATTGTGTAAGCACTGTATGAATAAACTTTTGTTCTCCTCTTCGTATAATTAACTGTTCAAAAGCAGGCAGGCGTGATACTGTCCGTCTGTCTGTACAAAAGTAATCATTTTCAACAGAATTACCATTTAGCGTGGTTTGATACATCTAATAGGCATATCAAAGGAAATAATATTCAACCCAATTATTTGTCAAACTATTATCTATAATAACTACTGATGTATGAAAAAAGTTGGTAGTGCAGTAATTTAGCTTGTTACTTCAGATTTTGACATAATTAGCAGTGTAAAATGTGGCTCATATTAGCTCTCTGTCATAATTGTATAAAAATACATCAATGACATCTGCATGTTAAATGCACAAAGGTATATTTCTTTAGTGAAATCTTTAATACGTTTATTGAACTAGCTTCAAATCAAATTTATTAAGTGCATTGATTAAACGGACATACTTCTAAGCTACAAAGTCAAATTGCAATAATTTTTAGCATGGAAGAACTCTGTTCTGGTTTTTCATTACAACTATTGCCTGACAGAAGATCAACCTGTCCCATGTGAGCAGTAACCTTAACCCTTAACCCAGAAAACAAACACTTGCATCACTATGGGGGAGGGTGTAGTGTGGGTAGGCGTGGTCAAATATGAGGAACTATGACAAACTAGAATTAGGGTGGAGTAGATTTACATCAGTCTTAGCTTAGCAGCCAATAAGAAAATGCAAGACAAACTAAAAAGAGGTCACTTGGAAGTATGGTTGGAGAATACTCTTCTGGGCTGTTATAGTACTTATGTCCACCCCAGCAGTAAATAGTGTCTTGGCAACACTGTTAAATGTGAGAAAATACACAGACATCTGTGAAAATGACCTCAGCTAATAATGGAACGCTCACTAAGATTGTAGTAGCAGCATTCAGGCCTCAGTCGCATGTTCCGTGACAAACTGTTTATCCTGCAAGCTCACAGTTTAGAGATGATGCTGGTATCTGTAGTAAAAAATAAAGCCTTCTGTTAAACATTAAGACATATTTTAAAGCAATTTCTCATCAAATTGATATACGATGGAGTATTTTTGATAAGCAAAGAAATACTACTGGTGTGAAATAATCTAAACATACAGACTGTCTTTTAATTTTTATAATTTAAATTGTTATTTACAGTGGTAAAAAAGAGACAACAGATGAGGTGCTTCACTGAAATCATGAAGACGAAATCATGAAGGTGAAATGCTCCTAAATAAGAAAAGGCTGCTAGAATGCTAAAAACCATATGTAACAATTTTAGAGACATGTGGAGATTCTCATCCCAGTTTAAGCCTCTTGAAACTTAAATGCTGTATGCTTCATTCATAACCAAGCATCCAATGTTCTTACAGTTAGGGCTCCTCATTTAAAAAAAACAATAAATAACTTACATTGTCAGTAAATATCTAACCATCTGAACATTAACGCATCTCTCAGGACAAAAATAAACTAGTTTTTCATAATGTCTGGCATTAACCACCAAGCTCTGTAGTCATGGTTACCATGTGACCCTCCCCCATTCAACTGATGCATTTATCTAGAAATAAGGAAAACACTTGGCTCCGAGGTGCAAAGTTGTCTCTGAGAGCTCTGCTCTGCAGGAAACTAGACCTATCTATATCTCAGCATGAGAGAATCCAAATCAAGGCCAAGCTACCAGACACACCTGACTAACCATCTTCTCCTCTTCCTGCACAGCTCTATCTGCAGAATCACCACAAGAGATGGATGCAGGATGATTGAGATTGATCTGATTCTTGTGTGGGTTGAGTTATCGTTGATGTCATGAGCAAAACACTTCCTGCCTGACAGCAGATGGGATGAGGACGTGTTGCACAGCAAGCTTGGGCAGGCAGACGTGCTAAGATCACAGTATCTTAACTCTTGAAGATGGTGAAGCAGTCAGAGAAGGAAAGAGGGCCAGGGCATCCAACTGTCTCCAGAGATTTGTTTCAGATGTACAGAGAACCATCAGCAGGCCCCACATAACCAACCCCAATCAGAAGAACATCTATTAAGGTCCAAATACCCAGGCCTCCAAAGCTGAACAGTTTGCCCAAACCCTCTCTCCACTGTCCTAGATAAAAGCGATCCGCCCCAAATCCACCAAGCGTAATACTGCATAAAAAAGATGACAGAAAAATAAAATTGATGTTAGGAAGCAATAACAGTAAATACTGTGGTTATAAACCTGAGGCTTCAAACCTTACCTGAGAGCTAAAGCTGTTGACCATTTGTATCCTCCAGTCCAGTTACAAAATAACCGTTTTTGAAAACGTCTTTTACCTAAAAAGTATGAAACCTATTTTGAGTAAAACACCAATTCTCCAAAACAAAAAATACTTAACTATGTTTGTGCACAAAATAAAAGTTTATGTAATTTACTGTGAATAAAAACAAATAAATGCAATGTTCATCATAAAGGTTATTTTAAACTATACCTAAACAATGAACATGGTCCAAAACATCACATGTGGCATTGTAGCGCTTCCTTGGGCAGGACACTGTCATACAGTTGGTAGAGTTAGAGCAGCGGTAAAGGGATGGGTCAAGCTGCCAGCAGAATTGACAGGTGATGGACAGAGAGAAGTTGGTTTGCTGCTGTCCTGACTCATCCTGGAAAAACAAAACACATGAAAACAAAATCTTCAATTTATACACGAATTATGTGATTGTTTGTATCTCAAATGTACCATCTTTAAGAGCCTTTACAGTTAAAAATGACTTTAGCTTCATGTTAAAGGCAGTTTTAAAAAGAAAAATCCTCACAGTACAGTGGATTCCCTTTTTGGATTTACAGGTGAATGAGGCTGATTTCCCGTATGTGCAGTTGTGTTGGTAGTTACAGTGAACACAATCAGCTGGCAGACGACTACATAATCCACCACTTGGACACTTAGCAATGTAGCTGTCATCTTCTGGAGGGGACACTGTCAGACAGCAACCTCAAAATTAGACAGAGCATTCAGAGTTGAATTATTTGAATGCTAGATGTCATGGCTGGACACGGATCATTCAAAACTGTATGTGCAAGCCTTTTTAAATGAACAATATAAATTTTTGATACCTGACGCAACAGCAGGCACCACTGGACTGGTGATGACAGGGCCATGTTGAGTATCTCTGGTGTAGGGAGGCTCCGGACCAACATGTGAAGATCTTAGGTATCCTGACAGGTTAACAGAAAGCGACAGATCTCGTTTATTACACCACATAACACTTAAATCACAGTGACAACATTTAGCATTAGCCAACATTTCAAATCAAAACATTGCTCTTATCTTTGACGAAATGTGGCAAATATTTAAGTCAGTGAAAACGTAAATAAACGTGTTTCCACCTGACCAATGTTAATATACCCAGTCAAGCTTGTCTAACTTACAGATAGCTTAGTACCTCTTCTATCCATTGCTAACAACACGTAAGCTAATACAGGCTAACGACAGATATACTCGATATTTTGCACTGTAACGAGACAATTTACAATAAGACACGGACATACCATGAACACACTGTACGACAAGGTCCATAAGCAATAAAATAACGACGCCATAGGTTTTACAGCATCGTCCCCGGTCCGGTTTCCATAAGTGACCAGGAGCCATTGTTGCTGCTGCCATAGCCTGCGCTGTGTTCACGTGAAGTAGGAAAAACGACAACCTGCAGACTATTCGCAATCTGAGAAGGCTTAATGGAAATGTAAATATGACGCCGATAAGTACTTCATGTTGTGCATTTCACGAAGCCTTAAGTGAATTAGCCAACATATAATTTCTCATTCTTTGGTAATGGTATAAGGAGTTTGATAGTTGAGGCCACTGCAGGAACGTTATCGGCCAAATTAAATATGATAACAAAATAATGAGGGAACATGCTTTAATTTACCAATATTTTTTAGATGAATGATAATGAACTACAAGAACTTCATATTTATTCTGATGTCAGATTTACATATGTATATTTAGTGGAAATGACATTTGACATTTAACAAATCTCAGAATATGCATTTTATTGTGAAAGGTCAAAGACATCACAAACTTTGCTTTGTCAGCCAAATCATTCAAATGTGAAAATAAGGGCATATACAGATCTCATATGTCACATATAAAGTCACTTTGCTGTACTTTGCTTGCACATACACACTCTAACAATGCACGCAAAACCCGGCCATCTTGATCTTCAAATCATCTATGTTTACCAGTTGTCTGGAGTCCCATACATATTATTTACTTATATTACCAATTTCCTAACATTCTGTCAATTTACTAGATTATTTAACTGGATTTTTTTTTCTGTTTGCATGTCTGAGATATGTATGAATAATCAAGATCTATATTCCTTTTTTCATTAATCAAAATTCCTCTTCTGCATTTTGACAGCGGGAGTGTTTGAGCAGCGTCAAGCGAGCCAGGACCTCTGCCACCGACATTTCTCCATGGACCTTGTTGTCTCTTGTGCGCACATTGACACCGTTAGTCATCTTCTCCTTCTCTCCAACCACTGCCAAGACATGGCAAGAATTAACAGCTTGACATGGTTTCAACAGACAGCATTGACAAACAAGCACACAGCTACCCTAACACATCATTTGTCTTGTGTCTGAATCCAAAAACAGGGGACAGAGCCAGACCATAGATCTGACCTCATACATTTGTTGACATGTTTAGACTGTGCCTTTGTTTAAAAGGAGTATGTACATTTAGTACATTTTGAATAATTACAAGTTAACTTATAGTCCACTACGTTCACAGGCAATTAAAGTAACTACTATTTACGACAAGAGCAAAAGAGAATGCATGTGTTGATTGCCGAGTAAACCTCATTCTTTAAGAGTTTTTAGAGTCTCCTAAAATAGTCATGTTCTTTCAAAGTGATGATTGCAGGTGGCATTAATAGCAACTATAATGGTTGGAACCACACAATTGGCAATCAGTAAACTTTTATACAAATTCTTACCAAGAATGAAGTTATACTGAGCCAACTGAGCATTGCGAATTTTCTTGTTTAGAAGGCAACTGGAGTCCAAGTCAGCATCTGCATTGAAACCAGCTTCTGTAAACTGCTTACACACCTGCAGGAAAAATAATGATAAATAATAGTCAAAATTTGTTCATGTATAAACTAACAATTTTCAATTATAGACAATTCACCCTTTTTGCATAATCCTCCAATGATGGATTAACAGGCACTAACATCACCTGACGAGGAGACAGCCACAGTGGCCTAGAGAAACACAGACACTAATAAATGTCAAATATCCTTAACTATATTACAATGTATGTGAAATGATACAGTTTTCCTCCATAAACTAAAGGATAATGTCTTAAAAAAGCATACAATAAAAAAATCATGGTAATGTACTGCAACAAAAATAATATACAGTATACACCAGAAAAAATACCATAACAGGTAAAAAAATACCATAAGGGCTTAAAATATTGGAAAGTGAGCCAACATAGGCCTTGTAATTTATGCACATCTTTGATCAAAAATATTCAAAATCAAGACTACTCACAAACAACTTACCATTTTCCAGCATAATTCTCTGTTAGTATGGCAATCATCCTCTCAACTGAACCCAAAATGGCACGATGTATAATGACTGGTCGGGCCTTGTCATCCCCATCTTTTCTGTTCAATATCACAACAGTAAAAAATAATTAGTATTTTGTGTTCTTCTGTGATCAACATTACTACTTCTGCCCCATGGTACTTGCCTTGATCATTTTATTAAGCAATTTGCCATTGTGGCTTACCCCTTATAGCCTAATGTACACACTATAAAAACCATTTACTTGAAGACTTTCTACTGTCCAGTGGTGTGCAGAATATAGACATTGTGTTTAACATGTTACACCCAACGAACTCACAAGTGTGATGAATAATCAGCATCTCCCCTGCACTGAATTGAAATTTGCATACAGTTCTTTACTACTTAAATAAATAACTCCATGAACACAGTGTACACACTGAGTCATCTTATTCAGCTGCTGATAAACACATAATCCTTGGTACACCAAAGCACACAAGCTCACCAGGGGCATCAATGTTTTTTCTTAGGTGACTCACCCAACAAAGGTCAGGTTGAAGCGAATTGGCAGCTGGAAGTCCAGTTGAATGGTCGCACACTGGTGGTAACGTCCAATTGCATCTTTGATTTTTATGTCGATCTGTAAAAAAGAAAGGGCATCGATGTCTCTTCAAGACAGCAATGAATTAAATTGATTGCATCAGTAAACAAACCATAATTACCTTGGGTCCATAAAAAGCACCATCTCCAGGGTTGAGTTTCCATGGTTCCCCAAACTCATTCAGGCTGTTCTCCAATTGCTGATATGTACATATATATAAAACAAGGTCAACAGTATAATTTTAACCTAATCATCCAATTTCACCTAATTACAGTAATTACAGTGAGCTGGTCACTCATCAAAAGCTCCTGAAAGCACACAGTAATAAATGTCATTTGGCTTGCTACTACTTTTATTGTTATTTAATTCTACGGTTTGTAACAGAGCTAAAAGAAATGCAAATCAAAGAAATTACAAATTAAGACAATAGAATAAATCACTGTCAGGCACGATATAGCAAGATATAGAAATGTCAATCTCCCCATGAACAATATATATGAGATATTAAATATAATACAGACCTTCTCAGCTTGGTTCCACACAGAAATGTCACCCAGATACTTTTCTGGACGAGTGGAAAGGTTAAGCTGGAAGGAGAATCCAAAGACATTGTAAACACAGCGGAGGAAGTCCAGGCAGTCTTTCATCTCCACTTCAATCTGTAAAACATATAAACATATAAAATGATCATAGAGTAGTGATCAAACTAAAATCATGATGTTGTAACAGACATGTTTGTATAGCTCACACATTAAAAACTGTTTCACCTGTTCCATTGTACAGAAAATGTGAGCATCATCCTGCTGAAACCGTCGCACTCTGGTCAACCCAGTGAGGGTTCCTGACAGCTCGTTCCGGTGAAGGACTCCAAAATCTGCCAGTCTTAGGGGAAGTTCTCTCCATGAGCGAGGTCTATGGCTAAACATAAGACTAAACAAAAAGGGGGAAAAATGAAAAGAGGACCTCAAAATGACACATATTACCATTATTCATCTCATCTTTCCATTATAAATCCAAATTCACCAGTGTCCGGGGCAGTTCATTGGCTTAAGTGCAAAAACCTCCTCTTCCACCGGGAAAGAGAACATGTTTTCACTGTAGTGTTGCCAGTGGCCAGATGTCTCCCAAAGTTTGCTGTTGTATATGTTTGGAGAAGCTACCTCTTGAAAGCCTCGTCGCCAGTACTCACCCTGTAAACAATTATAAAAGGAGAATAAAGCATGGTTTTTAAAAGAGAAGACCTCACCCAAAAAGAGTCAGGACCTGAGGCTTTATCATGTAGTGTAAAGTCCTATTCCAATTGTCACGAAATGTACGCAGCATTTGATTACAGCTGCAATCATAAGAAACCAGACCTGTGTTTATTAATACCCTCAGCCCGCTGAGGTAAAATATTATAGTGCTACTTTAACAGCAGCAGATACCACATTGCCACTGATTACACAGAAGTAGCAGATTGACGTGGTAATGATCTTGCACCATCACTGTGTAATGTATGTGAGGTCTGCTTGGCTTGTCCCTGTGTGTTGGTGTGTCCTGTGAAACTCCTTGAGATGTTAACACATTTCTGCAAATACATCACATGAAGTTTCACTGCTATCACTTGGCAAAAACAGTTTAAATGATAGGAAAGTTGGCTGGATTTGACCATGGTCTGTTCTATATTCAGAACTTCGGTTCACATGCATTGAAAAGTGGCAATTTACTAGTGTCTGGTCTTTAATTTACAAGCAAATCCACCAGAACATAAACAAGTATGAGCAGGGCTTAGATACGTCTAAATCTGAGGTGTAAGCAGAATTTAAACTTCATTTTGAAACAACTCCGTATCTTCACTGTAGCAGACATCTATTGTGAATATGTATGAATAAACAAAACAGATAAACAGTCAGTGCTATGCATAGGCCTAGGTTAATCAACTTTTTTCTAAACAAAAACAAAATTACCACTGGAGTGCACATGGGAAAGAGGTTACAGAAAACAGATGATGGTGAAGTCACATTAATGACTGGTTGACAGGAGAAACCTTACCCTGATAAAGTCAATAAGTGTATTGTAGATGTACGCGCCACGTGGCATGAAGAAACAACTACCAGGGCTGAGATCATGAAAGAAGAAAAGTTCTTGATCCTGCAAAAAGCAGCAGCAAAGAAAAATAGACTGTAATGAGTTCACATGTCCTTAAATCTGCAGGTACAGGCAGCAAGAATCTCCACCTGCACAGCAGGGGGTGATTCAATAATCACACATCTCCCTATCTCTTAATAACTGACAGATGAAAGCTCAAAGGATTCATGCAGGCTTTGGTGGGGGTGTTAGATGGAGAAAGAAAAAAAACAGGACCACCAAAATTTTTCAAGTACAAAGGTTCTAGCAGATTTGGTGCCTGAAACGATCAGAACAGATATCCAATATACGTAGCCTTTAAAGCACTACTGAGTACACACACACACACACACACACTAATAATGATTTTTGTCTTCCTAATTTGACACACAAAACAAAATACTACAGATGATAACAAGGTGTCTCCTTCTTCTTAAACTACTTAATAGCTGAAAAGGCAATAGTTTAGAGACATCGCAATAACAGATCATTATCAAAATCATTTAAAAAAATTTCCTCTGTGTATTTGATAACATGAAACCTGCCCAAACTATCGCCTTTTGACTGCTGGCACAGATGATTTTTACACTGTTTTCAGTATCGTTGGAGAGCATTTTGTTGCATCATCACCTGCAAATGGCTTTACAGTCATATGCCATCTATTGTGGACCTGTGTTGTAACCATTCCTATTGTAGGTGCTGCCTGGATTGTATGTGCTGGGAAACCAGCTGGGACAATGGGATGAGTCACTTTTGTTCTGTGTATTGAGAAGCAAAATGTTTCACTGCCCCCTTGTGGATTAAAGAAACTATATTTTGTAAACAGCTCTGCACCTGGAATATGATTTGTTGGAATAGGTTGACAAAATTTCAGATAAAACTTAACTACTTCCAAACTGTTGTGCCATTTTAACACTCTCTGTAACAAGATGCAGAGTTAGCCATACAAAGTACTTGGTCTCACTTTCCACTTTTAGTCTTACTGAGCTTGACCGTGACTGCCTACACTTACTCACTTTGCCAATCTTTCGATGGTCTCTATTCTTGGCCTCCTCTTGGAATCGCTCCCACTCTTTCAGCATCTTTGAGTCTGGGAAAGAAATCCCATAGATCCGCTGAAGTGTTTCCATGTCAGAACGACCTTCCCAGTATGTTGATGAGTTCTAATGGCACATTGCAGAAATATTATAAACAAATACAAAGTAAGGCAAATGTGATTTTATCGGGATGCATAGGTATGTGCTAATGGTATTTGCAAGCACTAATGTTTTTCAAGTTAATGTAGTACACTGTGAAGACAAAAAACAGTTAGACCACAGTAAATCTGGATGGTTAAACAACATGACTTAAAATGTTTTGGATTACAGTGAAAATGTGTATAATAGTAAAAAAAAAACTTTCTACTGTCACTATCCAAAATTTAAGGCTAAAAGGCCCAAAATAAAATGTAAAATATAACAAAGTACTTTCATACCTTATAGATTTTCATAGCTTTGATTTTTCCTGTATGTCTGACATGAGGACCTCTGCATAGGTCGATTAAGGGCCCACATCTGTCAACAAAGAACAATTTATTAATACTGGATAAAAAAAAACACCTATTAAGGACAAGTATACCACTAGTGTTTGTTATGTATTTTATAATATACCCGCCACTTACCTGTAGACTGTAGTTGTTGGGGTGGTTACCTTCTCATTCAGGATTCGGCACTTAAATTTGTTGTACTAAAAATTGCAGACACCGTTAAAGAGTGACAGCTTTTTTGATCTTTCTTGATTGCTTTTTTCCTACCTTGAACATCTTAAGCAGTGTCGCCTTGCTGACTTCCAACCTTTCAAATGGTTGCTTTTCCTTCATTACTGACTTGCACAAGGTTTCCAGGTCCCCAAACTCAGTGCTCGACACCCCTCTAAAAAATTACTGGATTACTTTATTGTATTTTTATTTACAGGAAAATTACATTACGAGTTATAATTTAGCAGTTTTACAGGTTCGTCTTTTGAATGAAAGCATCTAAAATTAAATAATATGAAACCTCAGAATAATACATCATAAGCATGTACTCACTTTTGTCCATCCAGATGCATGTCATAGTAAAAACCATTTTCAATTGGGGGTCCATAACATAAGCAGCCACCATAAAAGCGCTCCATTGCCTCCCCTAGGATATGTGCACTGGAGTGCCAGTAAACCTTAGAGACAGGATAACTTTGTCAACAAAAATCACCACAGAATGATTTGAGAATAGAATAAAATAAAAATTACATTTTCATGCCCTTTAAGTTATGTTTACAGGAGCATACAATTATTTAGTTTTTGACTTGACTCACAGCCTGAGCGTCATCATTGTCAAAGCGCAGGATCTCAAGAGAGCAGTCCTCCTCGAGAGGTCGGTCCAAGTCCCAAAGCTCACCATTCACCCGAGAAATAACAGCATTATCAGCCAGGCCCTGGCTGAACAATAAAGCACATGTCAAACTTTGTGCACATTAAGGCAATTAAATAAAGTGAATATTAAGTTGTGGTAATTCCTATTTTTGATACTTTAAAAGATCAGTAGTATCCCAACATCTTTTGCTGGTAACAAACCTGATGTCAGAAGCCAACTGATATGGGGTGGTGACCCAAGCCTTGCCTGCCACTTTGCGGCCATCTGCAAGCTCCACTGTAATGGGCTTGCTATCTGCAGCTCTTTGAGCTACCAAGGCATCACTCTCCCTCTTCAGCTCCTCATAAAGGCTAAGGCGCTCATTGATGTATCCTGGCCACTGTTTCAGCTACCAAACAAACAAACAAATAATAACAATAAGAGAAATAATAGCAATAATGTACTAGGAACCAGGTATTTTTGTATAAAATATGTGCACACTGTGCATTATCTGAGTATTGTTTTTATTTACCTCTTTCACAGCTCCATCTCCACAACCTTTTTCCTGTTTCTTCCTTTCCTTAACTGTGTCACCTGATTTGGTTTCCTCAGTTGATTCCTGCAATAACCAGAATCTTATCAGTTATATTAATAAAAAAAGAAAAAAAAGAAAACATTTTCTTCCACAACTTGCCAGCTGCCTGTTATTTATAGAACTGGTGAGTATTCACAGTGTGCTTACACCTGTCAAGTGTGTCACTTAAAAACTGGATGGCTAATAACTAATAACTGAGGCCATTGCTGCTTATGCATTTAAACTGGGACGCATTTCAAACCCCAGTACCTTTTTATTGGCTTTCCTGTGACTTTGCTCTTGGTTGTTTTTCTGCAGCACATTACTGGTGGTTTTCTGGGCAGCTCTGTCACACTTTAGCCCCTTCTGTGTGCCACCCTGCCCCTGCTCTCGCTCCAGCTCCGCCTGCAGACCGCGGCGGAGGTGCAGCAGCCGGTATTTCAGCTTCTCATTCTCGGTCCGCAGCGTCTCCAGCTCAGGCGAAGGAGCACCAACACCGCCAGCACAGACATTTCGGCCTAGTCCATCGCGAAGTGTACATATTTCTTTTGTCAGAGCTTCAATTTGGTCCTCTTGGGCGGCCAAACGTGCAGCCAAGTACTCCGCCATTTTTAAATGACCATTACGCTCACAATGACAGTGAACTTCCGGTTCAACACATTAAATTTTATCATTTATTCATCATTAAATCATAGTGGGAAACCATAGTTTTAGAAGGAAAACAAAAGTTATATTGTTACACACAATATATATGTCAATAGTACAGCTATTTTTAAGTTATACCGATGTTTAGACATAAATTAATTCCATACTATCAAAACAATACACAATACAATACATAAAGCATAAAAGGGTTAAGCATTACATTTTAAATATGCCATGTCTTATTGTTTTTCTAATTTATTTTGGAATTAAATTCTCTACAGTCATTGCTATAACCGGCGATTACGCTAGGCGGCAGTGTCGTAATTTCTGAGACATTTTACGTCAGTCAGTTGTGTGTACGGCAGTCGGTCTGAGCTGAAGGCATGTAAACAGTCTTCATTCACTACAGGCAAGTGTTAACGTCTGCCTTGTTGACTATAGTTTTTTAAGGCTCAACTCTTCGGGAGTGACATTATATTGGGGTTTTCACTACCATCATAACTTTAATAGTTGCACACATAGATAACGACATAAACCATAGGCTGGAAGCTAACTAAAGCTACATTAAAAGCCCTTGCTACTACACCGGAATTACACTGAAATTAGTAACATTTGAGATAAACTTGCTGTTACAGCGTCATGATATAATATTTATAATGTTTCTTTTAAGAAATGCTTATCATTGAAATATTTTATTTTCTCTGCGATCTGTGTCTGAAGTAGTACACCACTTATGTTTTGTTTTCTATAAATGTGATTGTACATCATTTAGATTGGGTTGGGAATATAGATGTTGTCGTTAACATGGCCTCGACCTCCAGCTTTGCGCCTCCAAAACTTGCAGACTTTATACTCACAGAGCGTCTGGGAAGTGGGACCTATGCCACAGTCTACAAGGCCTACAGAAAGGTGAGTGTCTTAGTGAATATTACTATAAATTATATTAAACAAGGCTTAATTAAGCGTTGTATATTATAGAAAGTTTATTTTTGTTATGTTTAAGACATTTCTTTATTGCTTTGGTATTGCAGGGTGACAGTCGAGAGGTAGTTGCAGTGAAGGTGGTTGGGAAAAAGACTTTAAATAAAGCGTCTACTGAAAACCTGCTCACAGAAATTGAAATTCTCAAAACTGTGAGGCACCCACATGTAGTCCAGCTGAAAGACTTTCAGGCAAGCTTGTCCCAAATGTATTTTTATTAATATGGCACAATGGATGAAGTTCACTTATTGTTAAAAGAAAAAAATGAAAGAATCCATTTTTTTCTTTCCATTTGCAGTGGGATGCTGACAACATTTATTTGATATTGGAGTGGTGTTCTGGTGGGGACCTATCCCGCTTCATTCGTAGTCGCAGAATTTTACCTGAAAAGGTGGCTCGGCGCTTTCTGCAGCAGATGGGTAAATTGCTAATCCAACCTTTACTGTATGTCTTTTAATGATTTATTGTCAGGTAGCAAGGTAATGCCATACGTTGTAATGAATATCTGCATGTACCAACAGCATGTGCCCTCCAGTTTCTTCACGAAAAAAACATTTCACACCTGGACCTAAAACCGCAGAATATTCTTCTGAGCGGCTCTGTCCTTAAATTAGCAGGTGATCTAATTCTCACATATACATACATTTATACATGTAGTAAATTAAGTTTTATACATAACTGAAGAACTACATCAAATGTATTGTTATGTGATTCTTTGTCTAGATTTTGGCTTTGCCCAGTACATGTCACCTTGGGATGAGCAGAGTGTCCTGAGAGGCTCTCCACTGTACATGGCTCCTGAAATGGTCTGCAGGAGACAGTATGATTCCAGAGTCGATCTCTGGTCAGTGGGTGTGATCCTTTATGGTGAGTTTTGGTTTCATATTAATTTGTTATATCATATTCTTACTGAGAGAAATGTAAGCCCTCACCTCAAAAAGGTATTTATGTTCAAGTGACATGATTCCAAAGTAAATTTAAAGTAATAAATTAGTTTGTTCTTATTATGCGTTCAGAGGCATTGTTTGGAAGAGCACCCTTTGCCTCAAGGTCATATGCTGAGTTGGAGGAGAAAATTCGGAGTAACCAACCTATTGAGGTAGGTTTTGAGCTGCTGTTGTTAATATAATTATTTTGAAATAATATAATAGTCTCACTATTAGTATTACTGGACTAAAAAGTTCTCCCTTAGTAATGAACCACTAGATGGCACAATTTTACTTTAAATAAACTGTCATTCTGCCCATGGTTGGTAAATAAAACCCACAGCAGTAAGATGAACCTCCAATAAGAATATGAAATATAAAAAATATATATACATATTTATATGTAATTTAATATAATATATATAATATACACATAATTTACGTAATCTTTCAACAAACATTAGTGCAATGAAACCACAAGGTCTTGAGAAACAGTCCTGTCCTTTTACACTGAAAAGTCCCAATAATTAAGTGCAACATAATAAGGTTGTGTTTTGTGCATCAGCTTCCTCCAGGGGCCAGGGTATCCAAGGACTGCAGGGACCTTCTGTTGCGTCTGCTAGAGAGAAATCCAGATGCCCGGATCACCTTTGCAGAGTTTTTCACTCACCCTTTTGTGGACTTGGAGCATATGCCTAGTTCAGAGAGCCTTGGAAAAGCAGTAAGAGAATAAGAAGAGAGACAAGTATGCAGAGGCATATGGTTGTGTGATTGAATGAGCACATGTTCCATTCATGCTTTCAAAGCATGTGCTTTCACTCATTTCTTTCCATACATTCATAGACATTAGAAAGATGCAGCAATTTGCATTCAATGTCAGTTCCTGTTTCCTCCTTTCAGAAAGACTTGGTGCTGCAGGCTGTTCAGAAGGATCAGGAGGGGGATAGGAGCTCTGCACTCTCTCTTTACTGCAGTGCTCTTGAGCACTTTGTGCCTGCCATTCACTGTAAGAGCAACAACCCCTCTCATATTCTGTCGGTGAATTTCACCTTTAAACAATGCACTGCCTTTGTTTCTGAACAATAAACCGGCAAAGAAAACTCTCTTGATGTAAAACTAAAACATCTCTTGTCCGCTGCTCTCAGATGAAACAGACCGACAACGCAAAGATGCCCTGAGGCAGAAGGTAAGCCTAAAAACACTCTCAACAAACATTTTTAAATGACTTTCTATTTTGAGGGATTTTTGCACTTGAGTAGATTTTACTGAGATTTTCTCTCTATTAATACCGTATGGAATGGTTTACATGATAAAATTGAGCCTATGTAGGAGGGCTTCCCACAGGTCAGCCAGTATGTGTCCAGAGCTGAGGAGCTGAAAGCACTGGTGGCGTCAGACAACAGAGCGAGCTTCGAGGAGGCCCAAACCTCGCGGGATGTCCTGCGAGGTAATACTGCTCAGAATGAGAGCATACCTTTTGTAAGTACATCTGGGTCAGTGTATAAATTGACACAATAGGTACTCATTAATTTTTGGTATGGACTCTGATGAATATGTTCAGTATACTCATATTTATATGAACATATAGGAGTAAGTAAGTATCTCAAACATTTGCTTTTTTTTCTTTTTGTGCAGAAATGTCGAGGGACCATCCACGACTGCTGGCTGCGCTGGAGATGGCATCTATTGCCATTGCAAAGGTTCTTTTGCTTGCTTTTGTGAATATAGATTATATTGGCTTCACTAGTCAAGTGAAACAGCTAAAATGACACTCTGTGTAAATGTAAAAAGGATTAAATACATTTGGATGGCCTAGTTATATCAGATAGGGCTGGCAGTGCAGTTTACCTCACCTGGTTATAGACTGAATGATGCAATGAAAAAAAAATCTGTTTTTGATATTTCCATTGTAGGAGGAAAGTGGATTTGATGATTCTGATGCCCTAGATTTGTACCAGCAGTGCCTAGGTGAACTTCTTTTGGCACTGGCAGGTAAACAAACCTCTTTCTTGTAATATAATGAAATGTACAATTTCACAGAATTCATCAATATAAAATCCCTGTCTAGCTCATAATCAGGACATTGTCACATAGACAAAGTGTAGTCTGTGAAATTGATTATAAATAAAGGAGTTGCAAGCTAACAAGGAAAAACAAAAAACAAAGAAAGCAGACAAAGAGCTCCAGTAACTGTGTTGGCCTGGTATCCATATACCCTGCTCATGAGCTCATCTGGAAGATTGGTCTAATGTTAGAGGTGGGATAGAGTGATCCAGATGTGGCTTTGAGCTGGGATAAACCATACAGGCACCACACTATCTTTTTGCTATTCCATGAAGGAAACAAAATATTTGATCTATAATGGACTAGTTCTATAATAGTGTGTACAATGTTAAGATGGTACCATGAAGTGTCAGTGAGCCTTGTTGTGCAGTGCAACAGATGCCACCAAAGTGCTAGGAGAAACATTGTTTTGTTTTTTGTTAAACTAAGAGCCCTTTGTTGCACTCTCCCAAAATGCCGTGCTTCCAGAAAACCCTCCTCTTTTTCCCTCAATGTGCTCCCCATGTCACACTCCCCTCCAGGATGACTAACTATGAAAACACTGGCCCACATTAGACCAATTTCCACCCTCAAGCCCCCAGTCGACACACCAGGAAAATAAAACCTAGACCTCTTGAACAAACAATTAGGTAGACCCTCTCCTTTCCTTTTCTCATTATGTTCTGTATCTTTTGTCTTGGTGAGCAGCAGAGCCCCAGGGCCGAAGGAAAGAACTGCTTCACAGTGAGGTGAGTGTGCAAAGGTAGTCTGCTCGAGTAGTCACAAGAGGAGCTATCTATCAGTTCCCGCAAGCCCACAGTTGGTCAACTACATCAAAGAGAACAGTGGTACCCTCATTACATAACCCAAGGCTTTCCAATTATGTTTTTTAGTTTCTGTAAAGATTGATATAATTAATCTTCAACACAGCTGTTAGATAGATATGAATCACTGTCGACTCCTTAGCCTTATATCAAGCTGTAAACTAGCTGAACCTAGAGCACAGTTAACACATAGATAAATCTGTTAAATATCAAATTTTTATTGCAAAACTTCACATATGTTTCAGGAGACTTGTGCTGTGTTACAGATGGGAAGGGTTTGTGTTTTTGTCATGTTTCTGCAGTGCATAACCATTAGAAATCACACTATGACTGAAATGCTCCTGGTAATTTGTGTAAGGCAGCATTTTGATGGCTTGTACAGAATGGAGGAAAGGGGCTTGAGGTAGGCCTCATGGACCTCCTTATTGAAGTTTTATGGGTGCTTGTCTTAAGCAAATTCAGATGCGGCTGCAATAATCTAACACAGCATTAGGGAGGTGGGTAAGCAGGGTAAGATCGAAAACATATGTGTATGTGAGAACCCTAAAGACCCAACACAAGCTGTAATGACTGGTCTCCATGTGTGTACATATCTGCTGTAGTGATTCAGTTTACGATCCATACTTTTGGCATTTTTGCAAGTTATATCCTCTTTATCACCAAGACTGTCCATCAGGGTGGGTTAAAATGTCCTTTTTTAAACTACTTGTGAATATGCTTCATGTTTAATGTTGAGATTTCTTCCACATTTATTTTAGTTGTTGATGAAAGGGTTTGTGATTAAAGGTCTGTGGTTGCCATCTAGGGTTTGGGTCAGGGTTGGCTACTGAAACCTTGTGGTCACGTTAAATATTTGTCTCAACATATTGGTTTTTAAGGAACTGTATACTTAAATCATCAGTTCAGGGCCCACTCTGATTCTAGTTCATTTTAACCTTCCTTCACAGATTACTGTGTGCTGTAACTAGGTGCCCATTTGTTATTATTTTCCCTTCATTTTTCATGTATCATCTATTATCATGTCATCATTCTCAGGTATATATTGTCGTATATTTATTTTCCAGATTAAAAGCCTCATGACCAGAGCTGAATACCTCAAAAAGCATGTCAAGGTGAGCTTCTTACGCACATTTTTATGTATTTAAAATTTTCTCACATACAATGTAAAATTACTATACATTTTAAATAATTATGTGCAGTAATGATCATTTTTGTTAATATGTGCTTTTTTTTACTTAATTGTACATGCATATATTACAGATGAAGGAGACACAGAGTGATGTGTCTTTGGATCGAGAATCGCTTGCAGACTCTGTCAAAAGCTGTGAGTTTTTATGTTTTACAAACTACAAACAGAACTACCTTAGATTGTTATAAAATATACTTTTTGAAGGGATTTCCACCAGTAAAATATGAGCAATTCTGAGCTGTTCACCCTCCAAGACTCTTTAACCCGTGGAGGCTTTGCCCCTTGTAAACAGTACCTTGTGAACCTCACCTTTGATTCTAGCAAAACGTAATCCTATGTCTGTACTACAATTAATTACTTATTAATTTACAAAGAACCTCAACTCTTAAGTGTATAATAAATGCATCTGTGTGAGATATTGTGTGTAATATTTACAATAACTCTCATTGTAGTGTTTAGTCAAATCTGCTCCGAGATGGTATAAGATTTAAGAAGAAGCCTAGACAAGAACTTGTCCTCACAGAGACAACCAGAGCCAGAGTGGAATTAAAGGGATTTTAAAAGGCGAAATACAGGAAGAACACAGATGACTCTGGGCCTGCTTAAATATCATGAAGAAGGAGGTGTCCTTCTGCTGCTGTTACTTTAATAAATGTCACATTACAGTCAGCTTTACTACTCTGGCACAGATCCAGTAGCAGCTGTACTAGATAGAGTTGCAGGAAACAACGCCCATGTCTAGTGATCGAAGGCTACACCAGACTCAAAAAATGGACTGGTTGATACTAAAATCACAATCTCTGACTAACACAAATTACCTTACATTATGTTGTAATGGTGCCATAACAACGAGTCAGATTTTTCAATATATTGCACAAAATCTGGCTGTTTCTGTGTATGTTATTTTTCTTTTCTATTTCGACTAAGTCATCTAAAACTAACGCACATCAATCACCTGTGTTTTTCCAGCCTGCTGTTTACAATAAAAGATGATGGACACATCAAGAACCCACTGCTTACAGCTTACAGGGCAACAACTGCCTGTTGGGGTAAAGGCTGGACACAGAACCAAACATTCACCTGACAAAAAAAGGAAATTAACACTGCACCTTAACAAGCTCACATTGCTTGGGCTGCACGTGGAATGTTTTCTCTACATGATTTTGGCAGGTTGAGTGTTTATCCTTATTGAGGGAAAATATATACATATAGGGGTCACATAAGTACCCCTTTAATTTTGGATTTGTGACACTTGGACAATTACACTATGCTTTGCACAGCCCGAATCCTTCTTCCTGACCCTACTGATATATAAATGCAGGCCAGCTTTTACGACAATAGCACACTGTCATGGTAAACAAGTTGAGACCGCAATTGTTGCATTTTTAGCTTGGCTCAGAAGTAGGATTCTGCTGACCTTTACAGTACTGTAAAATAACTGCCTCAGAAAAACTATGAAAAGAGTGATTGCTAATGGTAAGAAAATTTGCTTAATGCTTACAGCTGACAGTGAAGTTTTGATCTTTACTGGTAAGTATATAAAATCATTGCCTAAACAATCACATATTGGCTGCTTTTGGTGTGGGTCAACCACAGGCTCACCACTTCGAGGGTAAAACTTAAGACGTGCAGCCTCTGTTGAATACACACTGGACTTGCATTTTCTTTGGTTTGGGATACATCTAGTTGTGGTGTAACTAAATCATGCAGGTAATTGTGGTTTACAGGGACACTATTTCAGACAATACTTGAAAGGCAAATTTACCTTGTTAAAGAAATAGATAAATATCTGCAAGAAAGATCTTGTACTGTATTCTGAATAAAAGAGTCACAGTAACAAGTTCATGTTTGTGCTGGCAAGACTTCCTCACTGCTGTAATATTAATTTGAATGTTTGTACAGTTGTGATTTTTTTTACAATGTATTTATTAACTGAGAAATTAAAATAATAAAAAGCTCTATGCCATAAATGCTTGCCTTGTCTTATTATTGTACCAAAAGATGAATGCTCTTCTTGTTTTTCTAATCTAGAACCTGAATGGAAAGAATTGGCGTGCGTGTTGCTTGTTACTATCCATCGACATCATCTGGCAGGGCAGTCTGCAGGAAAGCTGGCTTATGTCCACAAGGGAGGAGAGAGAAGGGCAGGCAAGGGAAAGTAAGGACATTTCCTAATTATATGACTCATGCGAATGTCTGGAAAATGTAGAAGATCGCAGAAACTATGAGAAGTAAGTTCTTGCCAAACCAATTTTGCTGTTGTAGCTTCTCTAGTTTCATATGCCAAACAAATATTGTGCCTGTATTTTAGCATTAAATGTTGCAGATTGGCCACAAACAGATAATGTTGACATGTGTTTTAGAGTAATTTATCTGCAACTATCTCGGGGATAACCACACCAATATTCTTTTCCCAACACTATCGCATTTCTACAGCTATTAAACACGCTGTGGGTCTATAGTCACACTGATTTTAATTCAAATAGCGTTTTTTCAAATTTGACTTGGATTCAACTTCATGTTTGCTTTCTTGCCGTTGCAGCTGGGTAATGACGCACACCTGACTTGCCAGGTGTAAATTATTCCCAGACTGTACCGCAGAACAGAGGGAGCTTTGCCCCGAGTCCTGGAGCAACAGACCCTCTCAGTGGCTGCCTCTGTAATGGCGCTGGGGAGGGGGTTGTAATTGGTCTGAGCCCTCACATTGTTGGCTCTGCCTCATTGCGTTAATTATGACATGAACTTTATGTTGCCAGGAAAACTTTGGATGCGGATTTGACCCTCTTGATAGCTTTGTTGCTTGTTCCTTGGAGTTCCGCCAAGTTATATTGCTCTCAAAAAGCAAAAAGAGCCTGCAATGTCTTCAGAGTAACTCAACCCACAATCAAATAAAGAGAATGTAAAGTGGAAACCTCTCCCAAGCCATGATCTAAGGCACCCCTAGTCTTCTCTCCCTAACCACAAACTAGAGCATTGTGGCTTTAATCAGCCTCTGTTTTTCCAGCCTTAGTGTCATCACTTATTGCCCATCCCTCCCCATGGTTCTGTTTTTGCTAATGGGATTGCTCCTGAATCATTTGGGGGTTCAGCCTCACCCATAGAGGTTGTCTCTGTATTTTGGATTCAGAGGTACTCTTGACCTCAGCTCCCCCATTTCTAAAATCCCAGAGCAGGTCAGCCATTCATTTTAGCTAGATGGCTATCATGAATAGAACGTTGTACCTCTCAGAGACAAGAGCCGCCTAAATCCTCAGGTCACTCCCACTTGGAAACACTGAAAAGAGTTGGGGGTTTGTTTCAGAGAAAGTTAAAGAAAGATAATTTACAAAATGGGCTTCAGCACAGTGCTGCCTCTGTACCCCTCTTACGTCCCAACACACTCCTCCATTACCTAAGGCCTCTCTGCTCATGTTTGTTTTGATTCTGCTCCCAGAATCAGACTTGGGGGACGGGTTGGTTGTGTTGGAGAACTTGAAGAGATGCACGCCAATGATTTTGGCTTTCTGAAACCAGAATAAGCCAAACTATTCTGTAAACAGACTTTTAAACATAATGCAAACATAGCCTACTATATATTCTTCCCCAATTTATCTGCTTGTGTGACACAGTAGACAAGTGGCAATGCTGTACAGTTTCAACAATATTTTGTTTTGGATTTCATGTGCTTCTAAGATTTATTTGACAAGACAGTGTACAGCTTACACTCAGCTGGCTTCTGTGTGAAGCTTACAGTAGCACTAAAATATTGACATAAGCTTGGGGGCAAGTATCAGAAGTGTGAAAGTCTAATATAACCTAATAGTTAGAAAGATTGTATTCCGCCACATGAATAAAATCCTTTGGGAGGCTTCACCAAGTGCGTAGTCTATGCTCACAACTGGCATCGTCATAAAAAATACTTTATCTGGAGTTAAAATCAAACATGCAGCAGCATAAGAAAATAGACTGCACAAATTAGGGCATAAACATTTTATTATAAAACATATTGTTTCTTGAGTCACTTCACATAAAGGATGGCAGCAATTATTTGAACAGACATAACCTGACCTACATTTGTGTGTTTCATTTCACCTTACATTGTAACAGTGGTCAGACAATGGCTTATTTCTGCATAAAACTGATCTAATATGTACATTTCCTTCATACTGCAACATCATAACTTAACATTCAACAATGTCTAATACAATTTAAATGGGTTGTGAGGATTTCAAGTGACCAGACAAATTGGCAGCATGCTTACAAGTGAATGCAACAAATAAAAGCAATGTGTTATGTCCCTGTGCACCAACAACAATAAAAAGTGGCAGCGAGAAGTGAGGGTGGACCACAAATATAAATATGGAATTTCTTGATAATTTTCTTAATGAAAAAGTGACTGTGGCTAATGTTACACATGTGGATACTTTTAGGTACAACTCTGTAAAGAATGAATGCTACCATGAACATGGATGTGCCATTTTGTTGGGACTATGCCCCTTAGAATAAAGTAAACACAATTTTGTCTTATCAAGAAAGAGTTTTGTTTACTTGTAAAATGCTCCATGTGATAATTGTTTGACATGTTGGCCTGTTCTCACCAGCAGCAGACAGTTTTTTCCTGGGCTGTTGCTTCGGTGTGAAAGCAGCAATAAAAACAGGGGTGTTTTAAAGGCGCAAGGGGCAGGGGGCACGCTGGAGGGAGGAGTACGGGGGTCTCAGGAAAACTTCAATAAAACAATCTCGCAGGGGGGAAGGGCCCCAGACAGAGTGCTGGAGAGGCGCTTTAGTTAATTTAAGTACTTGATCCCACACCCTCGCCTGTCCTTTGACTGTTCCCACAAATATTTGAAGTGTGGTTGCTGCAACAATGCCGAGACCTACGAAATGGAGAGCTGAGCAAACAGAGCCTGGCCGTGTCCAATGTTTGTCTAGGGTCTTAATAAAGTCACACTTCAAGCACCACACCACTGAAAGCAAACCAAACAAACGCAAACTGTTTAAAGGCACAAAAAGTGGCAACACATTTGCCTTGGATTTAAGTTGGCTTCCTCTCCTCTAAGTATATTATTATTCCTGACAAAAGGAATTGAGTAGTATACTCATAGCATTACAAGGCCAATGTAAAAATACAAAACACGTTTCCTGAGTGAAATGTGCAAGAAAAATTACTATGCAAATTGTATGGTTGCAAAAAGCCTACATAAATTACTACTGTGCTCACTGTCAGTGTGCTACTAAAATGGAATAGAGGCCCAGGGTTGAAGAAAATAAATTCCCTTATCCAGCAGAAATGCTTTGATGCTGCATATGCTCAAGAGTTTTGAGCCAAATCCCCACCAGATCCAGAGCCCATTGAGCTGACTGGAGGAGCAGGAAATGTCTGTGACTGCCGCACAGTCTTTAATAAATCCAGATGAAGGTCAGCCATTCTGACTGTCAGAAGAATATCCATACTAGATGAGGAAACAAGAGAGTAATGCAGCTAGACAGCCTCTGGGCAGCTGAAGAGTAGTCCAGATACATGTCCTCTTTGTCATTTTTAGGATCATAGTCTTCGTCCTCATAGGTGTCATCTACATCAGGCTGGTCTGAAATAACACTGTGGTCTCCTATAGAGCAGAGCTTGCTCATGTTCTCCTTGACCACTTCACAGAAAGGCCTCTCCACTCCATCGCAAACACAGCGGTTTAGCAGCATGCCATTTGGGATGAAGAGCATCTGCTGAATTGTGGCTTTACATTTTGAGGAGCACTTCCTGCCATTGAACAGCTGGCCACAGTATGACAAGTAGGCCGTGAGGGAGGTGTGGCAGCTGCTGTCCTCCTCGCAGCGCTGCCGGGCCTCCATGCAACCAATGCCCCCGGCGTCGGTGGGGTGTCTGCGGGGCAGACACGGCTCTATAGACCGCTTGGCACTTAGACATTCCGCGTCCTGGGCGCAGTCGCAACTCTCCAGGTCCGGCCCGCTGCGAGTTTGGTTCAGTCTGATGAGTGCACTGATGCAGTGGCTCGGACACTGCTGCCTCGTTCCCCTGAGGTTTCCCTCACACGCCGCCAAGTACTGGCTGTAGGCGAGCTCGCACTCGGGCTCCTCGTGGCACCGCAGCAGCGCCTGCCAACAGATGAGCTGGGCGTCCAAAGCCACCAGCACCCATGAGAGAAGGGCCAGGGCGCTGCACCAGCATCTCATTCTTGATTAAACTGAAGGATGTTCAGCAGAACATTGGGACTAGGCAAATACAATGGACGTCTCCAGAATGCAGTTCACAGAGCATTACATTTGGCCAACAAACGTCCCTTAAATGAAATTCCTCAAACTCTGCACAAAGTTCGAGAGAACTTAAGTTTAGATTCTTTTAGATTCCTGCTGCCATTCGATGAACCAGTGCATGGCGCATTAACAGTCATCCCATGAAACTCCTGATCCAAGGCGCGGGTTCCTCATGCTCCAGGCCTGCGGTGGAGATCCCGCTGGACTCCGAAATGAATGCCCCGCGGGCCAGTCCAAAGTTAACTCGCACACTTAAGCACGGCTATCGTCCACAACCCACTCGGAACTCTTCTTCGTGCCATAGCTGCTTCTAACTTCGTATCCCCGGTTTCACAAGTGATTACCACAATCTACGCGCCCCGTGTTTTTAGTTAAAAAGGTCTCCCTTTCGCATTTTGTCCCGCGATGTGCGTCTTTGTCCTCTTTCTTGCTGTTACGCTTCACGGTCCACCGAGCATTTCCCCACAACACCCCTCCCTCTGTTGAAAAAAAGAAAGAAAACTTTTCCTTCCCCCCGCTCCGGCTCTCATTTACAATCCTGGCCAGTGATTGGTCATCATTGAGAAGTCAGCCGTGGGTCCCATTTCCAGGCCTGCAGCAGCCAAATCTGTGCACAAATCCTCTCAGTTTGTAAAAGATAGGCCAGATGAAAATGTTTATCATTTGCCTTGCAAAAATACGTGAATCTGTGTGGTCCCCCTTCTTTGATGACAACGCATTTGCGGGAGGGGGCTTACAGGGCACATTTCCTTGCCAGAACTTTACATCTGCAAATCCATGTCCCAGTCCAAGAGCGCAGAACAGAAGTGTTTCTTTTGCACAGAAAGTGGGAACTGCCAAACTGTTTTCTGTTTATATTTCAAGGTTTTAGTTGACGATGTCTCCCCCTTTGTGCCCCCCTCCACTCTTTCTGCATAGCGTTAAGCCCTGATTGATGGACGAGAATGGCAGAGAATAGTATTTTCTGGCCCGTTTCACCTCAATTGTGTCAGATTGGCCATGCAGTGGTCTAGTGTCTCTTCAGCCTGAGGATTGTTCACGCACTACGGCCTATCAATGGAGACGGGTTTGAGCATCAATATAGTTTACAGCTATCCCCTTTCACAACACACTTGAAACTACTATAGCTCAGACTTTAGTTCTATTCAAATGGTAATCAACTAGATGTTTTTTTACCCAACTTTGTCCTCGAGATTCTAAGCATTTTTTTCTACATCAACCAAACAGATTATTGCCCAAACGAATATGGTTTATCATGAGAATATAGTTTGTATATAAGGTGTATAAAGCATTAACAGAAAAACACTGAAGCAAATGTTTGGCATCAACTACAGCTTTCAGGGTTCTTTATAGCAGATTCATGTTGCCTAATTACAAACTCACACCAGATTCATTTGAATAGACTCCATATAAGGACCTTTTAATAGTTATAAACCATTTTTGTTGTTTTACAGTGTCAGCCTATGACTCTTATAATGTGTAAATGTCTCCACCTGCTGTTCAGCAGCAGCATATTTAAAAATGCTGACAAATGCTGATAAATGTGGTGCTATGGGCAAAAACTGAAAAAGAGTTCATATGATCCTAAAAATAGGTTTATTGAAGTTTTAACTCAAGATACACTCCAATATTTTTAAACAGCATTGTAAAACAAATGAACACAAGAGGAAACAGCGTGTCTTGGCAGCCATTTCCTAAAGTGTCTGGTTCACAGGATGACACAAATACAATAGTACTTGATACTGAAATAGATTATAATGCACACTCATACAAAGCAAAAACTTGCTTTATGGCTTCTGTTCCACCCATTAATATTGTCTCATGATTAAACATGAGTGGCTTTATCATAAAATGACTTATTGCAACTTCTCCTCTGCTTTATATTGTTCTTGTTCTTTTTCATAGACACCAGCCACCACAATAATAATAATGAAGTGTGGTCTCAGTATTCATTCAGTAATGTGGCACCTAGAAAAATGGACCCAAAGATCTTGACCTAACATTTAAAAGCTCACATTTCCTGTAGTATTTTGTTCATAAAACAAAACAAATCCTCATAGTACACATAGGAATGATTTTGGCAACAGAAATCAAACTAAGGACAATGTGATATCACTCTCAGAACCAATGCTACATAAACTCAAACATCAGCAAAATATAGTGATGAATGTATGAATATGAATATATGAATATGAATATAACAGCAGCATCCTCTCATAATTCACTCCAATAATTTACACGTGGTTAGGAACAACACAGACAGTACACCGAGTAAAGTGACCGCGTGCTGTGCATCATTACTGACAGCACATGAGCCACAGGACATAGTTCACAAAGACACCACCCGACGGATCACATCAGCTAGAGAACACAAATCCACAAGCACAAAACGACACCACTGAGACGCAGAGGTCAATGAGGACAGGCCAAAGGTCAGGAGACAGACAGCAACATTACAAGACCTGGCGAGTTGATGAGAGAAGAACACTCCTCTGCTGATAGTATAGGCAAACAGCAGACACACTCACATGTTACACCACATAAATATTTGTCTATGGACTTGGCTGCACACTGCATTTACACACCATTTGTGCCATTTCCTTTATAATAGTTGGAGTGTTTCAGCAAAGGCTTTGGCTTCTACAACATTTACATTTCTCTGACATGAGCAGCTTGTCCTTTTTATTGTGGATTTAGCACAAACACTGTTCTGACTCTAACCAACATGAATACACTGTCACTTTATAGATAGCTGTAAATAACTGCAACCTGAAACTCTTTAATTTCTGCCTTCACAAGTATGGTTGCTTAAAAACAACGAGGCTTCAGTGGAAATTATGAAAGGGTCTGACGATGCTGGAGGCAGCATGTAGTTTATAGAGCTCTAGAAGACAACCTTGCACGGACGTCCAAGGCACACTGAAGTACAGAAAAGCTAGAAATCCCCACGATATGTCCAGATGAACTACACAATAACAAAATCTATCCTATTTGTTTGACTTAATATTGCCTTCTTGATATTGTGCTTTGAGTAGTATTGTAGAAGAAGTAGAAAAAAAACAGAAACTAATGGCTTCCCCACATTAACCACTATCAGTTCTGTATATGTTTTTAACCCAATCTAATCACATGATAACCTCAACACACATCTGAGTCAGATTTTGTAATATTTTGGTAACACTGGTCATGTGAGGTATAAAGAGGGGGATGTTGGGAAAAAGGATTGACATAAACTTTTGTCAGAGAGGAAACTGCTCGTATGATAAGAAACACCTTACTGGTTAAATATCAGTGGAACGAGCCATATAAACACAGTTTGAAAATGTGTTGAGGCAAGAGGAAAACTGATAATTATACTCAACAACCACATATA
Organism: Rhyacichthys aspro; assembly: GCA_036850595.1. NCBI lineage: Eukaryota > Metazoa > Chordata > Actinopteri > Gobiiformes > Rhyacichthyidae > Rhyacichthys > Rhyacichthys aspro. The sequence goes on along the minus strand of CM072150.1, from coordinate 8,142,186 downwards.
AAACACAGACCTTTTTTCAGTCTGTAGTCATGCCCTACATTTCATTGTAAGATTCATTGTCTGTTTCTATATGGCTTCAGTCTAAGTGTGCACAGCTAGAAAAAAAACTGTTGTTATGTGGCTCCACCAACTGACTTCCAATAAGGCATCAAGAGTATTTCCACCTTCAGAGCAGCTTTGCCTCTGAAAAAAAAATGTATACAACTAAATCTCTAATCTTCAGGGAGACTGTGTTTGCCAAATCACATGAGACTGCAATTTTCCGTCTGCTTTTTTAGATCTTCCAGTGTGGCCTGGGCTTTGTCTTTCAGCTGGTCGATGTCCACGTTCTGGATGTTGGACAGCTGACCCAGCACGGACTGCTTGTGGGTTTCCTCCTGGTTGTCCTCAGCGATCATCTTGGCCAGCTCTGTTGGCAACTCTATGTCATCCCCAGCCTGCTGAATCTGGGTCTCGTCATTCTCGTTCTGAGGTGAGCACATGGAAACACACAGGTCAAACTGGTTAAAAGGAAGACATGCTACAAAAGGTCCAAATGCCAAATGATGGTGCTGGTTTACCTTGGGTAGTTTGTACTTTTCCCGGAAATGACATCTAACTGTGGCCCTCTCAGCTTTCTTTTGAGCAAAATGGGCTTCTCGTTCTTGCCTGCCAGAAAAAAAAAGCAAAATATATACATCGTTTTTACGTCAGTATTTAAAATGTGTACACTGTAGACACAACGAGGACCATTATGTGTAATCAAATTCCAGCTAGGTTAAAAATGAAATTATCCCATAAATTACACACAAAACAACACAGATTTGTTCATCACAGCTCTCCTTTGGATTAGCTTTGTCCTTTATAGGCAGTATCATCCCCAAGTCCCCAATCCATAATAAAACCAAAGGCTTGATTTTAATGGAACATAAAAACGCAAAGTAGATTGCTCTAGATGTTTTCAGAAGCAAGCCCATGTTCTTCTCAGTGGGATACTAGAAGTCTACTAGCAGCAGATGCAGACACAACTGTCAGCCTACATATCTACACCACCGCCTACATATCAACACCACCACGCTTTCATCTTTGAAGCCTGGAGCGCTAGTGGAAGCTCATTAAATATCTAACAGGGATTACTGAAGCAGGACACATCCTCTCAGATGACTACACCCAAGACTGTGCATGCCAGAAAACAATTAAACCTATAAATGTAGAAGGTTTTGTCGTTTCCTTCACTAAAATATTCATTTGACATCCTTGTTTATTTTGGTTTGGTGATCCAGCCTGCAAGGTGTAATGTCTCCAGCAGAGGGCACACTTGTGGCTCTCGGACAACTGCTTTTCAGTCGTGAAAGAAATGTTTTTGGCTACAGGGCGTTCATAATTATGTTGCTTTCTTTACTAAATTTGTATTAACATCTCGGTGTAAAAGATTAAAACCATCACATCAGCATCATAAATGATATTAAGGGGAGTGTGCAGGATCAAATGAGTAACATAATCTCAAGGCAAGATGACTCTCAAGTGCTGTGAGTGTTGGCATGTGTTCTCTCTATAGAAGGTCATTTGTCTGAAGATGCAACTTTCCTGGTGCACTTTGTAATGCTAATAACATGAAGAAGCTTAACGTCTGACGTGTTGAAGGCCCCTGCAATGTTCTGTCTTGGCTGATGAACAAAGGCCTTTGTCCTCCTTCTCAAGGGCATCAGATGACCAGTTGTCAGTGTGGCCCGGCACTGAGCATGATAAAATGTTTCCCTGTGACATGCCAGTGTGAGCAGCCCACCCCCAACCTCACAGTCCTTTATCAGAGCCGTATGGGCTACACAGTGATGTACACTCATGCTTAGCACCTTTGACTAATAACTCACTTCCACTGAAGGTCACATTATGGGCGTCATGTCTTGCCCCCCACTGAGCTCTGTGGTATGAGCTCTGAGTTGATGCTGCCAGAGTTTGAACTGCACTTCATACTCACGTTCAAAATGGAATCAAACGTGTGAGGGATGATAGTAGGAGTGCATCATCAAATCCCTCCTCTTTGTGTTAAAACAAATCGTGTCTGTGTATGTATGTGTATTCGGTGGACATGCGGAGTCACACATTACATAGTGCTACTTTACTTCATGACCTGTGAAGACTTGATGAGCCAATCAATAGTGTGTGTGAACTCTGCCCATTGACCTTGTTGTGCAGGCTAATGAACTGAAGGTCCTTTGCTTGTCGCTCAATTGTCCCAGGGGATAGATGTGATCAAAGAAGGTTCAAATTCTAATAGACATCATTTAATTAACCTACTCAAGCAGCTGGGACACAGAGCAAATATGCACATAAGATCTCACATGGTCCAAGTAAAACAGAAAAAGATGCACATCCAGTTAAAGCTGAGTTTAGACCAACAACTTGTGTAGTAACACTGGAAAATATTTGGGTTGTGACATGTATTACATAATTACAGCTGTTATCCTGTTGGTTAATTACCACATCAGGATTTTACTTTACGCGAGTTATGTGCCATTGTAAACGCTCAGGCGCACGCAAACGTGTGTAACACAGGAACATGTTCAGCCTCGGGCACAAATCCCTGTAGACATTTCCGTGGCAGAACGAGGAAATGCCAAATTAAAAGCGACTCTACATAATTTGTTGGCGCTGGGAGACGGAGAGCTCCCTGGGCGAAGGGAGCAGCTGTGCGCAGAGCGCTCGTATTACGGCACTGATGCGTAAAAAAGCGCGCGGCGCACCGAGAGCTGTCTGCTTTATATTTTTACCCACAACCACACGCTTTAAACACGACATTCAATCATCTCGTGGTTTTCCACCACTTATGGTTATCTTGATTTTTTTCAATGTAACAACCACATGCTTCAATAGCTGCCTTACTTCTCCTCCTCTAACTGTTGCTGATATTGCTCGAACTCCTCCTGAGTCATGCCGTGCGCAGCACCTTCAGACTTCTCCGCTTCGGGTTTCTCCTCTGTCAGTCCGCCCGTCAGGTTCTTCAGCTGGCCTCCCACCACGTGTTTTACCATAAAAGCCATGGCTAATAAAAAGAGTCCTGTGTATCGTCGAAGAAGTTAAACTCTTGAAGCAGCGGTTAATAAATATCCGCCAAGTGGCGCTTAAAGCGGATGCAAGCCCGGAATATACAATAACATGTAAGTTTCAAATACTGGAAAGCGTCAATCCAAAAGCGTGTCTGGAGCTGGCAGTTTCAGCACCACTGGCCATGGACAGCTCCGTGCGTTAAGGATGAGAGGAGCTGCTCCGATGTGAGTCAACAAGTTTGGCGCTCATCTCTACCAATCCCGTGGCTCCGTCCGCGCGCGGCGCTCCCTCCCTCTGCCCAATCCCAGCAATGGCCGACTGGGCGCGCGCCTTCACTGTGGGCTGCGCGGGATCCAGTGATTCGCCGTCTGATTGTATCTGAGCGTGCAATGACTGCGCTCCAGGGACGAGGACAAACAACACGTGACGAGCCCAGCGTCTTCTGGGGTTAGTGACGGCGTCTCATTGGGGGCCATGAAGCGCACTGAGTTTGAAAACACACAAACAGCCCTTAATTGCAACTGAGTCAAACGGCTGCGTGTCCAGTCCAGACAAGAGTTCACTGGATTGGCCTAATAAATGGTAAGCGATGAGTCTGGGCTGTCTTCTGCTGTCGACTTCTGAAGACTAATTTTAACAAAATAAAGTCTGACATTTGCATAAATCACAGTGAACAGTTCTAGCTTTGAATGTGTATCAGCCTTATGATTTCAGGGAATGATGCTGGCAGTGAAAATGTTCTAAAATTAGCACTTTTGGCTCCAGTTACATGGCCATGTAACACAATGACGCACGTGAATAGCTACCATGACTGTGACTTCATAATACAATTTCCTTGGGCTTAAAAGGCTTCCTATAGGATTTTCTCTGTAGTGTGGTGTAATTTTTCTGTGATGTGTCTTTAGCTTTAGTTCACTCTCCATCACCAGATGATTTGTTGATGAAGTCTAGCTTCATGTGATGGCATGGTGACGCCATGTTTAGCTGGAAAACCTTATTTCTAAAAATAAATCCTTACACGTGTATTTATGAGAAACATCTCCAATATTTCCCTCTCTGTGGAAGACTCTTGACATCCAATGTGTGAGAGAAGACTTTGATCACACGCCAACAACTTGTGCCTACTGATCCTCGCAGCAGTTTGACTCCAAGACTGGCCTAGTTTTGTGGTCCCCGTGGATCAGGAGCGACAGAGCGGTATCTCACTGTCTTTTTGTCACAGGCTTAGCTGCGTCCTGTTAGCCTGTACCTGCGCGGCTCACTTTAAATCTGCCTCACACTTTAAAGCTGCCACCTGTGAGTAGATTGAAATGTAAAACAGTGAATAAGATCAAAACTGTAATCTCTGTGCAATTGAATAAAACGAATTTGCTCTAGCAGCATGTTTCACCATAAAATTCTATCTCTCTGCTTTTCCTTTTTTGCAGGCATGTGGTGTGCAGCCAGCCCTCATTTCTTTATGGATTATGACTGAGCCCTGACTACAGGTGCCCTATAGCAGGTACCCAGCGGGAGCATTTAATCCAAGATGATGTATATTGCACACACATAGGCTTAATGATGAAACACACACATTGCTTTGGAGGACTACAGCTGGTGCTTGATGACATGCTTTAGTAGCTGAGACTAAAGGTGGATACGCATACATTATATACTGTGTTTTATTTTCATGCTTTACAATAGATTATACTGGAGAATAGAATCTACCTCCTGACTCAGTTACATTGCCAGTCTCCTTCATTGTACATGACCTGTTTGTATTATTGGGCTTTATATCATAAAAGTGACAGTTGCTTCTACTAGGATTTGATCACAATAGCTCGATAAAAATGTTTTTGTCTCACACAGTCAGCTTTGTTTATGGTAAAAAGCCAATGTGACAATAAAATAACACCAGAATGATTCATCACCTGACATAAAAAGAACACTTTACAGTACATAATTACTGACATGCAGATGAATGGTGTGAGTCAACATAATGGGGGTCATGGTATAGGCATCTCTTTGGTGGATTAGTCTCTAAGTGTATGTGTGGGATTGGAAAATGGGTTTTAATTCACCCTAAATCATACTCACTGATCCTTAGCTGCCAAGTGTTACATCTTTCTTTCTTTAGACAAGGGATTACATTTTCAAATGAGTGTGCTCCGCAACAAACAATGTGTACTCAGTGTTGACCTCATTACAAAGTAACTGGCAGTTCATTTTTACAGAAAGCAGTGTGTGGTGCTTCCCTCATGCACAGACAAAATATTACAGTAATCCCATTAGTAGTGAGACTGCTTCATGTCATCAGACTAGTGGTTTCTGTGTTGAAGATTTTTTGAAGAGATTTTCTTTGCGTATGAGAGTTCAAACAGACAGGTAGGGCCATAACAGCGTGGCACCGTATGGTGGTGAGCCACTCACACAGGCTCCAGTAGTTTGATGCCCTGCAGGTTGTCCAGGAGGTGCTGAACTGCACAGCATGTCAGCATGGCAACTGTCCTTCTGCCTAACATCAACTATACACAAGATAGGGATATTATTCCTCTGCCGCGGTGCAAAGGACACAAACTTGATGCTTAAAGCTACAGCCAGCCTGCATTTTGAAAGGCTCTGGTGTTATCTTATCCAACAACAATAGGGTAAATTGAGATTATAAGTGAGAATAAGTGTGCAACAAATCTATGCAAGCAACTTTTAGAGCTACTGTGAACTGTCGGTCTTGTGTCTGTCTACATGACTGAACTGTAAAGCTTTGTTTATGTAACAAGAAGTATCTCTAAAAATAACGGCATAAAGGTTTACAGAACATTCACTTTTATTAAATTAGTTATAACACATCCTGACACTTCTTCTTGGCACTTTTTGGGTGATAAAAATGAGAAATTAGAATTTTGTTGAACTTCTTAGATATCTCTGTCTCATTTCTCAGACACAAATGCACTTACTTAAGAATTCAGTAAGTAACCACAAGGACTCACACGGAGACTGAAATTATACATTGGCACACCTCAAACTGTGAAAACAAGCTGCTAAGAGACGCACTCTGTGACGACATTCACAGCAGAAAAATGCTTTTAACAGTAGAAGAAAACCTGAACTGCAGATATTTGGAGGATTGTCTGAAATAGCCTGTTAAATTGAGTGTGAACTGAAAATAAGAACCCAAACTAGTCAGAATTGTCACACAACAGCTGCCGTCCAAATTGCAATCGCAGACTTGACGGCACAAATTGGCTGGACAAATGAAAACAGGCAGAGGGACTGGACCAACACTGACAATGCACACACTTTTCTACAAAGAAGGTTTATCAAATGCTGAACAGACTGAACATCTATTTCTTTTCTGAAGTTGAGGCTCTCTTGACTGAAGCACTGCACAGAAACCTAACGCCATAGCACATCTTTGTAGCTAATACAGACTGTTCTCTGTATTGCATGTCAGGATATAGTTGCATATGCCTTATTATTACTGTTGGCTGTGCTCAGGTTGTGCTTGATATTTTTGTCTTCTGGTTGGTCATTTTGATCCATTTTTGTTCTACTCTTATCTGTTTTTTTTCTGTACAAATGCTGCCACTATGTTGAAACCAGCTAAAGCATCAGCTATTGCAGCCACAGCTTATACGTTCTTGTGCTTAAAGACAGTATTTATATTAGCATGCTCCAGTGTTGTGTGGTTTTATTAATCTGAGTAGCTCGGAGATTTAATGCTAGAAATACAGCACTCTAACCTGGCTTCAAAGAGTGATAGTATGTGGCGTAGAGATGGCATGAATGAAGTGGATGAAACGACTTGTGTGTCAAACAAACCAGAGACGAGAACAACAAGAAGAACGCCGAGCCCTGTTTGGAGAAAGTGATATGCACTGGCAAACCGAAAGAGTCAAAGGTCAGATTTGAGGACACATTACACGCATCTGACAGTGAGCTAAGCCCTCTCTGAGACGCCGCCTGCTTATTCATACATCCTTTACACATCGCTTCCCCGTCACATTTTCTGTAGCACTTGCCTCTCCCCTCCCCCTTGCACTCTCTTCTCCCACCATTTTTTCTCACTTCCTCAAATCCCTACCATCGCTCCTGCCTTCATCCTCCCATCCCTCCCCCGTCTTCCTCTGCCTGATTTAGACCTCTTGCCTGAGAGGAACATCAGAGCACAATGGGTTAGTGCTGGCAGAGCTTAAATGGAATGAGAAAAGCGGAAAATTCCCCTTTCATGACTAGATACAGGCTGTGTGAGGGTGAAGAGAGGAGAGGACACTTGGACAAAGAGAAGTATACTAGGATGGAGAAAGTTTTCTGAAAGAGGAGTATAGAAAGATGCAGGTGTGATACAAATGACTATAAACATTATTTTATCAGACAATAACATCCATAGCAACATGTGCTTTGGCTTTTATTTACAAAAGACCACACACCACTGTTGGAGTGTTTATTTGAACAGTTCTGGAGAGTGTTTATGTATCACAGCTGGGCAGATTAAATGCAAAAACTCAGTGATGGTTTGATTGCATATCTTATCACCACCCAACACACGTGGCTTATTGTGATGAGTGTGAGTGCATGATGTTTCAGGATTTTCTTGTATAATTAAAATTCCCAATGGACTCGTATTTCCCCTGGTGCTGTGTGCCATGTCAACTTCATCAAATGTTCTCGTGCAGCAGAAATTTCAGTTGATTCTTTAATGTATTCTTATATTTCCCATGACACCGTTTTTTCTAAACATGTTATTGTTTCATAGCAACCCAGAGGTTTGCCTGAAGCTGAAGCATATACATCATCTGTAACATCTGTTCATGTGAAAGGCTTTCACTGCATGGTGTTATGATAGTACTGGGTATTGAATTAGCTCTAGCTTTTTGTCATTTGGTATTGTTGAAAAAAGCTTTTTTGGTGAAAAAACAAAGGAGCAAAACAGTAAAAGCCAGTGAGCGTTTATTTGAGAGAGTGGATTGAATTGATTGTTGTTCTTGCAATCTGGTCTAAAAAGGATGATCTTTAAACATTTTTTTTTCAAGATAGACATATGCCAAGTGCTATTTCATATACAAATACAACATATATATATATATATATATATATATATATATATATATATATATTTGAACTTGAGTAGATAGCTAAAAAAACAAATAAAATGTAACAAAACAATGCGGTGATATCACCTTCACCATTTTTCCCTTTCCTCCCACATGTGCTATCATGGCAATAACATGCATCCATCTCTCCTTGTTACATAACCCACCCCCCACCAGCACAAAGCAAAGTTCTGAGCTCAAGTGAGTAACATGCTCCTGTTCACTCTTCTCCTGCAAACACACAGTATACATAAACATACATGTTGGCTTCACTCTCATTAAAACTATGCCTTTTTTTCTGCTCAGTCTCATGTGCTTGAGTCACAGCTTGGCTCTTCCATCAAATAAACAATCATTTACTTGTTGTTTTTTGTAACTATGAGCAGCCACACTTTAACTTTTCAGACCTAAAAAAGCACTCTGCCCCAGTTCAACATTCTTGTTTGCTTATTCTCCTAAAAATGTAGTATACAGTATGAGCAAACTGAAAAGGAGCAGCCGACTACAGCCTCAAGTGAGTGTGTCTTTATTTTTGACTTGCTCCTGGCAGTGCATGTCTGCAGCCATATCTGCCACACTGACCCCACAACCGCAAAATATCCTCACTGACCATGTTTTTCATTTGGCTTTGCGTGCAATGTTCCTGTCTGTCTGTGCACTGGAAAGCACAATGAGGCTCGAATTGGTCTCAGTGGATGCGGCCAATGTGAAAACAGCTGAACATGAAGCGTTGTAGAGTTGGGACAGATTGCAGTGGGGGCGGATGATGCCTATACGTGCAGACATGTGTGTTCACACTTGCTAGCACTCTTCTATGTGCTTCTATGTGCTATTAATAAGTGTCCAACATTTGTTTTCACTGATGTTGTTGCATAATGAATATAAAAGATGTAAATTCTATGTATATTTGATTCTCATGGTCACTGGTCTTGCAAGAAATATGTTTCATCAGTCATCAGTGAAATATGCACTAGTGAACGTACATGACCCTGGGCCCCTACATGTATGTTCTGCCATCAGTCTCATCCCTTCCAGGTCACAGCCAATCAGAACCATGACCATTCTGAGCTGCACCTGGCTCTAGGCAGGATCTACCAGCCTAAAAGCATCCACGGACACATTGGCTTATACATACACTTGCTTGCACCAATGATACAGAGTTGAACCTTTTGGATATAGATTTTGTTTTAACCTGTAAACCATGTGTGGTTCCTCCTTTAACCGAACCTTGAGCCAGTTTGTGACAAATAGGGGGTCATCCAGAACAAACAACCTTGACCTCTTTATCTCTTCCAGCTGCCACATTACAAACCCCTTTACACTCGCTGTTCCTGATGGCCTCATCTGATCTGGGCCCTCACACATCACTGCCTCTGAATCCCAGTTATCCCGTGAAGCCTCATATCGGTAAACACCAAATACACACGTACGCAGTGATTTAGTAAGAGGTCGTGCTGCTCCCCATGTGAGGAGGGCTATGAGTCAGTCAGTATGAGGCTGTGCACGTGCCGTGGAGTGAGTGGAGGCGGGGCTAATCGTCCTCATCCTGTCACTTCCTGTGTTCCTCTGTGAGCTCAGGTTCTGGGGAAGCATAAACAGAAGACCACACACAGATCAGGTTATAAACAGCGGCGCCCGGTTTAGGGCCCAGGGGCCTCCACTGCCCTACACTGTGTATTAGAGGATTTGTTTGGTGCCTCCTCAACTCTAAACAGGCTCAGGCTTTTGTTGATAAGTTCTAATAAGTTGTGAGTACAGAATTTAAACAGAAGACTTTAAGGTTTACTGCAGTTAGACATTTTCATGTTACTACTGCGATTGGGTTTATCTTTCCTGTGAAACATTTTCAACAAATATTAGATTTATGTATTATATTAATTTTCCATTCTTTACAAAATATAACTAGATTTGTTACATGCATTGAGCCATGTCTATGCTCCCAGATACATAAATGGAGATTCTGTTTCTGTTAAATATGACAGCAGCATTCAATTTAAGTCTATTGACCTTTAACATAATTAGGTTTTTGCCCTATAGCATAGAATTATGTTAGCTTTGGTAGAAAACAAGTGACAGTTTGTCAGGTTGTACTTTTGTTCACAATAATGGAGTAAATCACTCTTCCAGAGAGTGCCACACGTGTAATGCAACAAAACAGAGTGGCCTTACACCTTTAGTTTTTTCCAATTTATCATACATCAATGGCAAGATGTGACCACATTTCTACAAACAACAGGAAAATTGTGCATATGATTTGGGGGCATCTAGTGGTTAAAGCTGTGGAGTGCAACCAAGTGTCTATCTTTAAACATTAATGATACAGTTCTGTAGTACCTGCTTGAGTCTCTTTGGGTGTCTTGGGTGTAGGGAAAAAATAGGAGTCACTGGAAATGAAAATCATTATATAGTCTATAGTATTATGCATCTTCATCTTGTTCCTGTCTTCAGGCTTTAATATTATTTCTATGACCTAATAAAGAGAAGTGAACCTCCAGCCATGGCCCCTTCACATCACGAGGTTGTTACATAAAACCTTGTGTATCTGTAAATGTCTCTGCCCAACATCCTGTGCCCTCCATCCAACTCGAACATGAGGCCAGTGCTGATGAAACTCTCTGAAAATGGCTCATATGCTCTACTGACTCAAGCCTCGCCCCAAAGGCAAACTCATCATTTTCAGCCCTGCTGGAGCACTGCCTCCCCTTCCTTCCCCTCCATCAGACCTTTACCTACTGAATTCAATTAACATGAGCTCAATCAGAGTGACTTGGTGCGTCATGGCTGTAGTTGAAAGTAAGGAGAACTGTCAGAGAAGGTTTTTGACATTTCTGAAGTCAGGGCCCAGCTCTTGAACAATCAAACTTTCGGAGGTTGGACAGGATGTGGGATTTATGTGACAGGCTGCCTGGAGATGTTAGCATTGCTGGGTGTCATGGACAGAGGCGATGGTCTCTCCGACACGTGACTCACATAGCTGTGCTCACAGCCATGAGAGACTGTCTGTCACGGCCTGTCCCTGCGAACTCTGAGACTTGTCACAGTCCAACAGCACCTGGTTGACACATAGGCTCAAATGTGGTGCTTATATTAGCATCCAAAGAAGCCAATCGCTACTTCTCAACAGCAATGAAAGCCTTCTTCAGCCCTGGATGACATATAACAGAATAATGTGTTCTTAGATCTGTATCAGTCGTGTTTGCTCTGTGGTTGGTGAATAAGTACAATTAAATACTTACACAGTGTACCTGATCTCCATAGCAGCTGTATGAGACACATGTAATTCTGTAAGACAAGTCATTAGAAACTGGTGCATTCATAAAGACGATCAATGTTGAACATAAAGCTTTACAGGTCCAGTGTGTGGATGTTTGGATATAGCCTCACAACAGTTCACATACAGCATGTGTAAGATTTCCTTGATGATTATAATTTTGCCAGAACATGAAGATCTTGTTACACTGATAAAAACTCCAGACCACTAAATTAAGACATATTTTTTATCTCTCTGAGTATCATGTGAGTCAGATTTGATTTAGAAGATTTCAGGAGCCTGTTTCTGTCACTCATTCTGTCACAGTCCAGTAAACAGACTTGTTGTACCAATTGGCAGCCTGTACTGATGCTAGGAGTCTATACCTCAAGTTTTTCAAGTGGCCCCGACCCCTCACACCTTCCTCCTCCTTTAATCCAGCACAAAATTAAAATGAGCGTTCTGGGGAGCCACGTGAGTCATGCACAACGTCGCTGCCCACATCTCTGTGTGCAGGGCTGATGAGTAATCCAGCCTGGACTGAGTCTTTGAAGTCTCGGCAGAGTGGGGAAATATTCAGGCACAAAGCAGGCTAAACACATAGTTAATATACATTTAATGACAATGGGAGAAAATCACTCCAGTCAGAAACAATCCCATAGTATTTAATATCCAAGGCCTGTGTGTGAGAGCATATGATAAGAGTTTGGATCAATACTAAAAAGATTTGAACTAATGACTTGACTCAGATGACCAACTACCACCTCCGTGACAAAAATACGCAGCAGTGAAATGGCTACAAAAACATGGAAACGGTGATGTAAAATGTGCCTCCGGCTGCATAAACAACAAAGGTTGCGTGTAATTCTTACATAACGTGTATCATAACACTGAAGCTTCTATATCAGATGAACTCTGGGTCAGATAGGAGCCAGGAAAAGATGTTCCACCAAGCATCCTGTCGCACTTTTGCCCAATATGCAATAATATAACATGCACTTTAGTTTTAGCTGAACATACAGATGGGATGTTCTGTAAAGTACCTCTGAGTAAAGTCTAAAGTGTTAAAAATCAATAGATAATTCTAATTTAAAGCCATAATTTGCAGGATTTTGATTCAAATCTATGTAAACAAACCTGGCCACATGGTTGTTTTCAGTGCTCACCACAATCTTAAAGTGAAATCCAAGCTTATTCTAGCTTTTGAAACAACTTCAGCCATTTAAAGTTTGGTTTTGCTGTACTCTTTTGCTTTAAGCTGTGATTGGTCGAGAGACACACATTCAAAAACCTCACATGTACACAAAAAAATGATATACAGGTATTGAGAGTTTTTTTTCTACACATACATTCACTTCCATATGGTTCTAGTGGGCTATATGTTTTGTGAGGATTTATTTTGTTTTTCACGAGAATCCTGCACATTATCCCTTTAAAGACCCAGAGTTTACTGCAGCTGCTAATCATATTCACTTTGTTTCAGAAAATGTATAGGCGATAATCAATTCAACAACAATCATGCAATTACGTCGCTCAGCATATGCACATACACGGAGGAAATGAATACACTCTTGGTGGCGTGCTGTCATCATCAACGTGATTTCAAATAGCTTCGTTTAATGGACGACATTATCACAGCTGCCAGACTAATCGCTCTCCCAAAACGCTGCAGAGATCTCAAATCAACTGCGTGAAAAAACTCAAGAAGCAGTGATCTGTAAAATAGGGAGGACAAAAGGTCGGAGTGAAGGGGTCAAGCCTCGCCTGGAGTGATCCTCATGTGGGTCTGTGCAAAAAGAAGAGCCGAGTCATGCCTATGAACACAAGTGTTCCCAATGAAAAGCATGTGGAGTGCTTTGTATTTGATGTCACAGAGAACATGCACTCTGTAACAGCTCGCTCTGCTGTGCCTGTGTGATTATACATGTCTCCTTTTAATTAATGTAAAGGTTGTTGGAGCAGAGTCTTTCCTGTTAACGCTGGAGAGGCTGTTACATCACACAGCACATACAGCGACATTATAGAACTGTCTTTTTTCCATTTGATCCTTTTCACTCATACTCACGTAGATTTGCTGTACTTTGGATCATTGTCCAGCTGCTTGTCTTTATTTGGACTGATATTTAGCCGTGGGACAGATGACCCTGATAGTTGTCTCTATGCCAATTTAAAAAGAGAGTTCATAGAGGGCCCAGGTCCTGTGGCTGTTTAACAAACCCAAATTATCTCCCCTTCAGAGGCATGCGGCCACAATTGTTTTGGGGTGTCTCCATGAAATGCTGTGTTCAAACATGGCCAACACACTCTATCCATAGCATTATGTTCAGCAAATCTTGTGGTTTACTCATATTTTCTCATCAGACAGAAGAGGCCTCCCTTGCTCCCTTCCAAACGAGTGCTGTCTTTCTCTAATTGGCTGTAGTTTAAGTTGCAACATACTTAGTGAGGTCTCTAAAGGGCTGAGATTTAGTTCTTCGGTTATTTTGTATTTCTCTGAGCAGCACACAGTCTAATCTTTGGGTGAAATTTCCTAGACATTCACCTCTGGGCAAAATCTGCTTTTATGGGGCTGTGAACACTTGCTGATGGTCAATTACTAAAGGCCCAGCAGCACCCACTTAGATTGTAGATTGAAAATACAGTTGTGACAAGCCCTTGACTACACAGTTTTATTAACTGTCTCAAAGTTATTTTGTGAGTCTTATCATTACTCTTGGTTGGCTGCAGTTCCTCAAGCGTCCTAACAGTTTATGGCCTGTCCTGTGTCGACTGTTGTCTATGGATCATCAGAATGTAGCAAAGGGAAAAACCCATGTGTCAGTATGTGCAGCAGTACATACATCTGTCATTGAATGTTTGGTTGAATACATGAAACCAAACCTCATATTTTAGGTTTTTAACAGGTGCATCTGAAGTTTGATGGTGCCTAATAAATGAGCCATCCAGTTCTAATTTGACAGGCTGGCAAACAGCTCATCTATAAAAAGTGAAATCAAGCTCCTACCTCTGAATGACAACAAGCACAACGGGTTTTTAGTGTCAGACTGTGGCTCTGACTCACACAGTGAGGATTCATCATTAAATATCACATCATCTGCCAGCCTCCGACTGTCAGCATGGTGCTTTGTTTCAACTAACAAACTTTACACACTAGCATCTCCCAATGGCCACCAAGAATCTGTTTGATCTTTGTGTGTGACTACTTCAAGCTTCTGTTTATGTTTTCCAGTTTATCGCAAAAGATGCAGAGGAGCAAAGTGAGATAGTGAGTAACTGTAGTTGTCAAACATGGTATCTGCTATACAGCACTGTACATCATTTAAATGGAGAACTGTTTATACACCAAGCTGAGGAAAACCACGGTAATGGTGGCTCCCAGGGGCCAAGGGGCCCTTCAACTCTACTTACTGGAATATGTCTTGGCATTGGTCTCCCCATTGGCAACCAGTAGACCATGGGCCTAGAGCAGGGCGAGGTGAAATGTCAGAAGGAAAATGCAAATTGATACTGACAAGCGTTGCAGAAAACATGTTCTCTGCGACTTGGAGAACCTTGATATTTCACAAAGTCAAATGAACATGTCAGCCAACACTGCAGGGCAACTACAGGGCTATTTAAAGAAGAGGTTCAGAAAACAGGCTGGTGTTACATCACAGCAGCGGGACTGTTTACGTGCAGCTCTGTGGCCTTTGTTGTGGTCGTTATCCTCTTTCTCCAGTCGCACTGTCTATGAGCCATTGGCCGCTCACTGAGTCAGGCGCTGAGACAAAACCCACTACTTCCCATTAATGCATCATCAAATGAACACTGCACCCTCATTCACCAGCTTCAGTGTTAGACTGAGCTCCTTCTGTTATCTGAGTCCAGCACTGGCTCAGAGCTTTGATTAGCAGCAGGACAACACCAAGGCTTAAGATGCACATTTACATTTGGACTTCATTAATCCAGACGCCATTTCTACACTATATTTTATGAAAAAAGTCTAAAGTGTGCTGCGAGGACGCACATAATCTTGCTAATCTTGCTTTGGGGGCTGCTATACCAACCACAGATCTTATCAAGTCTTTTTTAGCACACATGCACTTGTTATCTCTGAATAAATACCATGACAACCTCTGCCGTCACAGTGTGAAGCTGAGAGTCGTCAGTGCGCTATTTCTTTTTCAGCAAAAACACTTCACTAGTATGAGCTGTTGGACTGCATTTGAACTGAAAAATAATTGTACATGCATTATTTGCACACTAAAAATCGATATGACCTTGTAACAAGGGGTATTCTAGGACATAAGAGGTTGTGTTGTTAAGGAGCCTTTGAACAACATGGCTGCCCTTGTGAGCATGCTAAGATGTCAGGACAACTAAAGTCAAATCAAGCTCCAGTGAAACATTTTAAGAGCATCAGCATGAAATCAAGAATGTAAAGATGAGAAGAAGAGAAACAGATGTATCTTGAATAAACAGCACATTAAACTGACATGCATTCAGTGATTCTATATGAGAGAAGAGCAGACGCAACTCTATATGTTGCACAGTATAGCCAGTGAGTCACACTTCTAAATACACCACACTGCAGCACTGTACAAGGATCTCTACTAACCTCCCTGTCATTAACAACATGCACAAACAGACGCTAATTACAGCAGGAAACATCAGCTTATTTTAAGGCTGTTCAACAAAGTGGCGAGGGGCAAGTTCAGACACAAAAAGGCTCGTGATGCAGCCAAGTGATGTTTCACTGAGGCCATGTGCACATTTGACACAGTCGCACGGTGACCTGATAACGTCAATATCATTTCCCTCATCTGCTGTCAGTTTGACGCCTGCATATTGTCACAGAAACACGGCCCGGGAATGAGAACTCCCACACTCACCGTGAAGTACATGAGCTGTACAAACAAAGCCCTGAGTGGATCTAATTCAGAGACGCAGCCTACAGCCTCTATAACCACTGACAGGACAGGCCATTATCCACTCTTCTTTAACAATATTTAAAAGGTATGGGCGACACACTGTCCCTTGAAAAGTGCTTTAGGGGATTGAAAGTTTTTAGGTTGCTCGCGTCGTTGAAAACTGTAATTTAACAGCTGGTACCCTTGAGAAATAAGCCCAAAATGGTGTGAGAAACCTGCTGTGATTTTAATGGATTCACATGGAGGTGATAAAAGGATAAGAAATGTGCTAAAGTAGGACATTGGCTCATTTTGTTGTCACCATGCACTTAGCTTGCAATCTCAAGTACAGATTTCACAATGTGCATATCAATCAGGTGAATTCTTTGTGACACGGAGCTGCACAATACATTGCACGTTTGTTGTCATGGAGATATTAGGATGTAAAATATACAGACAAAACAGTAGGCTCCTGAATGATGGGGATTGGACAGTACCTAGACTCAAAGAATATGTACTTTATGAGTACATCTGCTAAAATATACCTTTTGATTTAACTCTAATTTATTTTTTTTAATTTTTTTTAATTTTTGGATTTATTTGATAGTAGACATAAGACTGAGAGGAAACAGAGTGACAGAGGGGAATGACATTGGGCAAAGGAACCCATTGCACCCCAACTCAAATAAATTTTTACTTAAGCAGCCTTATTCTTCTTTTAATATCTACTTATACTTTTACTTGAATACAGATTTTGAATGTTCTTCACATTTCTGCTTAGGGTTAAAGTAGGTACAGGTTTAGGTAAATGTCTGGAATCCATGTCAACAGGAAACTCAAAACTGAATCACATCACATTGGCCTATTATTTTTTCACCGTGTATACTTGCTTTACTACATTAAATAAGTTAGGGCTCAAAGCCTTCAGCTGCAGCTATGGAACTTTTTTGTCAAGATTGGAATTCCCTCAGTTCCTCTTTGTTTTCAAACATTTTTTAGAGTCAACATGTCACTCAATTGGTAAATGTTTAAATAGACTCAGCCATTAGGAAAAACATGTGGGTGAGACCAGAGATGGAGACAGGAGAAGAGGGCACACTGGGTTCATTAAATTCAGAGGAAATAACATAGTGATGTTTTTGTCATTAGAAACCATGTTAGACCCTGCCAGACACAGACCTCTGCCTTTATGGTGTGAGTCACATGACTTTAACCCCTCTGTCACCCCCCTCACCCTCATTCTGTCACGCATGTTTATCCATCAGGTCAGGCTCGGAGCACAATGCCACATGCTAACTCCACAAAAACCCTGTGCAGGCCTCAGCTTATTACTTGGACCCAATAAGCCCCCCATCCAAAAATGTGTGGGTGTAATCAGATTAATTCAGGAGCTAATTTGTTGCTATGGAGTGCATGGTGAGGCTGGCTGCTGTCAGTAGCACAGATCCATAACTTATCGAAAGCTGATTAACACATCAATCCTCCTGCTTGTGCCTGCTAAGAACGCCGAGCTGAGCGGTTGTCAGGATTACTTAAGTGTGAACGAAAGCGTGAGTCATCCAGAAATGAGAGCTGTGCATTAACACTACCTACTGTCAACACAAGCCCCCGTCAAGTTGGATTTAACAATTTCATGTTCATTCTCTGCCTATACACCATACAGTATACACACAGATGGTAATGTTTCACATGAATTTAAAAAGAATACATGATTAACGCTTTATAAAATATGAATATAAATAACAGAATGCCTTGACAGTGTCGTCCAAGGCTTAAATGACAAACCCTCCTTCAGAATAGCACTGAATGTTATTTAAGTACCCCTCCATACTGATACTGCAATATAAATTTACTGCTGTATCTTGAGTTACACCTTTCCCAAATGTAAAATAATCCTCACAATTCCACCCAGTGCTGCTCCTTTAGAGCTCCTTTGGGAACTCTACATTGTATATTGCCTCCTAGTGGTGGCTTTTGGCAGCCAGGCAGCCACCAAAGTGTATCCTCAATGGGCTAATGAGCTGTACTTTTTTCACCACTGAGCTGAGGAGACATGAAGTGGGGGCAGGGCTCAGCGTCGGGCCTGTTTTGTGCAGCCGTGGTAGGATGGTAAACTGGAACTGTCGTGATAAGTCCTGACAGCAGCGCAGTCTTGGCCATGAGCACAAACTATATTGCTTACATAATCAGCCAATCGTTAGTGCCCTGTCATTGCCATTAAAACTCAATAGACTCTCAAAAAATGATGCCAAAAACACAGGTTTGAAAGAAGTAGACAGGATTAGTTTGAAGTCAAAAAGGATGGGAAGTAATTAATGGAAAAATGGAGGCACATAACACATGGTCAGGCCTCTGAACAGAAAATATGGTGGGCCTTTTGAAATACTTTTCAAAGCACAGTGGAAGCACAAACACACTGTACATTAGCCAGCAGGAACTTCTCACTTGCTTCACACGTTGAAAGTTTTGCTGACGCTTCGCCACCTGCTCATAGCACTTCTTTCAAGAAATAATGACAGTAGGATTATTTATAGCACATCTGTGATGACATTGGACTTAAAGACAGCTGTAAGACACTCTAATAGGGCAATGGTTCAGAAATATTTTGTCTTCTGCTGTGAGCCATAGAATAAACCATAACTACATTTAAGCATTTGTGATTTGTGCGAATCTCATAATTCCAGTGTCCCAATGAAGCCTTATTCCTGGGTTCAATAAAAAGAGAGGAGCACATTGTAGTAGATTTTTGGATTTCACAATAACCCAATAACCTAAATAACATGTTCTGTCCTTATGCTATCCCACTTTGTGTTTGGATCCCATCATGCCATTATTCAGTCTGATTAAAATGTATTACACCGAGTCTTACCTGTAGTGAAAATTAATACAATGACAGAGAAACTTTCACACATTTCAGATGGAATGATTTATTCATAATTATGATAGCATAATAAAACAATAAACATTGAAAGCACTGACAGTTGAACCCAAGGCCTCTCACACACAGCATGCACCACCCCGACCCCAGCGTTCAAGAGACACTGAACATTCCTAACACCAAGAGACTTTTCCTCCTGGCTCCTGAAAGTTGTCCTTTTTTTAAATTCTTTGCCACAGTCGTTTTTTCCGTGTTCTTTTTTTTTTAATCCTTTAAATAGATTTTGATATAAAAAAAACAAGCCCACATATGATGAATCAACCATGTTTCCAAACTGGCCCTCCCGCTGTCCACTTGTTATCGTCCTGCCCTTAAATGACTCCTCTGGGCTGTGTCGGCTGGAGGATGAACATGATACTGGCCCCCAAATCCCACCTCTCTCTGTTTATGGTACATCTAGTTTCAACAAAATAATGTGTGATGGGTGATGATTAGTGGAGGTGGGGGAGATAGCACTGAAATGGTTTGATAACCTCCCTGAAAACAGAAAGCAATAAAAAAAGATTCCTTAAAAAAAGTTATAAAAAAAAAATGTAACCACAAGAGTCCAACTGAAGAAGTACTGGAGGGATGTTTGGAGCTCTGTAGACTGGAGGCACTTTGGCACAGAGCGAAGGCCCCACACCTGTAGCAGAGGGAAGGAAGGATGGATGGAATGATACAAAGGTGAACTGATCTTCATGCAGTGTCCAGGAATGATATGGGGAGAAAGACGAGACGAGCTGACAAACATGGAGGAAAAGGCCAGCCTCCCCACCAGTTAATGCTCATATTCAGAAGGAGGGGAGGGAAAATAAAAGGAAGTGATCGGCAAAAAGAGAGAAAGTGAGCAGCGGCAGGTAAAGTAAGGACGAAGAAGCAGTGTCCCATCGAGAGAAGAGGAAACCGTCTGGCAAAAGCTATACAACACAAACATAAGAACAGTCTCTTTGTGGAAGCAGAGGACGCTGGGAGTGTGAGGGGGGAGAGGGCAGGGTATGGCAGTCCACGGGTCCCTCTTCATCCGCCTCCGCCTTACAGCTGTGATGGGCTTTGTAACGCGATACCCCCCGAATGACCCCCTGCGCCTCCTCTTCACAGGTAGAGCTCCTTGGCTCTGATATGCTGCAGCTTCTCCCTCAGCATTCGGAAGGAGGGCCGCATTACGGGGTCCAGAGTCCAGCACTGCTTCATCAGGTCGTACACCACAGGGGGGCAGCCGTCGGGGGCGTCCATCTTGTACCCCTTCTCCACTCGAGGCACCACTTCTTTCAGCGGCTAAGGTATAAAACAAGTACAGCATTACTTCATCAGATTATGCATAAAAACAGATTCTGAAATGATCAACAGAAAGGTCAGGAACACATAACCATGGAAATGCAAAAGGAGCACAGAGCGAAATGATTAGATTTGTAATTTACAGTACTCCATGTGCCACATTTTCATTAGGCAGCTCCTGTCATCCGTAATGGCATAAACCATATTATTAAAGGTCAACAGAGAAGGCACATTTCATTATCGTTGTCTAAATAAACAAGTGAATAAGCGTTGATCTCTGCAATAAAGCCTGCCATCTGCTGGTGCTGCTCAAGTTGTCAAGGAAAGAACTGCTTTTCTAGTACTTACAATTCGAGGGTAAGGCACACGCCCAAAGGAGTAAATCTCCCAAAGTAGGATTCCATAACTCCACACATCTGACTTGGTGGAAAACCGCTGTGAAACAAATCAAAGGAATCAAAATTTAACAAAAATACATAATATCACAAAACAAATCTCATGATTATATAAAAAGTGCCACTCACCTTCTCTCTTAGTGCTTCGGGGGACGTCCATTTGACAGGCAGCTTGGCAGTGTCCTGTATGGAGGAGGCCTCTTTGGTGAGGCCGAAGTCGCTGACCTTGGCAATGTTGTCGTCCGACACCAGCACATTGCGAGCTGCCAAGTCTCTGTGGACAAAGTTGTTGGCCTCCAAGTACTCCATTGCTTCACAGACATCCCTGTGTGACAAAATACAGCAAGAGACTGATGTGACGCTGAGGGAGTCCAAATGAAAAAAATACAAAACCAGGGACAATTATGTGCTCTAATATAATGAGAATGTTTATAATAAACATTCATTTGTTCTTTGATGCTGCGAGCCATGTGCTCCAACTCTTCTCTTTTGTAAACAATTAAAATGTTAACACCTAAAAAAATAAAGAAGCTACAGCTCTTTGACAGCAGAAGATATATTTTTCGGTTTGTCCAAAAATAATAATGTCTTAGAGGTAAAGAGAACTTACAGTGAAAACTTTAGTAAGCAGTCTCCTCCCAGCACAGTCCGCCCTCGAGATCGCAGATAGTCCACTAGACTGCCCTGTGATGTCAATAAAACACACAGAGATGCAATTTTACCATTGATTTTGAGATACTTCTTAAACACCACCAAATAACAATAAAACAACCCATCTGATAACTGACCTTGGCCATGTACTCTGTAACAATATAGAGACTGCCCCTCTCTTCTACAATTACACCTAACAACTGCACCAGGTTGTTGTGCCTCAATTGGCTGCAAAACACAACAGAGAAATGCAAACATTCGTGTCACCAAGATGAAATTTCTCCAAAAGAGTTTTTTAAGAAAAAAACAAAGACAACACAATGCCTTACGTCATGACAGAGGCTTCTGCAATAAAGGCCTGTGCTGTGGCATCATTTTTGATACACTTGACGGCCACCTTGGTCCCTCTGTAGTCTCCAACCATTACATCTGAGAAGAAGAGCAAAGCACACATGTACATCTACATGTGTCCTTAAAAAACGGTTCCATTGTCACAATAATCCTTACCTCCAAACTCCCCCTTGCCAATAGTTTGGATAAGCTTCAGGTCTTTTCTGTTCAAGGCCCAACCACCTGCCAAGAGAGAATAAACGCTACTTAGAAGTCTGAAGATCTGGCACATCTCTAAACAGAAGGTTTGAAGTTTTGTGATCAGTTTTTGTAATGATGTGGATTGGTGTGTTTGTCAAGAAGATATAACTGAATTCAGAAATGATCTTTCTCATCAGGTCTCCTTCATATCTTCTCTATATGGCTTGCTTTACAGACAGGTCAAATGAGTCCATGGAGTAAAGTAATAAAAGCAGCCAGGAAGGAAGACCCAGTGTGACCTTGAGAGCACAGCAGAGTCCCTGGACACTCAAGGATTAACTACCCTCTGGTGATTAAAGCCATTAGGACTGGGCTGATGGTGCACACTTTTATGTATTGTGTGGGTAATAAAAGCGTGTAGAGTTGTTTGTGAGCTTGGCGTGACAGTATTTACATGCTAATGTAATAATGTCCCTGTGTACTTTGGTGCCAGTGTCCCTATAGAGCAGTGTAATGAGCTCAGGGTGCCCTTACTTCTGGAGAACTCGTCCTGTGCTGCGACTGTCCCCTCCATCAACTTGGGTTTAATCAGCCTAGTGCAAAGGCCATCAGCGTCTTTGGTGTAATGCTGAGAACAATCATTAACAGGATTAATCATCCACACTCGAAAACAGCAAACGTTAGTTCCTCATTTAGGTTGTACTCGGGTTATACTCCAAGGTCTGTGGAATATATCTAGCTGTGTTTTGTTTTGTTTTCTCAAAACAGTCTGTAGCTTTTGATATGTAAAACACAACACTAAAGAATGCCTGAAAGAACTCAGAGTGAGAGATAAAAGAAGCTTTGTCTGTTTAATATTCATTGTATTTATGATTACCACAGAGTGAAAGAATGCCAGGAACTTTTATAAACATCAGTGTATCATACAGACATCCATCCAAAATACTACGATAAAGACTAATAAAAAACACATGTAACTAATTGGGCTGAGGGACTGATATATCAATCATAACAACTCTGCTGAGACAGTAAATTAACTAATTCAACAAACCACTGTAAATATCTGCTCTCAGATGTTGCATTGGCAGGACAGAAAGGACACACAATTGTGATAAATTGTATTAAAAAATTTGCACCTGGGCTTAGTTTAAACTTCTACAAGATAATGACTAAGAGAAAATCAAGTCCTATGATATTTACAAGAATTGCATAACAAAAAAACAAAACGTTAACCACCAACAACATTATTTATCCCTTACAACAGTCTGTATTGTGTATGCATGGTGAGATGACAAGTGAGTTGTCGAGTTACTTTGACAACCACCAGGGGGCAACACGGTGAAGACGAGGATCCTCTGCTTTTTATTTCTGAGCATTGAAACAATACATTCAAAACAAACTGTTATGTTATTTGGCATTGCTTAATTCCATTTTATTTCCATACCTTAACTGTAAGAGTCTTGAACTCAGTTTTTTTCCATTAATGACACAGTATACTGTTATTTGAAGATGAAAAGAACAATCACAAATATATCACAGACACCAGTAAAGGTGATTTCCATTTAAAAACTATATTTGATTTCACTAAATCTGTATGACTGCATATATGTGTATATCATTGTATAAATGAATGTTAACAGAAAGGAGTTGCATTGTATGTTGGCCATATTTTGCAGTGTTTTGGCCACTAAAAGCTGAGCAGGCACAGGGGAACAGCAAACAAGTCAACCAAGAATGTGAGGAATCCTCTCAAAGGCCGTTTAGAAAAGGAATTGAGAACAAGCTGAATGCAATAAAAACAAGAACTAAAATCAATTATATTGCAAGTCCACTTGGAAAAAATCTACCAACAGATTAAAGTAACCGGGAAAGTGGCTAAACTGAGAAGATAAAACCCGCAGGTATAGTCCAGAGAGAGACAGAAACTGAAGGCAGATTGAGGTCTAGGAGCACTGCAAGTGAGGGGGGCACAGGGACAGACAGATCCAGATTGTGGGCGGCTGATAACATGAATGCACCAGGGGCTGTGCATGTCTCAGTGCCAGCTGGCACAGTCCTGTTGTCCACTTCCAGTGCCCCACAGGGCAGAGAGATGAGGCCCAATTAGAAGTGTGATAGGCACTGTCCAGCCCCTGCCTCTGTCCCTGCTCCATGCTTCTTCTCTCCACACTGTCCTTTCCCTGAACTGCTTTCAGATAACAGTCAGTGTGACAGGATAAGACAGCTTTGTGAATGTAACCCTGAATCAGAGAATAAAGAGGATCCTGCAGGCAAAGGGATTGCATTTTTTTTTATGTGTGCATGGTTTTGTTACGCTACCACCACCAGCAGCATTTTAAACAACTCAGCTCAGCACACTTAGACTTAACATCAGCCACATTAAAATACACAGAACATGGTATTTATTGTTATACCCCACATGGGAACAAATCGACAAATTTTCTAATACCTTTTAGTTTTAGGGATTTTAATGTAATGGTCTTAAATCGGTAACTGAAATATTCACTCTAAGTGTATCAGCTTTTGGTGTTTCATCCATGGACACAACATAAGCTGTGTGCTGTGTGTATATAAGCAGCTGTCCTTACCTCCACCAGCTGCATGAGGTTCTCAAAGTACTCCTCCTCATCAATGGTCAGCTTGCCGTTGTGGTAGATGATGCGGTAGTGCTCCACTTTGCCATCACAGCTGACACACAGGGTGTAATCCCCAGGATAGTTGGTGCTTTCCCTCACCAGGAACAAACCCGTCTCTGGGGGGTAGAGAAGCCGCTCAGCCTGCTCTCGAGTAATCTTGCCATGAAACCAGCTGGAGAGAAACAGGAAAAATGGGAGAGAACGAATTAAAATACAAAGAGAAATAACATTTATTGTACCAATTTCATATTTTATACAAGATTATTTGCAGCATTCGCCAAAACAACACAGTGGTGCTCTAAAGCGATTTGTACAAATAACACACAGACGGTAATGAGAGGCCTCAGCAGCACTTCCAGTCTGGCAGTGACAGGACGGCACCGTCTCCTTTAAGGAGTCAGTGAGAAAGTACCTGAACCCCAACAACAGGAAGCGTGGCGCTCGTTTACAAACTCAAACAGAAACACAGGCCTGGGGCAGAGACGGAAACTGACACGCAGACGCTGCAAAAACAGGAAAATGTGAGACTGCTGTGGCTGGATGGTGGCAGAACAGAGTTACCAGCTCAGAGATGATCAGAGAGGGACCAGCTTTTACCCCAGACACTAGAGATAAAGTAATGCTTCTACTAATCTGTTCAGAGGTCTGCATGCTTTGAGAACAAATAAAGCTTGTGCTTCCTGATTTAGAAGCTGCCTCCATAACCCTGCTCACCCTCACCACATGGCATACAGGCTATGTCTATAGGCCTCTAATGGATGGATTGGATTAATGCATTAACATCATCTACTGTGCATGACATGACCCTTAATAATATTTTCTAATGCAAACCAAAATATATCTGTAATATTATCGTGTGTACAAAGAGGTGGATTTCAACATCCTGATGTGTTTGTCTCAGTCTCTACTGAGCTGGTGATAGGGACTAATCAACGGTCCTAATAGATTTAGCCCGTTTTCCCATAGCTGGCGCTCTCCTCCCTCCCTCCTCATCCTCAGACAGCAGAGCCCTTTGTGGCAAAGCAGCTTAATACAGGGTTGAGTTGATTAGATCAGGAGAGGCAGCTTCTCCGATGGACAGCAGCTCCTTAACTCCCACTAATCCATCGGCTGGCACCAGGCAATGAAGACCGAGGGAAGCGGGTAGTTCATTGGTGCGCGCACACTAGCTGCTCTGTCTATAGAAACTTTCTGCAATGCTCTCCATCATAAATCACATCATAGATATGCAGAAAACAACTTGGAAGGAACAAGAGAGGATAGTGAGGTTAGACAGCTGAACACCCAATGCCACTGAAGGGTGGTTCTGTCACTATTTATGGAGTAGATATCTGCCACAGGGGGTCAGCAAAGAGGGCAATATGTGCTAGTGAGCATCACTAACGGTTAGAAAAGAGACAGAAGACCACAGCTGAAGCCTTATGTAACCCAAGAGAGGGAGAGGTCTTCCCTGAGACATCTGCTAGCTATTCATAAGGAAATCATCAGGTCCCAGCAGGATATGACAAAATGACAAGTGACTCCAGGGGAATAATGCTGATGACCAGAGCCGTTCATAAACTATGTCGTAATCTCAAGTGACAGCAGATCAGCAGCTCTCTATACTGACAGATTAGTTCGTTATCAGTCTGGCTCAAAAGTCAGGCAATCAACAATACACAATAAATCACTTATTGTGTTTTATAAAAATGACCCACAAGAATGTTTAAATCTCTAGACACCAGAATGTCACAGGTTGCTTTACAGAATCATTGCCCTGTTGAAGTGTCATTCAGCCCCTACAACTCTGAAATACACAGAAAGAGGCCCTGGAGATGAGAGACAATTAAATCTTAATCATGATTAAATATCTGCTAAATCTGGATTTTGAAGATTTTCAGCAGATTCAGTTGTTACTGCATGACGCATGGAAACAACTGTGAATACTGTAGGTGAACTTTACCTGTAAAATTATTCTATTTGAGATCACATGACCAAAAAATGTTTGGGCAGCAGCTTTGAGATGACAACATCTCATAGCAATGTGCTGATACTGTAGCAGCTTGTATGCTCTTGGTTTTCCTGTCTCCTTTGATTTGCATATGCCTCTCATTATGTTTTCCTCTTTTTGACATCGCTGCTGCTTGAAAGAGCTTCATTCAGATACAGTGCACAGCTGGTGCTGGCCTCTGTGGCAGGCAGACGGAGCCGAGAGAAGACAGTAAAACAAGCCGACTGTTCTGGGTGGAAATTCCATCTTTTGATGCTTTGCCTGACTTTTGAAATCAACACTACATTTTCCTTTGAAGGGTACAGAAGTGAGAAGGGAACCCAGCAGCTTGTTCACAACTAAAGCTACATAACATCTGAAACAGCCAACAGTTAGCACACAATCAAAAACACAATTAAAAAACAGTATGCCACTAAATTGTGTTTGTTTTTTTGTACTTACGGCATCAGGCTGAGTTTCCCTCCTGACTTGACTCCTTCCCTTTTCTGGACATAGTTAGCTGGGATTGTGCCCTCTCTACCCACAGTATTCCTTGCCCTGTACCAGTTAGGATCCTGAAAAGCAAGTCACAAAACATTTCAACTAAGCAGGTAAGAAACACCATCCAGTGAAGTCAGACACACTAAAATCCACTGCAAGAGACATTTGCACAAATAATGTTGAAAGGAAAAAAAGGCTGCTTTATTATCTGAAATACACAAAAGGCCACAAAGAAACTCAAATCGTAAAAGAGGTTTAACATTTCTTGACAGAAGCTAAATACACTGTCAATTCATTTTAGTCCTGAGACAAAAATATTTTTCTGGGTTCCTGTTGGGTTCTGTGTTGCTTCAGTAAGAGTTCAGTTACAGGTTTGTGCTCAGATAATCTCAAGTATATAGTATTTGGAAAAATCCATATAATTTG
The DNA here is from genome assembly GCA_036850595.1 of Rhyacichthys aspro. Taxonomy (NCBI): domain Eukaryota; kingdom Metazoa; phylum Chordata; class Actinopteri; order Gobiiformes; family Rhyacichthyidae; genus Rhyacichthys; species Rhyacichthys aspro. The sequence goes on along the minus strand of CM072150.1, from coordinate 8,114,647 downwards.
ATGGCTAAGGTTTTAGTCTAGGTTTAGTGTTGACATTAGTCTGGCATTGGTCCTGGGTTTAGTACTAGTTTTGGTCTTGTTCACCCCTGAGTTAATTCTGGTTTAGTTCAGCTTTCAGGGCTAATTTCATACTGGTCTAGTCTTTGTTTGGTTTCTCCTTGTGATTTATTCTTGGTCTAGCCCTGCTTTACAATAAAGATTACACAATTTCTTTTTACAAATTAGTGTGTAAACTTCAGCCCTAAGTTTAAATCTGGTTATAGACAGAGGCTTGGTTAAAGTCTTTTTAGTTTTAGTTTAGACCTGGTTTTAACCCCAGGGTTTAGTCAATTCTTTAGTCTTGATTTAGCCTTTTGTGTAGTCATGGTTTAGTCCTGGTTTGGTTCTTTTGGATCTTGGTTTATTTGTCCAGGTTTACCACATTTCCATAAAAGGTAGAAGATATACTTTAACTGAATGAATGTAAATATATGAAAATAAACTACTTTCTTGAACTTTCTTTTGATTCTGGTAGGTGTAGCTGTCCACGCACTTTCTTACCCTAGTCACTCCAATGATGGTCAGTACATCTCCTTTACAAAAGGGCAGGTCCTGTTCATTAGCAGTCTGAAAGTTGTACTTGGCTACACACTCTGTGCCAGTCGACCATGGGGCCTGTATCAGAAAGAACAAATGAAAAATCATAAAACACACAAAACTGCTGAGGAGGCATGTACACATATTTATGCAACGGAGTAGTTTGTAGTAAAAATACATTGCCCTAACTGCTTTCAGAGGATTGTACTGAACTTTCATAACTCCAGACCAGATCAAAGTTTTTTTAATTCACACATTTTCTCAAGCTGTGTTTTCAGTTGTAATTCAGGAAAACAGCTCACTCACTGAGGACATGAGAAAGTGAAAGACAATGAGAACGTAATCCGAACTTGTGAATCACACCACAGAGACTCTGGTAACATGAAACCACAAAGCCTGAGCCAGGCTTCTTTCACATTTATGCATTCACCAGCTCAGTACATTAAAAGGGAAGCATAGATAGGTGTTTGTTTCAGTAAATGACTTGCCACATTGACTGAAAGTGTGGAGTGACAGTTCAAAGGATGAGAATAGGAGCGAGCACAGTGACTCAGAATTACAAATTTGCTGTTAATAGTAAACCATTATTTAAGTCAGTGGTAGACAACATTAACTGCAGAAAAAAGCAGCTGACCCTGTAGTGTTTTAGAGCAATATGAGAATCTGACGTACATGGATCCCAGACATGATGAAGGGAAATGGCAGCAGGTGTCCTCAGGTTGGCAGCGGTCACTGTTCACCTAGGATCATCAGAGCTGCAAGATAAGACAACATCACATTAGGCAACAATATTTTAATACATTTATCTTTTGACTCATATTGTTGATGTGATTTACTTCTGGTAAATATTATGTACTATTAGTAGCATAACTTTTAAATACATTGTTGTATTCCCTTAAATCCATGTTGTATCCTGACTATAAAGCCACTGGTAACAAGGACAGGTAGTGTTTAGTGTGCATGCTGGCTTTAAGGTCTGAGTGACTAAAAGGGCCTTCTTTAGTAGCCTTCATCTAAAGCTTGTCACTTCCGACAAGTCCTATGAACAGGAAGTTCAAAAAACAGTGAGGGTGGGGAGTGAAAAGGAGGAAGGATCCGACGCATATTTTCCAGTACTTTGTCAAATGTGGGAGGAGCTCTGTGCATTTATGGTCAAGGGTTACAACATGTCATACTCAGAAACAGTGGACAGTGCATGCTATCTGAGATAATTATGAAAATGCTTGATTTTTCTGGTGGACAAAGAAAGAGCCACATCGCTAACCCACAGTATTTAAAAGAAGAGAAACAACAGTGTTGTTTCGGAGCTGTTATCTTTCTATAGTCCTAGTACCCACACTGCTCATATGAAGCTTCTTAAGTTTGTCAAGTGGTACTCAGAGAAGGCTCTGAGTGCAAAGACCTCTCCAGTGACTCAATAGAGACTGTGCAGAGCAGTGCAGCACTCTAAACCTTGGCATGAGAACAACCCACTGTATTTAATAGTGGGCAAACCATATCAGGTGCATGTTCTTCAATTGAATTGGCATTGACTGAATAAAAGGTGCCACCACTGGTTATAAATCAAACCTAATTAAAAGAGCAGCTTCGCATTTGATGCAGCATAATTTAGATAAAACACACTATGCATAAACTCATGTAAAAAAAAAAACTGGTTATGAGCCAACATCACGTCACTAAAGTATTTACCAGATAAGCCAAATGGCTATACTTCTATATACTACCCTCTCCTAGAAAGGCTCTTGGTTACAATGCCATGGCAACTCACTGGTGATGTAACAGGCAGCTTTGATGTGGCTCTTTTTGAGCGTGGCATCTCCTTCTCCTGGGCCACGACAGTTAAAAATAATAATTTATTAAGTGCACAACTTAAAAAAAAAAAAAAGTATTTCCAAATCCAACAACTTACATTACTAAACTTGGCATCGTTAAAGAAACTTGTTACAACTATGAGAGACTTAAATGAGGTTACAGCTAATGCATTCTGTTGTAAGCTCGAGAGGCTCAAAGATGTCATGTCAAGAGAAATTTCTCTTTTTTGCTTAGTTAACATAATATACTAAAACTCAAAGTGAGTGTTAAACACATACACATCTAACTAAGGACTGAATAACTATGCAAATGTCATATATGAGAGCCTGTGGCAACCTGTCATACTGACTGAGACTATAACTACAACAGTAGCTGTTTTATGCCATTCTTATAAAACATCGAAAGACAGAAAAAATATCTAATTGTATATACAATACACATTGTAATGTTTAGCAGGTCACAAAAGTCACCATAGTTCTTTCTCATTAAGGATTCATGCAAGAGCATAACAAGGCTTAAGGGGAACTCCTGACACTGAAAACAAAATGTCTATGTGACCTAATTATTATTTATTGTCCACAGGAGAATTCAATTCAGTAAAACAGACAAACAGCTCTATTAAAACAGCATTACGTGGCCTAACCAGTAAACAACTGCAGGCATTTCCATGACTATTTGTCACTCTATACATTTCTGTTCAGACTTAACTTACACGGCTCTATATTTTACATTGTCAAACACAACTATAGCTATAATGATGAACAAAACAGTGGTGCAATGTTAAAAAAAAAAGAAGCAGCAGAAACAATATGTTTGCAAGTTCCCAAATGACCATGACTGAAGCTTTGTATTGTAGAGCACACTGGCAGTAAAAAGAAGCAGTGGAAAAATATGCAAATGTGACTAGCTGGATTTGCAAATAGAGTATAAGCTGACAAAAACTCCACATGGCTGCAGGCTCTGCAGTGTGGACAGCATGGACCTGTCAACAGCTAATTATTTACAGACATGTAGCGTTTCTGACAGCTCGCCCATTTACAACACATACAGTATGAGAAGCAGTATGAGAGATCACAAGCAAGTAAATGTGCCACATAGACATATAAATAAACAAAACTTTATTGTTTGTAGCCATAGTTAACATTCAAAACACTTTGCATTTTGCCCGTTACATTTACATTGCACACATTGAGCTGGTGTTCTGTTGGCTATTTCTGGTATACCAGACATCATTTTACTTGGTAATTATGTTATTCAAAGTAAGCCCAGCACAGATGTTGATCTGTGTATCAAAGAGAAGTCGATCAAAGGAAATCCAAAGGTCATTGTGAGTTCAAACCAAGTGCATGTAAAATCATACACCCACAAAAGAGATTTTGTATAGTTCCTACATCATTACTGGATCTGATACAACATGCATATGTGGCTGTTTCTCATAAAGTCAACAACCTAAATTAATTTTAATCACAAAATAACTGAGCCTATTCAGGGACTGTGATTAATTGTAGTATTTTTGTAAAATGACTTATAAATATATAAATATACATATTTCATAAATATGAATACAGTCTAGTTAAATTAAAAAAAAATAAAAGTTACAATTTTTTCCAAGGAAAAATGACACAATTACAGAACAGCATAGTTCTGCCTATCAATAGTCTATAGTCATTCCAGGCTGGCTGTGGAGATGAAAACAACTTGCTACTGTCCTGCTTTTTTGAAAAAAATACCTTTGCAAATCTCTTAAAACCATATTTTTTTATTGACAATACAGAAATCTTTGTGAAAGTGACAAGGTCAAAGGTCAATGTTGGATGCTGGTCATCTTCAGGCTCAAGCAGTACTGCATTAAAAACATGCCTGATTCTGGAAATCACTGCATGGGCTCAGTTGCAGTCACAGTTCTCGGTGCCATCCACAAATGCAAGTCAAAGTATCAAGCAAAGAAGAAGCTATGTGAACACGGTCCTGAAGTGCCAGTCTTCTCACTTTCAGTACATTTACAGTTGTTAAAAGAGGGGATGATACAATGGTAAACATGGTCCTGTCCCGCCTTTTTTCTTTTTTGTGTGTATTGCTGCCTTTAAATGAAAATAGGCTATTTTTTTCATGAAATGGTACAATGTGTAGGTTTCAACATGTGATGTTCTATTGTGAACAAAATATGGCTTGTTTGTCAATCACTGCACCAACATTTTTAGTTTAAAAAATTAAAAAAAGTCTGTGCACAACTGCATTATGAGAATTAGGCTAAAACAAAACCCCAAATTTAAGATGAATATTTGATAAATCAACTACAGTATGAAGAACCGAGGCACATTGGTGCATGAATAGGACTTTAATCTCAAACAGAACTGCGAGGGTCACTAAATAATCCCGCAGAGGATCACTGACTGACAGCAAGTTCAAAGTCTCGGTCATTACAAGAGCGTGTCTCCCTGGGCCATCTGCCACAGAAAACCGTCCTGACCATCTTCACCTTTTTTTAGAGGTGGTGGCGCAGTCTCTGCCCTTCAGGAGTCATGCTTTTTTCTGATCAAGCGACAGGACAGAAATTCAAAAGTAGCCTTCTGTGTTGAGGATGAAAGCATGTATTTAACTGTAAAAATGCTGCCAAACATAACTGCTTGTCTGCCATCCACCAGCAGCTGCACAGGGGTAATTACACCCTGCCCAGAGATAACAAGGAAAAGTGCCTTGCCAAAGGGCATATTAGTTGCTGGGGAGAAGGAAAATAGATTTTTTTTTTTTTGTTTGTCAAAAGATCAATCACATGAAACTATGATAGACATTTTCATTTTTGTATTACTTAAAACACTAAACTGAAATCAATATTAGACATAATTTCCCCTGGGTTTGTTCATAGACAAAAGCTTATCTTTGTGGGGTGCCATAGCTGTTCACATGCTCTAAAAAAATTATGAAGTGTCGAATTGCAATCTGCATTTCTGCCAAAATATGTTACCCACAAAGATGAGACAATAAGCCTGACAAGCCACCCTCATTCTTTTGCTAATCTAATCCTGTCCATGCAGAATGAACTGTTTCTGGACTAATGCTATTCAAAAATACAACACCAATCACAGAAACAAAGCACTGCATAAAACCCATCCCATTATAGATATAATGTTCAAGTTGGTCTGACAGGAGTTATAAGAGTGGAAACTGAACCTGCAAAAACACTGCAATGTAAAAATAATCTAATGTTGGTAAAGGAAATCGAAGAAATGGGACAGCAATAGTATTTCAACAGATCTGAACAGTGAGTGAGGATGAATCACCTGAATTCTCTGCAGTGGAGCAAAAGAGCCATGTGCATGTCTAATCCACAGCTATTTGGCCTATTTTTATCTACTTGAATGAAAGATAGAGCAGTGTGACACACAGAGGCAGGCAGATATGTGGGTAGACAGACAGGCAGCACTCTGTCTGTACTCCTATGACGTAACAAGTGAGTCAGGCCCAGGCTCGCTTCTGATGATACCAATTACAAAAGCAGGCAGGCGGGAAGTGGAAGAAAGAAAGGAAGTGAGCGAGAATCCCCCCTCTACAGCTGTGGGAGGCTGCTGGGCCCAGGAGCGCAGGCAGTAGGGGGAGGAAGGGCAGTGCTGACGGCTTATTGTTTGAGCTCTGCCTGCTGTGGTTCCAGTCTGTGGCTATTTATATCCCTGCAATATCCATGCAGGCAGAGGCGGGCTGCAGTCGTTTTCATCATTGCATATATTGTGGAGACGTTGCATCAAAAGAGTCTGCCTGCTGCGAGAGGGGCCTCTTGTGCTACTTCTTCAACAGGAATTCCCCATTTAGGCTTAGACATTTTTGGTGCCGGACGGGGGAGTCAAAAGACAAGAAAAAAAGATGTTGTTGCATTTTTATTGAACTCAAGACTATTGAGAGAAGGTGAAAAGTCTACAGACCTCTCTCTCAGCTTCCCAAACATCTCCAACAACAACGTAGCAACAAGCATACATTACATAAAACAAAACGAAGTTAAGCGCTCACATTAACTTCTATCTGTAAGTTCAGATTTAGACCAATGCAACTGCACAATTATTTCCATCTCATGAATCATCTTGAGAATGCATTAATTTATTTACTCTGCCATTGATTCAGTGTTTACAAGTGTAGACTAGTCAGCCAATGGGATCATCCTTTATTCAAATGAGAGCAATTTTCCTGAGCATGTGATTTGCCAAAGTTTGCTGTCCATGGCTAAAAAATAAAAACTATTAAAATATTTGATAATAAAAACCTAGGCGCGTTCTTAAGGTATAATTTTTTAATCACAGAAAAAATATTACAATATGCTAGAAGGTGATTAAAACAGTTTTCTCCAGTTAAAATGAAAAAAGAAGTCATGCTCTGCACAAATCCACAACATAAGATAACAAAAAATAATTCTATTCAGGAATTAAATGATTAAGAAAAATGTGCAAGCATATACGGTAGCAACAGTGTTGGTGGTACAGACTTGGCACCATTTTTCCATTAGTTATTAGGTGTGAGAAGCAGAGGAAACGAAGCCGGTGGAAACATACAATGGCAATGAAAGATAAAAAGACTGGGGACTACTTTGGCCTGAGCATAAATGATATATGCAGCCATTTGATAATGGAAGTTTTGGGAGATGCAGAGCCAAAAGCCATATATGCTTTACTATAACCACAGCTTACTGCATAGTGTCCCTGATGTCTTGCACTGAAGCGGCCTTAAACTTCCCGGGAGGTGCAGAATGAACACAGGCCAAAGGGGGATAGCTGCCTGCTGCTGCTTTCATTGCAACTGCACCAGCCTTTGAAGCTAACACATGACAACTTCTCCATTCAGCGCCGAGGAGGCAAAGCACAAGGATGGAGACACAAAGAATGTCATTAGCAACAGCCACAGTGGGGTGCTGCTAGTACAATATGGCAGTGGCATTAGCGGTAACTGGAGCTCCAAATCTCTTTAATAAAAGAAGCATTCAGTGGTAGCACAGAGAGGGATCATAGTTGGTGGACAAAATATGAGAAAATGAGGGCAGAGAGGTAGAAGGTTGAGGCAAAATCAATTGTACCCCAGGCTGGCACTGCATGTATGTATTAACAGCACTGCCCGCTTGTAACAACTAAGTTAAAAGTAAAAGGTAATGTTATTCAAGAGTAAATACAAGTAACATCAATAGAGAGATTATACAACAAAAGAAAAATGAGACTTTTTGCTCATCGTTTGTATTCTGGAGTTGACAGTTGAGGTTTCAATGCTCAGTGGGACACAGATCAGTAAACCAAAGGTCTAGCACAAAAAAGGAGTAAGGGAGTGAGTACGGAGCAGTAGAGGAAGGAGGATAGTGAGACATGAAAGTGCTTTTTGCTTTAAGTTTGTATCTGCTGGTGCTTAATATTAACAGCGGTCGTCTGTCGGTTCCAATGCCAAGCATGAATAATGGAGGCTCCACCCAGATATGGCAGGACATTGAATTATTTACTCGCAGCCAGACACTTGCATTAGTGCACAGTGTGTGGCAAACACGCCTGTTCACACACACAAAGTGATACGCCGCCATGAAGATTCAGACACTGACACAAAGAGTTGTACATTTTTAAATATCCAGCAGCTCGGTTTCTTAGAAAACTCATATGGCACTTGAAGATTAATGCATTCAACATTTTGGGGGAGTGTTATTTTGAAATGTCAGTATCACAGCATGTCTCTCATTAGTGTCAGATATTTTACAAATTGTAAGCATCTCAAAGGCAAATTGCCCTCTTGTCGAACTAGCATAACGAGTCCATAATTGTAACATAAAAGGTATTTTCTTTGCTTTTGAGGGACTTCAAGATAAAACCGTTAAAACAATTACTACAGTTGCAGATGTAACAGTGCAATACTAGAGAGAATATTAACTAGGTCAAAGGTTTCCATTCATAGACATGTTTAAAAAAAGTGTAGCCTAATTAGCTGACAGAGGAACCTCCTGACAGATGTAAATCAGCACCCGAGTGCATTGTAGTGGTGTTTTGTGGTTCGTAGCAAATCCTCACACAATCATCACATGCTCTAAAACTGCAGGAGAGTAGCTACAACACGCTGTGTCAACAGTGATCAGAGCAGGTCACTGAAGTAAATGGTCCTCCAACCACTGTCTAGGAAAGTGAAAAATAAACTAACAATAGAAACAGACTACACCTATGATACGAAAAAAATGTAAACGTAAACTGTTAATGTTTTCACCATGTGTTTTGTAGGCTACCATTGCATTTGATCCCCACTGTACATTTGGCCTTAAGGTGATGGTAATGATGCAGGAGAAATAATCTATCAAGGACAAAATTAAACAATTAACCTGCTCAGTGTTGGCAGAAGGACATTGTTCCGAAAGAGATGATCTGTAGGATTTCTCAAAAACCCTTGTCTTTGTCTTGGTATAACTCTCTTTCCCAAAATGGCTATTACTCCTGTGCGACTATCTAAGGACCACATTTAAAACAACAAATTGCTGACAACTGACTGACTGAGGAATATGTGCTAATTTAGGGCTCCATCTGTTTGGAAAATCATCTGACATGTAAAGTGTAAATACTGGACACATGTCAAGAGATTTGCAATTTACTGCACTTAGATTAAATAATACTTTCTTTTGTGGAGTTTGGACATAGTTTGCATATCTGCCCATTCACAGTTGACACTAGACACAACTAGAAAAGATCACATGACAATCCTTTAGGGAAGAAACACAAAAAATGACTTGATCTAACAATCTTTAAAAAGTGGATCACAAATCTGTCAAATATAAAATTGTAAGATTGTAGGGCTCTGGAGTCGACACTCCCCTCTCAGATATGAAGCAAGTGAGAAACAAGTGAAGGTCTACAGCTGTACAATGCAGAGAATGCACAGAAATCAGTGTTGAACAATGCCTGAATGTTGTGCCAAGTTCAGCTCTTGGCGGGGCATATATTCTGTCTCAACTTCTAATGACAATACTTGCACTTTGCTACGAATGATTTATCCAGATGATAGCAGGGTCTCTGTTAGGAATGTTTGGCTCTTATGTTTCAAATCAGCTGAGTTCAGTCAGACATGTGAATTAAATATTAGACTAAAGGCACTCAGGATGTAGGATTCTGCACGACAACTCATAGGGCACATTAGTTACTTTACTTACAAGGAAATGATGACACTAACAATAAAACTCATAGACTTATTTGGTAGTAGGCAGAAAAAGGACTAATAATGTGATAGTTCTCTTGTAATATACTTTTACTTCTACAACACACTGTTTTCTTGCCCTGCATGCACTAAACATGAGCCACCCATAAAAACTGGTCAACCCAGCATTCAGACTCAAACTTTGACCCTGACTTGACACAGTGAGGTATGAAGTGCATTTAGGGAGGAGTACCGTATCTAAAATGGTTGGTACATTCTTATGGTCCCAGGAGACTCAAGAAGGGGCTGTGCAGAAACTTGAGATGGGTGGCTTTATTTCCCTCCATTGCTGACCCGTGGTCGACTAGGAGGTCAGCAAAAAAAAAACCCCCAAAAAAACAAAAACCGTTCAGGAATTATTTGCTAAAAAGTGAATAGAAGATTTGGTTCAGATGAAACTATAGTATGCTTTGAACAAAAAATATGGCAAAATGCTCTTAAACATTATATAGATTATTGCCCCCAAACAAAGTTGATAATTTTGTTGCATTGTATTTGGTTTGGTTTCACACAGCACTACAAAGGGGCTTTTTCACACCCTGAACCATGTCGTCATTAGTTTGGTGAGTTGTGTCTTCCTCAACGAGACATATGATTGGTTGATAACAGAAAAGGGTCAGTTGGCTGTGGTTGAGTGTGTTGAGTGTGTGTGTGCTGGCTTACATTTCTGTTTTTGTTTAAAAAGAAAACAAAAAAACAGGCGGATGTTTAGCCACAGTGGCCATCACTGTTGTTTTATAGCAATACCACAATAACCCGAAATGTCCTATGCACTGTTTAACACTTGAACTCACTAAATACACAGTGTCTCATAATAAGGTTTTGGTGTCTAGTGTGTCTAAATCTACTGTGCACCATGAATTTGTGTTCTCTCCACAAACGAACCACAATGAAGCCCACTTGGAGGCTGACGAGACACGGCTTTTCAAACTCAGGTTCTCCAGTCTGCGCCCGAGTTCGACTGTCACCTTCTCATCAGCTCTAACAAACCCTTTTAACAAGTGAACTGTAATTGAGTTTGTTTTAACTGAATCAAATGTCAAAGCTCTCTTAAACAACATACCCTTAAACTATTATGTTTGTTGTTAGAATGGATCAGGAACACAAGTACAGCATAAACAAAGGTAAACAGATTGACCTTTTGGCTACTTTTTTATAATGAATTAAAGTTAGGTGTAATATCACTTCATTTATATGGTGACACCGCTGTAATAGTGTAACAACAAGCCTGCATTTACTCATACACAGTTGATAAAAATTGCAACTAAACTCTGCAATGATTGGATGATTTGGCAAACGAGAGAGCAGAGGCGGCTCAGTGGTGACACAAGATTAATTGTACCATTATCAGTGAGCCGCCCTACTATTGCCAGAGGTGTATACTACAAAGAGATTTCTGGTTTAAGTCTGTCAAGGCTTAAACACAGTATTTCCCATATAAAGAGACTGTATTACTTCACAGCATGGTAGCATACACCATGGAGCTAACCTGAACATGAACAGGTTATGGTTCCGTGTTTAGGCCACTGCCATCTTTGTGTTCTATTCTTCCTGTTGTCCTTCTTTTGCTTCATGCAGCCACACAATAACACTTCCACAAAATACATGCATAACAGTTATTAATACTATACTGTATTAACTCTGGGGGCTAAATATATAATACTAATTATGAAGCACGAAGATGTGAAGACGTGGTTTCTACTTGATGTGCATCACAAGCAGCCAATTATCTTTCTGGAACATCATCATTTAAAATGGGGATGCTGTAGTCACATTACATGACAACAGGGGGCAAAGCACTGTGGAGTGAGAGAAGCCCGTACTTGGGTCGTCTTTTTCTTTTGGGCATTATTATGTAATCAGTTAAGAGGCACTTACATATATTAACTATGGGCAATTCAGATTCCCCTATAGAGGCATGTCTTTGGACACATAATACCCACAGCAGCATAAGGAGGACACACAAACACGTCATTGCATGCTGGAACTCAGGACTGTAGTTTGCACCGCATAAATACACTTTGTAATATTAAACAAATGATTTACAAGGTCTGGTGATTTTCTACACATTTCTCTCTATAATTCCTTAATATGTGTTATTGCTGAGGATTTAGATTTAGATTCTGAGAGAAAGATTGGCTATATGCAGCTGGCTTTATTTAATACCCTCATTACTGTAACAGCAGAGCTCATAATCTCTTTAAATAGACACAACAACAGTACCTAGTTCTTCTTTTATTTGCTCCATATGAAACTTTTTACAAACCATACACAGGTGTTGCTGCCTGAAGGGAACTGTGTCATCCGAGAAACGAGACGTCATAGCAAGTCCACCTCAGTCCAAACTCTCCTTTAACATGGGGAGATAACGTAAATACTATGACACGTCAAATCATATACCACATACTTCTTGACATGACCCACATTGTCAAAATAAATAAATAAATATGTCTTTGGACACAGTACGGCAAAACATAAACTGCAGACTTTCTATCAAGCATAATTTCATTTTTTGTAAATATGAGCATCTCTGCTTTTTTGCGAGATAATTTGGTTCTTTTCTCATCTATATTCCTTCCTGAACTAAAAGGTAGCTCGCTATCTACGTTTTTTTTGTTTTTTTTATGTTGCTGTTGCAGGCTGTCTTAGTGCTGGCTAGCTTTGAAAACTTTTCATATTTATTGACGTGACTTGCCTTCAAATGTCTGATGAGGTTTGTGGTGTTTAATGTTTTTGTTTGCTTTCCTCCTTTCCTGCTTAGACAGCTCATAAAACAACCAGACTGGTGAGTGAAAGAATAATGAGATCTGCCCTTCTCATAGGTAGTTTTAGCCAAACTCTGATCACTCCATTTTAATATAATAATCGTCTGATTGTGATCAGTTGCCAACCGATCAGGAGCATGGCGCTGAGTGCTTCCTATAAGCTACAATTTAACTATGGTCAACAACCTTGGGACAGAGATATATGATTAACCAATTTAAGTCATGACATATCATTTTGCCAAAGTTCATTAATAGCTCACTGACGACGGTTTTTTCCCCGGTAGATGCAAATGTTTCTAGACTAGAGCTGCAACTAACAATTATTTCTACAATCGATTAATCTGACTATTATTTTTTCGATCAACTGATCACTAATTGGATAGTGAAACGCGTGTAAATGTGTAAGGACTTGGTGGACTTAATTGATATTTCATTCACCTGTAAATATAATGGACTATTTGTCAGTGACTGTCCTGGACACATCTACTGCAAGGCCTGTCCGTCCTGGGAGTGAATCCCACCTTCTGTGGTTCTTATGTTTCTCTTTTTCCCCGGCTGGGTTTTTTTGAGTTTTTAAATTATATTATTTTAATTATATAATAATCTGATTGTTTGTTGCATCTCTATTCTAGACATAAACAAATTGATCTTTAGACTTAAAAAAGAGGAACCCTTTAGGTGTCAGTCACATCTGCTTAGAGTTTCACTTTCAATCACTCGTCCTAAACAAGTGGACCATGACATTTCTCATTAGTTTGCTACATAATCCTGCGCTCATTCCATATGATATTAGGTACATACAGCTCTGTCTTTGGGTCTGCCATATGAACTACAAGCAGAAAGAACGGTTGATGCCCTAAATGCTTTGTGCCGTGTTCCTTTTATGTCTAATGTGACTATTTGTATTTATTTTACAGACAGGCATCCTACTGTGCAAATATATCCTGTGCCATCTGTGATTTCCGGTAGCTAATGAGTATCAGAGTACAGCTCTACTTTAAAGACACCATTATAAATTTGTCTTTTTTTTTTTATTAAACTTTTTGATTAAGGAAGCAGAAAACAACATGGACACCAAAGCTGCAAAAGAACTAGACATGGTCATTTTGTTGTGGTTAGCAAGGCCTTGGCCCAGGATTTAAATCTGAGATGATCAGTATACAGACAGAAGCGCCAATAGTTCCCTCTTGAGCACATAAGGCCGGCTTAACATACAAGAGGTGCCTTAGGATCCATGTTTCCCTTCCTCATAACTCATTGTAAAGAGAAGTAAAGTGACATCTAATCAGGCTTGCAGAGCTCTACTGTCACCATTAAACCTTGTCAAGCAATACCATGATTCGACAACTCAAATCCTGCAATCACTCAGTTAAGAAGACAGAGAGATGGCTAAGAACTTAGTAAAGAGTAGAAAACAAGATACTTAAAGGCTAAGAGTGCAGTGAGAAGTCTTCAACCACCCTATTCGATGGGTGACTTCACAGATGGACAGCTTTAATGTCTCCATGCACAGACCAGTGGTGAGTCACACAGTCACTAAGACTGGTGCAAAATATTTGTGCTAAAATAAATGTCACTACGGCAGATTTGCTGTAGACCTCACCTAATTTATCCATCCATTATTTCAAGTAACAAGTCAATTATTGCTTAATATTGATTTGTATTATATTGTATAATAATTCTAATACAGTATAGTGATATAATTCAGAAAGGACTTGACTTTTAAAAGTCCACTATATAGCCCTTAACAATCCCTATGCTGCACATGCCATCAAATGCTGTAAAAGCATGATCACATTATGGTTATGTTAACTCACCCAGGAGAAGATTCAAATTGCAGCAATTTCAATTGGACTAACCTGTTTATGTTTGAAAAGTCTTAAAATGTAAATGCATCAAGTGTCATCTGAACACAGTTATTCAGTTCCAAGAGCCAAGTAATTAAAATCTGCCCAAAAGAAAAACATTTAGTAAGTGTGCATACCTAACCCAATACTAAGTACAAGACCATTTTCAGTGAGGCTGCACCAACACATTAGATGTTCAGCTCAATTTACTACAAATGCACACAGTTTTTGAAATATAAAAAATATAGTTCATAAAACATAGTCAAAATCATAACTGTATGAACATGAACCTAGAACCTGACAATAAATTTTATTTTTTTTAAGTCGTGACAATGGATACAATAAAAAGTAATCCTGGAAAAGGCCTAAAAGACAAATATTATTTAATTGTTATGTTGTTGTAATAAGAAGATGCATTTATTTAGATGCAATACAAATTTCCTTACTGTAGTATGTAATAACATGTAAAGTAATAACATGCTACATACACCACACTGTTGTTTTCAGTCCTGTCACAGCTTGCAAAGGTATGTACATTTCAACATCTGAGACATGCAGGTATAATGCACTTAGAGGAAAACTAAAACACATTGACAGAGCTACACAGGCATCAGATTCAATTGTTATGGGGCATTTACGACTCCAGCAGGCTTCTCTACTGCCAAAACCAAAATACTGACAACCTGACCAACTTTTGACCTCTGAATGTGACCGGGTGAATACATTATGCCTTGCAATGCTCCTCTGATGTAGCACAGCGTCTTCTGCACACAACTGCCCGTTTTGTTACACACACCAGAGTAAGTATAAGGGCTGAAACAGTATCAGCATCACTGAGTGGATGAGTCTTTGCCCGAGGCAGGGGCTGAGCCTTAGCGCGGAGGTGGCACAACTGCTGGACCCATTAATAGACAGGACAAGTTAAGGTCTTTTGTGCCAGTTCAATACAATCTGTGGTAATAGCCATACAGACCCCAGGTATACAGGGAATAAATTAGCTGCTAATTATGTCAAGTCCAAAAGTATCATAATACATTACCAATTTGCAAAATCTCCACTCAGTCGAGCACTGTAACAATGTAGGTCTCGTACTGTCACCACATAATTCAATATTTTCATCAGACATAAACAGTACAGTTAATTTAAACCATGAAAACTAATACAAAGGGGGAAGGTCTGCACAACATGAGAGGAGGGGCTGACATGGAGATTTAAGCCATTTAGCCATTATTCAGGAAAATAATTAAAGACCAAACGGCTTATGTTGCTATATTGTCTGTTTTTCTTCAACATTTTTAAATATTGGACTTATTTAAGCAGTGGGACAATTGTACTTCTAGTCAAATCTAGCTGAAATGTTGTCCGATAATGGGTCTTATGACGTTACATTGTATGTCAACTAGCTGCTAACGCTAGCAGAAGAAGGCTTGCAAGAAACAACTTTATCTCTGGGTTAACACAAAAAACCCGTCTGTCACAGCAATGTTTATCGGAGGCTGGTGAATGAAAAATGAGTAAACCAAAAAGTGAATTTACGCGTGCACTAGGGTTTCTACGGATTTCCCACAGCTTTGTGCTAAATCGCTCCAGCTTCAGCAGCAACACATCAAGACGGTACAGTGACTGCGGTGTGGGACACTCACCCGAGGATACTACTGTGCTGTCGACCAGATGTCAGTCCAGTTTAGCGACGAAGGCCCATCAGAAGGACTCCTGTGGATGGGGGACATCAAGGTTTAGCGGGACGAAGACAGTACAAGTCCAGGCGCTGCTTTGCTGTGCCGTGCTCGGTCCGCATATGTGTGTATGTTTGCTTGTGTGGAGGAGCTCTCTGCGGCCTGCTGCTGGAGGAAATGGTCTCCGCTCTGTGGACACAGTGCGCTTGCGCAGAGGACTTGGCCCGCCACGAGACTGTGCGGTGTGTGAGCACAGCCTCGTGGCCAACAGGTGAGGCTCAACCGATGGATGACTTGTTACTGCTGCATCTGTCTGCGTCCTCTGCTGTCAGACTGAGGGATGCCATATGCCATGCCAAACAATGTTATACACTAGAGTAGTCTAAATATTGTAATTGCCTGTTACAAACTCAACTGTTTTATTTGGCTTTTTTTTTTTAAATTGCAAAGATATGTAATTTTTTAAAATTATTTCAGTGTATATTTCAAAGGCCAGTAGAAACCTAAACTACACACTTCACAATAAGCATTAATACCTTTTTTAACATTCTGATCCATAATAACACTATTTGTAGGACTGCTTTGTGTCTTTTTTTTTATTTTTTTTTTACATTTTTTCCCTTGTGTTTATTCCATGTTGCTCTCTCCACTTCTATACTCGTGGAACAAACAGTAATAACAAACAGACTAGAAAACATCTTCATCACCATCTGTTAAAAACTGTCTGTTTGAAACTGTGCTTTACTACTTATAGTCAAGAGAACTAAACGGAATCAAGTTTTAGACCCCTTGTGTATCTCAGTATATGTGTGATTGCATTTTGGTGTGTGTGTGTGTGTGTGTGTGTGTGTGTGTGTGCGCGTGCGTGCGTGCTCATCAGCTCAATCATGTTTAATATGTATTCAAAATGTCTAGCGCATAGGCTCAAATATATATATATATATATATATAT
>CM072150.1:5011783-5026972 GCA_036850595.1 Rhyacichthys aspro | reverse complement strand
TTTGCTGTTTCTATGAATAGTAGATGGCCCTGTTTGTACAAACCCATAATGCATGAGAAGTGAAACTGCAGGCAGTAATAAAGCCGTGAGTCTGACCTTTTGGAGACAGATTGTACGTATGCACTAAGAGAGCAGGAATAAATGATGAGGAAAGACGAAAGCATGCGCCATCAGTGGGCCACATTTCTTCAGAACATCTTCCAAACAAACCCTGTTTATAGGCTCTGTTTACATCAGGTAAAGTGAGCATGGTTGTATCTGCTTTAACGGCGCCGTCCACGGAAATCTGCATCTGCAAATTAGTCTCGACAATTTATAGGAGCTCATAAAGTTGGCTATAAAAACTAAAGTAAATTGTCCACGGAAGTCTATTGTTTCTTTAATAGCCAACCAGTGTTACATGATGAGAGTGTCACTGAATTGACTTTTTACATTCTGCTTAGTTACTATCAGCTCAACGGGCCAGACCAACGGAGGCCGTGAGGTGCTCTTAAAGCTGACGCCAACGATAGAATCACTTTAATCATCTCCAAAGTGTGTTTTGTAGGGACTTTCATAGCAGATGGGTTTAGAGTTTAAACACTTCTTATGCTTATCACTGTTCTTTTTGGGGTGTTCAAGTATTTTTTGGTCTCACCTCGTTCTATAAAGAGCAGCGTCAGCATGAGGCGAGTGAGAAATGGTCCTGTCTTTACCCCGCAACAGGAGGTAGTTACCAGAGGCACCACAGAAAAGAGACGGGTCAAAACCACTGGAGCTTAAATGGGACGGCGTTACAGGAAATCAGTGGTGCATAAGGTGTGTGTGGAGCAGTAAAAGTATTCTTCTTATAATAAAGGTATTAAAAGTAGTTTGGGGGAAAAAAAAAAACAGGAATATTTTCTCAAAGTTGTCAAAATGTCTTGTAATGTGTTTTTGCAAAATGTATTAATTGGGTTTTCTGCCTTTATCAAACAGAAGACAGTACAAAACAATAAGCTTGATAAATATCATGAGTTGACTTTTTATTCTAATCATTTCAATGTGTTTTAAACAGAAGACAAAGACTGAGATACCTGTTTTTATTTAGGATTATGTTGAAAAATGCACATGAATACAAGCCTGTAATATCAATAGAAACAGGTGGAGCATTGAAATGTACAAGAAAAGAGACTAGATTAAGCTCATCACCTTAAATAAAGTCCCCCAAACTCAACAATTACTGCAGCAGAGAGGAAACCTTCAGCGTTTTGTTGATTAACCAGTTTTCATCAATTGAAGACTTTTTCCCCTGTCCAGCTGAAGTGCCTTTGTCAGAGTATATTTAAAAAAAAACTCTGAAAAACACATAGTTTTAAAGATCTGTGCAATGTTTCAGCTGCTTCAGACAACACAGTTTCAATTATCCATTTATCTGCTGTATTTTTGTCAAGAAATACAGATATTTGTAATTATTGAATAGAAGACAAAATACAGACGAGATCAACTCTGTCTTTACTGGATGATCAGTCCAGAAGCAACAATATGGTCTGATGATTTATGAAGAAAAAGAAACAGTGGAGCTTGAAACTGGAAAACGACAGAAGAGAATAAGTTATTTTGTTGAGCTACATGTAAATATCTTCCTAAACTTTGACTGGAAGGAGCAACCATTCGAACACACCTGGATAATGTCATTTATTATCAGACATGTTTACAGCTTACTCTGATTTGGGTCAGACACGACGCACTGAGCATGCTCCAGAGTCAGACAACAGCACAGAGCAACAAACAGAAGAGGGTTTAGAGTGAAGCAATGTTTATCGTATATTTGAGGTCACGCTGCCACTGGCTCCTGTTTGTCAATTGTTTTGCTCTTTTAAAAATGAATGACTAGTCTACAGCTGCTTTATACTGTTAAATACCAAGGCCACATGAACGCAGCATTAGTCTGAGCAGAGCACTGAGGACACTGTAGTGTGACTCTCTCTTGTGCAAAGATAAAAATCCCACAGAGACGGCTTAATCCAGCTTCGAGCACAGTCTGAAGCTCTGCACGTAACGGCTGAGGCCCACTTGTCATTTACAACTTTTACATTGTCGTGTAAAGTCTTAACAAATGAAGGGACCGTGGCTCTGTCTGTGAGTATGATTAGATTACATACAGTTTAGAGAAGTTAGAAGAAGTGTCGTACGTGTGACTTTGAGAGGAGATACAACAGTAAATACAACAAGTGCAATAAAGAGTCAGTGCAGGTTTACACAGAGGAGTGAACTACAGTGGGTTGAAGACGTAAAGTCACGTCGTGTCATGGACAGTGTCATCATTACCCAAAACCCTATGGGGTCATTTCATTCCACTTTTTGTTTTTCGGATGTCAAACAAAGCCATTTAGCAAAATCAAATAAAGCTTGAGAGCAGTAATGAGACTGGCCCTGCTGACGCTGTAGATGGTAAAGATGATAACTACTCGAGAAAAGGTGGCAGCTTGGTTTTACAATTGACACATTCAGATACAGACAGTGTTGCGTTTGGGTGATCTGCCAAGAACCTGATGATTTATGTAAATTGGCCATATGCTTCACTTTTTATGTGTTTTAACAAGACCGTATTTGTCATGTAAATGATGCTGGAGACCATCTTTGCTCTCAATGAGGGCACATTGATGCAAGATTACTGTAAACAAGCAAGAGAGCGACTTGAGAGTGCACTTCTAAACTAAACTAAAAGGTTTCCAACCCAAACGGTCTCCTTCTAGTGCTCATTGAAATGCTGAAGTTCTACTGCTTAGATCCTTTGTTTTTCATTGATTATGGGAATCTAAAGAAAGTACATATTTAAATACAAGTACATTGGACAGGGGCACATATTTGTCCCTGAAATACTTGAGACAGAAATAACTGCCCAGAATAACTGTCCTCGAAATAATTGGGACAGGTGCAACAAAAGCCTGGAAAATAACTTTAAAAAAGTAAGATTCACTGGCAACAGGTCAGTAACATGACTCTCAGATGGGCAGAGGTTCACCCATCTGCAAAAAATACGTCTAAAAATGGTGGAACCACATCAGAAAAAAACATCAAATAGACTCT
This sequence comes from Rhyacichthys aspro, assembly GCA_036850595.1. Classification (NCBI taxonomy): domain Eukaryota; kingdom Metazoa; phylum Chordata; class Actinopteri; order Gobiiformes; family Rhyacichthyidae; genus Rhyacichthys; species Rhyacichthys aspro. Next base: position 5,023,921 of record CM072150.1, on the reverse strand, counting down.
GAATTGCCCTCCATCGACAGAAGATAATATCATCAAAAGAGAATCAAGAAGGTCAAAGGTCAGTTTTGGAGGCTCTTGATCTTCAGGTTCTAGCAGCACAGCATTAAACAACCACTGCATCAGGAACACTTCAGAAGTCTCAGTGTCGTCCACAAAGAGAGATAATATACCACTAATACATAACAGTGATACATATCTTGGGATTGTTGTGTTATTTTTAGTTGTGACCCTTTTACAGTTTTGAAACATGAGCTGCACAACAATTATCTCAGGAAAACTGGACTGATACATTTTCATTAGCCCCCAAAAAAGAAACCGACTGACTACATGTGTGCTGCCAGTGACTGGGTAGAGAACACTAGTGTATGGTTTGATATTTAGTATTCTGATAAATACAAATGAGACTAATTCCAGCTATGGATGAAAACTTCAATACTAAATGTTTCTGTTTATAGGCTATACACTTCTAAAAAAAGAAAAAAAAACAACTTTAAACCTTAAACATGATTACTTAAAAAAAAAAACTGGGATTGCTGTAGAGAGCAGTGTAGAAGTGAATAGCTTTAGTTCAGTCAAAGAAAAAAAACAATGAATACATAAACCAGTCTAAATCCCCAACACATTAAAAACATCTCGGAGCGGCCTGTAGCACTTTGTGAAGCCTGTCATAAAGCCTGGTAAATACAGCAGCTCTGCAGAGGTGGCCAGCTACACATTCACTTCCATTTTTCCATCTCAAGTGTCAGAATCCAATTTATCTGCGCTGTGCCCATTGACCTATTCCACAGAAGCTGCATTTTGAGCCACAGACTGTGATCTGAACAAGAGCAGTAACATTACAAGTAAAGAGCGAGAAAGAGATTGTTATATTATTCTGAACTCTGAAGTGTAACTGATGCCTCGAAACATCTAGAAAAGTCATCGTTGTTTAACCATATACTGTTTGTATCTTCATTTTGCAGACAGGAGCCTCTGATAAAGGTGAGGCAGGGAATTTAAGGTGAGTTTTCAGAAGTGTCTCGACCTTGTGAACTTAAAGATATCTTCTGAAAACACACTCTTTAAATCCGTTTCATGTTCATGTGTCACTCCCTGACTTTAGTCACTAATCGTGGACAAATACAGCTCAGAACATCATGCCATTATTTTCAAAAACAGCAGGCTTTTCCAAAAATAGTCGACGGAGAATGTGGTGATGGCTGGCTGTCAGGTTAATGAGGTTAATTAGTCTCAAGTCCTAATATATGCCTCTTGTTTTCAACCTCGAATTTGAAACTAACTTTAATATTTTGCTTTAGGAGACTGTGCACTTCCTGGATATTAATAACAGCCCACTTTCTCGAGATGTTGAAAAGTTGAGGCTTTGTAGTGAACTCTACCGGGACGCAGTGCAGCATTGCAGATGGATGTTTCACCTGCACAACACTAGAGCACACAGTGGGATGTCAGCTCAGGCCACGCAGAGGCACAGATTGAACCTGAGCCAAATACTGATTATTACCTCCACAATAGCTCACACTCACTCGTTTTACTTGTAAAATATTCATGTTGCTTTTTTTATTTACTTTATTTGTTTCTATATTTACTTTAATTGCATTTAAGAATATATTTTGCGTGCCTGAATTTATTCAATATATATATAAGGGAATATGTTTTTAGGTTAGAATTAATCTGTGACAATGAAATGTAATTTTCCTAAAACTGATTAATGAAGAAAAGTTTTTATAAAATAAGTAAATAATAAAGTTAACATATACTTCGCAAAAACTATAGACAAAAACATAAAACAAAATAGAACCATCAAAACATGTAACTAAACAGAAATATTTATTTTAATTAAAATTGCTCAAAATACATCATTAATTTTAACTATTTTACACAAAAACATTAAACATTGGACCTGAGTATAGGCCTGTGTAAAAAGTCTCCTTATTTCTTGTTCCTGCTGATGATCAGCTCTTTTGGGACATAACCTTGATCTTCTTGAATTAACAGTTGAACCAGTCGACTGTGACAGAAGGTCCAGGACTCTCACATTTTTAAATGAGTTTTAACTAAAGTGCCTGCACTGTTGGCCATTTCTGATCCTGCCCTCAAAAACTACATCAGTGTCGCAAGGGCATTCACCGGCTCCGTCCGAATGAACAGCTCACTGAACATCTTTGGCCGACGCAAGTGTCAATATCCAGGGGTGAGTGTGGTGTTTGGGGTCATCCAGGAAAAGCTGCAGCTACTTTCTTCCCCTCTAAGTCCTCTGGTTTGTGATTGAGGAACAGTCCACTGAGCCTCCGCTGATTGTCTCTGCAGTCGTATTATTAAAGCAACATTCTCTTTACGACGGCGGCTCAGATCCACTGTGTTCATCCACCGCGTGACACTTACCTACAGCCTCGCAATATTATTTCAGATCTCTTTTAGGCACTCCCTCCTCCTCAGCTCCTCTTCCTTCCTCTGATCTCTGCAGGAGTGAGGACAGGTGTGGCACAGGTAGGTCTCCTGCTGAAACCATACGGATTTTTCCAGCCTATTTTTGAAAGAACTTTGTTTTCAACTTCATTTTTCCTCTTGCTGTATATTTCTTGCTCCTACCAGCTGTCCTGTCTCTGCCCGGTCCCTCACTGCAGAAGTGTGTATTCCAGCGCTGGATACACCTGCTCACACAGAGAAACAACACAACAAAGAAAACAGGTTGGTTTTACTTTAAATAAAAATAAAAGCAACCACTTGGCCATGTTGTTTTGCAGGTTGGGTGCATGCATCAATAACTATCAGGATTAACTAGTAATTGTACACGGTTTACTCTGCTTAATCTGCTAAGCTTTCGAGAGAAAACCCCTTGACATTTAAATTAGGAACAGTGGGTAAATGATTTGCGTCTTCTACAATGTCACTATGATGTTTTAATAGTTTGCATAAATGTAGTACTCTTTTAACGTCGTATTATCAGTCCCTTATCAGTGTTAGAAGAAACCACGTATGAGGCAGTCTCCACATTTACAGGATGTCCCAAAGGTCTCTTCTCTATAATGTAATGTAATATATAAACTCTATATGCTTTGGTGTGGTTCAAGTCAAGAAATCCCCCATGAATAGAAATAAAAATACACAGTGAGTGAAAATGAAGCTTGTGGGAGAATGACAGTTCAGTGAACAATGTTCCTAACCCAGGAGGTTATGAAACATTGATAAGAGAGGGCTGTACAAAACATGTCACAGAGCCCACATGCAGAGAGATGGAGAAACGTATCAGCCTTTCGTCCCCTTGGTCAGCCCTCTATTATTCATTGACCCACCCACACCCTTCACTCCCACCCTCTGCGCTCCTCGACACACCTCTGTTTGCATTCTCAGCGCAGTGAAGAAGAACCACAGAGAACATGCAGCGGGGCAGGTTTAAGTTGGACTGCCCCGTTCAGGCTTTATTAGAAACTTTTACAACAAGGACAATGCAGTCAAGATGTCAACAGCATACTTACATCCATAGAAGAAATGGACAGTTTGGTTTTAAAGGCAGAGCAAATCCTGTTGTGTATCCGGTCTGTGTTTTATATTCTCAGAGCATTATGTACAATTAGAATTATAGTATTGTACTGTAACATGTCACGTGAACACGCTTCAACAGTCCTTGTGTTCGTCCTGTGAGGTGCTACATGATACTGATTTGGTTTGTCAGCTGACTGTGTTGTAAGTTGACCTGTGGACTTGTTGTCATGATACACTTTATGATTCATTAATGCCTTGTGCCTGGTGCACAGAGCAGTTTCCTGACATTAGCCACAGCTGATTGGAGACGTTTTGACAAACTACTGTCATCATTTGACGGTGTTGTGTGAAGTTCTGCACATTTTGCTTGTTGAAGCAGAAATGTCTACTGTTAGTGAAAGACTGTGGCTAACACTCAGTGTTCAAGTGGAAATAGTTACTGTTCCTGAAATAGTCAAAGAGTTGTCACAGATCAGTACAGCCCAGCAGCATACAGACACACTAATTGAAACGCAGCTCTGGAGCTGCAGATATATGTTGAAATCAATGGCAGAGGCAAAGAGAGACGAGTCCCATTCTCACCTGCTTAGCAGGTAAAGCACCTCTTTCACTCTGCAAAGCCCTGGATAGATCTGTTCTTCTCGGCTGCTGATAATTGAATTGGATTTCTTGAATGAGCTGATACAGTAGCAACGTTGAAGTATTGATCCACTGCTTGCAATGGGCACTGGTCCATTTCTCTTAAAGGAGATTGTACTTGTGCTGAATTTAAAGCTCCCTGTGAGGTTTTAAAAATTCTTGCCTGCTTTTGAATTTAAGCTAGTTTGAAGCTTTTTTATGAAAATGAAGATATGGCTGACACTGTCTATCCAGGTGTACGTTTACACAGTCACATGTACTACTGACATGCACAGCGTTGTTGAACTACATTCACGGCTTGGTCAGACCATGCAAGTGGAGCACACTGAACTAACATAATAAACATGTAACCAAGTGACTGATCCTGTGTGTGTTACTACAAGTGTGGTCTGCAGCTCAAAAAGACTCAACTACACGTCCAAAAATAAGGCCGCAACAAGAACAAGGAAGAAAAGATGAATGCTAGTCTTTTTTGGCTCCATCTAAAGCAAAGAATTCAGTTACTTTGCACTTTGTTATAGGCAAGCACTTTCAAGCAGCTCTATGCATAATCATTATAACAGCTTAGCGGCCAGTGGTCATTTAGGAACACCAAACCCCACAGCAAGCTTTATGAAACAAAAAAGAGAGGGCCACAGTTACCTGAAATAACATTACTGTTGATATTCATCAGTTTAGAAGTCATTGTTTAAGGATAAAGGTTTGAGGAGTGACGGAGGTTGAACAGTGGCACGAATGCAGTTGATAGCTTCAGCTGCTTATATTTACTGCACACCTGAGACCGGAATGACCAATAGACACGTTAACCAGTGGCATAGAAGCTAATCTGCCTTTTTCAGTCAAAATCATTTTAAAGTCCTATTTTAGTCCATTTTAGTGTCTTAGTGTTTTTAGTAGTCATTGTGTCGGTCTCTCTGTGTTGCTTATGTGGCTTTGAATTGAATGTTTACCTGTAATGGAAAGGGAGTGATTGTAATGGATTACTGCGGGAAACACTTGATCTGCAAGGCCCAGTTTCTCCACACTGTGATCAATAACTCTAAACGCAAATAATAGAACCATGAGCTGTGATTAGACCCCATTAGAGACGATTTCACAAACACTTATGACTCAATCAGGTTTGTAGCGAGCCCATGATGCACACAGTTAGAGCCGCTAAGTGGTTTCTGGGGAAATGACACTGGTGGAGGAAATAAGAACAGACGTCACAGAAACAGAAATAGGAAAATAAATGAGAGTGCCACTGGCCATAAGATAGGACACGTTAGCGAACATGTTTTCATTAGGTCAAAGTGCTTACATTAATTTATTAGAAGTATACATAGAAGATACTGACTGTAATGTGGTGTATTACAGAACAAGCTGCATATTTTAACAGTATTATTTTTTTATTAGTGGTAAAAGATTAATGCACAGTATGGTAGGTATGTGCAGATTATTAATGTCTGTGTAGGACTCCATCTGTCATCTGTAGGTTTCTATAGTATTAAACATCAAAAGCATGGAGCCCATTTTCACATATATTCCAGTAGGTTTGTGGTAAAAAGCCCCGCTAATATCCCTTCTGTCTGTGTCCTATTTAAACAGGAATAAACACAAAGCAAAAGGACAATCAATGAAAACTTTTATGAGGAAAACTGGAACCAAAAAGCACATGGCTAATTTGCATAACTCACAATAACAAATACAGCATGTTACATACAATCTGTGCAAAACATAAAGCTGGAGAGGCTAATGCAGATAGTTTGTTTACAGATTCCACTTTAGAACAGGAAGGCTACAATCCACTTTGTTCATATCTCTTTCCTTTAAAGCCTTAAAAAAAAAAAAACGTCTTTGTGAGTCTGGAGAGTTGTACAAGGTAAAGTGCTGCACTGAGCTAATAGTTAATGCATGTAGGGAATTATGTGATCATCTCAGCTCTTCTACTAAACATAAATGTGATTAATGATTAGTGTCAAGGGTATTGATTTACTGACGTTTTGTGACATATGGCTCAATAACGGCGCAATTTAAGTGCTTAATGAAGTCTGACAGTTTGAGATCCACACTTGCGCCGTTCGCAAGTTGCTCCTTTTTTCTGACAAATAAAATGCAGACCTGTGACGTTCAGAGCTCTATACAACTCAAAATGTTTGCCTTGTAACCAGTCAAAGTACGTGTTAGAAGCAGTTCAGCGGTTCATGGCGGGTTGGACTGGAGGGATGTGGGTCTGACTCAAAGCCCAGGTCAGTTTCATCTCTGTTATTCCTTTAAAACACTTGTTTCTTTTGTAGCTGCTGACTTCTCTCAAACAAAGGCAAAAAAAAACCAACAACTTAGTGATGGGGTTTTATCTGAAGGGGCTGTATGTACCTGAACAATGTCCTGCGTGATCAGTTTTCTGTAAATGCTGATTGTTCCACCTCTCGATGTTAAAGACGTGACCACTTCAGACCCTCAGATTGACTCTGCCTGTAAATGTAATTCAATAGAAATGATTATTTATTCTGTCTTGATTTTCAAAATGGTTGTTTTTTAGACATGTGGTCATTTTAAACCGCACTCGTACACTTTTGATCAATAAAAAATAGATATAAATCTATAATATATATAAATAAACACTAAGTAACTTTGTTTTTAAATCAAATATGTGTTGAGGCTCATTAAAAAGTTCTCTCTGATCACTCGAGTGAAAAGTTTCCAGCACACGTTTACATATTCAGTCGTTAAGTGGTTTCCTGGAAAGTAACATAAAAGTAAGAATACACTTCTCAGAAAAGAAGTAAGAATAAAACGAATGGGCGTGCAATGGCCATAAGAAAGAGCACGTATACATTTTTCCTTTTGTTCCTCTGAGCAGGTGCAGTCTCTTTTAAACTGATTGAGTCGGTTTGTTTGAAGTTCTTTGAGTACGTTCAGCTTCACATGTAGCCGAAGACATACAGCCAATCACAATGTGCTCTTAACAACAAACTCAATCATACTGTATTAGAACTCACTAAACAAGGCCCCCCTCGAGCTTATCTGGGATCTACAACAGCACTGCACCTTTTAGCATCAAGAGAAACGTATAAAAGACATGAGTGCCCCGCAGTGAGAAGTAAACATGAAAGAGTCCTGTGATTTTACATGCCATTGTGCTTTACTATGACCTCATGCTTGCTTCCAGCAGACCCATATATTATCCTTTATTTTGCATTTAATAGTGAATGTTCTGACTTGTCCGAAACAGTTGGTGTAATGTGGAATATAAAAGAGTTTGCGCAGTTGTTCCGTTTGGACGCGGGCCCAGATCTGTCCCAGGACAACGCCCTGTCCAATAACCTCAGTTATAACTCAAATCCATCTCGGGGAACTCCGCAAAGGCAGCTGGGTGTCAAGGCTCTTATAAAATTCTCTCATTTCACTCCACGGGAGAACAAGAGTGTCCATCCCGATGAGGTAAACACAAGCGTTACGATAGAAGACAAAACAAGCAATGCTCCTGTGGCGGATATGTCGAGCGGTCAAGCAGAATTCTTTTACATACAGACATGGATCTATTGTTTCACTGCAGGCACTAGAGCGATGCATGCATTATTAAAACCACATCAAGGTGCAGTGAATGCTCACATATATCTATTCCTATAACAACTGTCTGCTGGACTTTTCTGCTGTTTTCCAGGTCTCCTTATGCTTATGATTCTTTTATTCGAATGGGTAATCCTATTTGATCTACACCACTGCACTACCCATGCTTAATTGTAAAGGTTATGGAACAACAAACATGCAACAACATGTCTTCCACGATCCATGGAAGTGTAGAAGAGGGCTCTAATGTTCCCAGCCTTTTATGCAAAGTGTGAGAGTGCATTAATGTATTCTGAATGCATCCTGAGAGATCAGATCTTCAGATGCATTTAGAGGAGGCCTAGGCCACATGTATCAGGTTGTATTTGAATCTCTCGAGGTTTGAATGGGCACCGACAGACATCAATGCGCTTCCGTGAGAATATAAGCTGTTACATACATCGGTATTTGTGAATGGGAGTGCCTCAGTGCAGCTGTTGTGGTGATAAATGAAGCATTTTACATATAACAGACTCATTAGAATTGTACAGCACTGCATTGTACAGGGTTTAACAGGTGATTTGCAATGATAAATCACACAGCAAAATTAACTCTTTCTGTGTTAAAACGGCAATAGAAGTGAACACTCAGAAAAAGAGGCATTTTTACCAATTGGAAGCCACTTCTTATGAAACTGGAAACTGAGAACCATATGTGGACTCAAGAAGACACAGATAAATACCAGGAGTCAAGACAAAGATAGGTTAAAATGCAAAATCAGAACTAGGCCTTTAAAGCATGAATGGAGCACATTATGGAGTCTCTGGTTGACTACAGACACTAAAAGTAGTTTCTAGTAAAAATCTCTGTCATCTGTCCTGCATTTTGATTGGCTGTTGACAATTCCAGAAAGATCCAGCTCTGCTTTGCGGTCCAGTAGAAACAAAGTGGCATAGGCCGTAATCGCAGGGCTGCAATCAGCTTTATTCAAGTGGAGTGAACAGTTCAGCTCCTGCGCTTTGACTCTGCTGCTGGGGAAAGACTATTCTTAGAGAAGGCCAGTCCAGAGAGCTTCTCAGTCATTCCTTTGTTTGTTTTTTTGTGAGTGTGTGTGAATAATATGTTAAATAACACAGCTCAGTGTTTCCCACATAAACAGGTCACCCTATTTAAAAGAACAAGAGAGAAGCATTGACAGAGACACAGCTGAAAGTAAAGTAAGTACATGTGATGCTCTCAACGTGAATCTGAACGATGACACTTGAAGGAATCCAAAGAAAAAAGTTGCAGGAGAGGAAAGATGAATTTGCAAAGAGGAGTTTTTAAATTGGATTGCACTCCATTCAAGAACATGAACAACATCTGCGGGTCTAATGACTGCATGCAGACTGATCATTTATCCATTCAGCTGAATTATCTACTGTCTTGTAAGAACAGTAGGCTTTCAACGGGTGAAAAAAATATATATCACACTGAAAAAAGTGAACCCGCTGTGACTATTTGCTATTTGATAATGATGAGTGCACATCAGTGAGTGCTCAGCTGGGTTCACATATGGTGACTGCGGGGCCATAGCGTATGATTGATGTCATTTACATAGTCATCAAGCCATTCTGCGACCCCATCTGGCCCGTGGATGGGGTCAGTGTCATCGTGGAAGACACCACTCCCATCGGGATGAAAAGGCTTCACTCTCAAATGTGCATTCATCTTGGTAATGAGGGGTTTATGCACTGTGGCCCCACTATCACACCCCTCAGGATGTGATTGTGGACAGTCTGCTCACGTCCCGGCGCCGACGCTCTCAGTCACCCGAGGAGGGATGTTTTTCTTACATATTGAGATAATGCATGGCCGCGGTGGTCCCTAAATGTGTGCGCTGTCGAGCACAATGTCCGAGTGTATTTAACGTGACCCTGGTGTCTCTGCCATAGATCTAAACGCAGCCATCGCTTCAGCTGCTGTTAGTAAAACACTGGTGAGGTTTGGCCTGACACTGAACCCTCCTTTTTTCTGCTCTTATCTTGACCAAACTGCTTTCCTTTTTTTGGCTTGGTTGCGGAATGATCCAGATTTAGTATTGATAAAGTACTGTGTGCTATTTATAATTTAACAGTGCTTTTTAATTAAACATTTTTTCATTTGAAGGCTAGTGTACTTTAGAATGATAACACTGAGACATTGAGTTGTATTTGTGTTAAAGCGGGACTAAGCAAAGACACTTTAATGGATTTACACCATGTCAGCTGTAATGTGGAGGGAACATACAAGGTGAGAGGATGTATTAATGTAGTTTAATATTATAACTTTGACCTTTGTGTCAGTGTTGTCTCATGCATAATGCCCCTCACAGACCGTGCATTAACTGTTTAAGATGGATTCGTAAAAGTTAATGACAAACAAACAACAGCTGAACAATGTTTAATTTCAGTCACATTTTGGGCCAAATTGTTTTTCTTTATTTGCACAGACATTGTGAGCCAGCTGGCTATGGCCTTTCTGTGTCAAGTCTTCAAACACAATAGTCGTGCACATGCAGTTCCCCCACTTTGGGACTCATAAAGGTTTTCTAGTTTTGTCTTTTTCGTACTGACTTGGGTTGTCTCTGTGTGAAAGACGTCTCAGGTGTGTAAAAGAGCTGTAAATCCTCTTGATTCTCTCCAAACATAATATTTTAAATTTTAAAAACTTCATTAAGTTCTCAAATATTTGCTTAGTGTTTAAAATAATTCATAAAGCAGCTCCTCTCACTGCAGAAACAACATTAAGAGCCTCAGGTCGACTGAAGGAAGGGAAAAGAGCAGTGATAATCATCCTTTTCTCACAGAGCCATAAGTCAGTGGAACACTACCTACACAATTAACAACATATAAAAACTTCCATGTGTTTTCACGCTACACCAGACTCTGGATATTATCTCTACAAACACGATTATGAACTGATGTGTGAGTGGGCGTATGTAAGTGTGCTAAACGAACGGATAAAAAGGGCTGGGGACTGATAAATGGGAATGGGTTTTAGTTTTTGATATCTTGCTCAATGTTTTATTGTCGATAACTTGTGAATCTACCTGTCCAGGGACAACGGGTGGAAACTGAGCTAGAATCTGACACAAAACACATTTCCTTTGGATGGGGTTCATGTTTAATTGAGCACTGTCCCTGTTTAAATAAAATAATTCATTTATTCATTCAAAGACATGCATGTATAGGTAAATCGGTGACTCTAATTTGACTCTGAATTGAATGTGAATGAATGAATGAACATTTTGTTATTATTTTGTTCCAATGAATGAAGGATTGCAGAATCACTGTAGCGTCATGTTATTGTTTACAGCAACACAATATGACAGCAGCTGTTGGACAGGTCCACAACACAATGTGGATGGATTTCAGCTTTGACAGATGACTTAATCACTCCCAATAGTCATCAAGAGATTTCTAATTCATTTAATGAATCTAGTTAAACTGTGGTCATCTCAAAGCAGAAGCAGAGGCAGATGCAGGATTTTGGATAATCGATAATCGTTATTCATAAGGCTGAATAATAAAGCCTGAATTACAAGAGCTTAGATGAACTGATTTAAATCTTGTGCTGATTGATTGTGTTTTTATTTATTCAGTGACAGTGTTATCAGTTTTATTCTATCCTTTATCTTTTGATGCTTCAACAGAATGAATTTCCACTTTGGAAATGAACAAAGTGACATTTGATCCTGTGGCCAACAGGACTGTCACTACTGGACACTGATTCTTTTCATTACACCCCTCACTCCTTTTGGTTTCTTTATCAAAGTCATAGTTTTGTAAATTAAAGATGAAGCCAGTGATAATAATAAACGTCTGTTTAAACAGTTTGAAACCTCTAGACACTGTGACTGATCAGAGTTAAATCACATTTAGTCGTTTGATCCTCAGCCCGACTGCACTATTACCATGTTCCAGAGTAATTAAGAGAATGCACTGTTATATTGTTTGTTTGTTTGTTTGTTTTGGGTCTAGGTCCTCCTCTCTCTCTCTTAAACATGGTGGACAGAATTAGTTTTTCCTGTTTAAGTGACTTGCGGCGCCATCCCGTGCTATATTGCATCAGGGTTGCCCGACGCCTCTAATGGGCCCTTAGAAAGTAATTACGAGCCCGCGGTACCTTTTTTGTCTTTCAACCTTCCTGCTGCTTTAGAAATAACTGTTTTAGTGGTAAAAGTTGGCCCCCAACTGTGTAGAGTCTGTCATCCTGATGTCTATCTGAATTATTCTCAGCAACAGGCCAACAGGGAAGAGGCTGCATCAAAGTAGCATTAATGCAGTCTGACCACCTACTCTTACACTTCCTATACAAACAATTAGTCTGGTCTTTGATGCAGAGTGAAGTGCCTGTGGATGCAACTGGATAGACATACGACCCACGGATGGGCAAGATTCAAGTGTCATTATGCAGAGCACAACAACGTTTTCCGGAAGCTTTTGGCTATAAAAGCAATAATAA